>VZSZ01007174.1:2849-22057 GCA_013398815.1 Ibidorhyncha struthersii
AGACGGGGCGAGGGGGTGGGGGGGAAAGAGAGGTGAGCCGGACCCCCTCGACACCCCCATCCTCAAGCGCCCGGCTCTGCCGATGCCGGGGATCCCTGCCGCTGGCGCACACCGGATCCGGTCGCTGCGAAGGATCACGGGCTGTGCCAGAGCCGGGGTTTGCGCGACCAGTTTGACAAACCGGCTCTGCGCTGCCTGGGATGAACTGGCCCTTCACTTTACCCCCGCGATGGGAAAGTGTTAATTCTGTTTAAACTCCTCACCGGCTTTTAGCTCGCTCGTTCCTCTGCCATCTTGCTGCGACCACATCCTCCACGAGCTTCTCCCAAAGCAGACTCCCACCTCCAGCACCCCCAGTTGCCTGGTCCCACCTACGCTTCCCCCACTCTAAGCTAAATTCCAACCTAAATTAGACGCTCCCACTGGAAACCGGGTGGCGAGAAGCCACATTATTTCTCCGGAGATGAGAGAAGCTGCCGTGCAGTTCATCAACGATGGGGTTAGACATCAGCACGTGGTGGAGAAGGAGCCCGGGGGTCCCTTTCGAGGGGTCACCCCGAGCCGGAGGGTGATGGGAGGGGAGAGGATTGCAACTGCCTCCCTGGACAGAGGGCTTCAAATTAAATTAGCAAACCCGCAGCTCGGTGTTGGATGAGAGGATCCCCCCAAAATGGGGAGAAAATCAAAGTCTCTTCCCCCCCATCTCAGCTCCACCAGACCTTCTGACTGCAAAGGGTGGGGTGTATTTTTTGTAGCAGGGAAAGCGCTGCTTGCTCTGTCGAGGCACTAACGTTTTGGGACGGGCAGGCGCTCGGCTTTGCAGCCGTAGGGATCCTCCTGAAAAGGGAGAGAGCTCACACAGCCCAGCGGGGTCTGCGGGGCGCCCGTTCCCTTCCCTCTGCGCTACAGCTCTTCCAACCAGGGCAGGGGGAACGGCACCAACGGCAGCCGGCGCATCTGGTCTGCCGAACGCCCACAGCAAGAAAGGACCCGGCGTTAGACGAGAACTCAGAAAACACCAAAAGCGGCAGCCAAGCGGGTTCCCGTTTTTGAGACAACTTCCCAAAACACCACGCTGGTCCCACCACCGCAGCGCTTCCCGTACACCAGGCTCAAGTCCTCCTGCCCCGCTGCTGCACCACCACGAGCTTTCCCCACCACGACGGCTCCGAGCCACAGACCCAGCCTGCCCTCGGGACCCCAACGGGACCCCAAGGGGTCCCCCTCAGCAGGAACGCCGACCCACGGAACCCCCCGTCACCCCACAACCCATCGGAGGCTCCTCGCCACCCAGCTGGGACCACAAAACCCGCTTGGCATGCTCAGGGCTCTACCCGCTCCCCCCAACCTTCAGCGGTGGGGTACGGGGGGGGGCGCAGCACGAGCAGATCCAAACCGGGTGCTCGTAACGAGAACGGGGTAACCCTCGAGATGTCTGATACCTCGTGGAAGAGCATCTGATCCCTGTGGCCTCACGCAGGACATGCCCGCGTGACGGTAGCTGCTACAGCTCCTCCGGGTGAGCAAAGGCCCCAGTTTTTGGGGGGGGTAAATGACCAATAGAGCGTGGCTGGTTTAATTTGGGGCTTAGCTCGAGGCTTAGCCGGGCTGTTCTGCTGGCCAGGCTCAGCGCGGAGGCGTTTGCGGCTCCAAGCGGCAGCGTCAGGGAAGGAAAAGCGAGGAGGGACGGGGGAAGAGATGGTCACACATCATGCAGTGCGGAGGGAGGAAACTCACGGATACTCCTGACGGAGGCCCGGGACGACTTGTCGGATCGGAAAGAGGAGGAAGCTGCTTCCAAACAAAAAGAGACATGCTTAAAACAACGTGAACTGGAGAGAGGGAAAGGCAGGGTCCAAAGGGAGGATCTGTTAGGAGAAACGGGGCGGCCCACATGCTGTGTTAGGAACCCGCCTGCCTCGAGCCGGGACCAGGGAGGGACGAATGCAGCGGGAAGACGGGGAGGGAGTGAGAGATGCTTCATTTTTCCTGTCTGCCACTGCTGGCGCTGACTGGGCACTAGAGGCGAGCAGCCTGAGCTGGAGACCCCGCTGGGATGTCCCCAAAGCCGATATAACGAAGGCTGCTGGGCCCCGAGAGAAAACAGCCGGAGTCTAGAGGCATTTCTGACGTTTTTTTGGAGCCGCCAGCTCGTGCAGGCACATCCAGCACACCAGAAACGTCATTTCCAGGCAGACTAGTTCCCCTCCATCCCCAGGAGGCTGCTCCAGAGGCGCCTGCACGTGCACACGCACACACGGGATGACTTTACCTGAAACTTTGGGGGTAGGATTGCAAGAGAAGCCCCCGTTAGACTGGTCAGTCTCTCCGAAGTCGTATGTCTCCCTGGGTTTGGGCTTGTATTCCCGCTTGGGACGCGAGGAGGCCTCCCTCATTCTGGAAGAAGGAAAACAAACGTGGATAAATTGAAATACGAAATGGAATACGATGAGATCGATATGATAATTATATTTATTCCCCTCGGTGGCTGTGCAGGGGGAGCAGATTGGGTTGTAGACAAGAATTTGCACAACGCTCCGTACTGGGGCGTCCTGAAGATGGATCTTGCCCAGGGTTTGGGACCTGGTCCTTAGAGGAGGCCACACGCCCCAGGCTTCGCTACGGAGGTGTCTTGGGTGATTCAGGCCAGCAGAGGACACTCGTGCTGCACTGCGAAAGCTCGTACTTGGCAGGATCCTCCCGGCTCTTCTTAATTCAAACCAGACACAGCATCCACTCAGCAGTTTCTCCTCCGAGGCAGCATTGCCAAATCGCCCTGAGAAGCGGAGCGGCTGCCCTGGCTCTGTCCAAGCCACCCTGTGCCAGGCTGCACGTCCCCGGCTCCGCTGGGAAGCCCCAGATACAATGAAGCCACCTCTCCTTCCTTCACCGGGAAGAAGAATCTCTTTGGGGAGACGCTGGCGCCGGTGAGACAGAGCAGCAGGAAGAACGACCGTGCAAAATCATGGCCGTGGTGTGAACCAGCTCGCTCGGTGTTTCGACAGCACCTCTGTGGTTTTTGGCACCTCGGCAGAAACCGCACGTTCCCCAGGGCCGCGGCGGAGGTCAAGCACCCGAGGAGGGGCAGGGAGAGCAGGAAGACCGGGCAGCTCCACGGCTCTCCCTGCTCCTGGGTGCCAGACACCTATCTGCCTTTCAGCAAGAGGCTCACATGGCTCAAAACCCCAAGCAAGAGCGCACGCGGCGGTGCCCGGTCTGCTGCAGGATCTACCAGGGACCGCCATGTGGACAGAAGAGAGTAGGGCTCGCTGGAAAATGAGGGTTCTGGTGGAGGGCTCACAGACGCATGCCTTTAAGGAGGTGATCTAAGCGCTCTTCCACTGGCCTGTGGCCACCATGTCCTCCCCACCATGTTGCGTTTACCTTCTGGTCTTCAGAGCAACCGGGAACCCTCGATACGGACCTTTCTGGGCCACAACCATGGCCAACGGCCAGGTACCCTCCTTAACCAGAGCTCAAGCTAGTGGCACAAAGACTCCAGGCTGAGCGGTTCCAAGTGACACAGGGTGCCAGGCACGTCTAGTTTGTGACATCTGAGCCACCTGCTCCACCAGCGTGATGCAACTTCTGACTCGATGCTGGGTCTGGCCAAAAGGCACATCTTGGGGGACACTCCCATGCTCAACGCCCACAAAGCAAGTGAGCCCTGGCATGAAGGGGATTTTACCCTCCTTCTCCACCCCTGCCAAATTCAACTCCAGCCTCCCCGGGCACAGCCCCCCCCAATTCAGGCAGGGCTCAGCCCAGAAGGGACCAGCTGCCCACGGCGCAAGCTGCCCGCAACCTGAAGAAGGTCTGGATTGATGCTCAGGTGATTGCAAGAAGCGGCTTTAATGCCAGGAGATAGATTTAGAGGGATGGTCGGGTATTTACAGAGCAGTACCAGAGGGAGAGGTTGTGGCTGTGAAAATTGAGAGTGCCTACAGCACCCTGGGACTCACCTGCGTTTGAGTTTTTCCGCAAGCTCGTCCAGGATCTGCACTGCCTGCCTGTGGTAGTCCAGCTGGGCGTCCACCAGGGCTGAGAGCTGGCTCACCTGCTCGATCTGCGAGAATCACACCAAGGAGGGATGAACGGCTCTCCCCAGCTGACCACAGACTCCTTTGTTGTACATATGAGGACCGTACTGGGGAACGTGTACGAAGGGCAACTTCCCCGGGGAGATGAGGAGAAGGTTTGGGAGTTCAGACACCAGAGGTCAGGCACCGGCCGCGACTCAGCAGCACAGCGGACACCTCCTACCACTCTCTGGGCTTCGCTAGCTGTTCAAATCCTTCCCAAGCAAGCTGCGTTTCCTGCCCAAACTCACCGCCCCCAGCACACTGGGAAGAGACCTGGTTTGGTACCAGCCACAGCCTCTCCTCTGGCCAAGGGATGGATGAGGAAGAGGAGCTACAGAAAGGCTAAGAGGCCCACCAAGCCACGTGCCGGCCACTCAGATCTGGGTTTTCAGAAAGCAAAACCACGCTTGCAAAAACAAGAGTGGAAATTAAGTGTCTAACTTGCGCGTCCCTCGAGAGATCCCGCCCTCGTGCACACAGAAACACGTCACCCACCCGGCAGCTCTCAGCCCGGGGCAGAGAAGCCGGCGCTCCCCCCACGCACTCACATCGGTTTCTAGGAGGTTGTGCATACTGGTCTCCGCTACTTCCTTGGACTCTTCAAATTTCTCCATGGCCTGTCGAAGTTCCTCATCGGGGATTTTGCCCTGTCGCTTCTTCTTGTAGTCAAAGTCCAAACGTCTGCCTTCCAGCTTCTTGAGATGGTGCTGGGAAGAGGATGGTTATGAATAGTAAAGGAAAAGAAGGCAAAGCCGGAGTGGGAGCAGCCAAGCTCTCCTGCTGGGAAGGCAGCTCTAGTTACAGGCCAAGTTCATTCGGCTCAGAAACCTGATCCCGGAGCACACACTTCTGTGGTTCCCACCTTTGTTCAGACTCCGGAGAAGCTCCAGGATGTGATGGAGAGAGGCAGGGCTGCTGCGAGGTGACAGGGAGGAACGGACCGCCTGAACTCAGTCTGGCAGAGGACTACTGCTGTGGCTGCAGGGGCTTTTTACTAAGAAACGACCCTCAACTAATTGGCGTGGCGGTATGATTTCACCCCCTTCCAGCCGAGAGCTGGAGGAAAACACTGCAGGGAGCAGCCCGGGTCCGTTCCCCATGCGAGCCTTTTGGGGAGATGAAGAGTTGGCCCACTTCTTTCAGCTCCCCAGGAGCGACGGGGACCTCTGGAGATCAGGAATTGGGATGCAGGTTCAGGGCATTGCATCCTCTGACTGCTCAGGGCCGGGCTGTTTAAATCAGCTCTATGGCAGCCCACAGAATTGGAGTACAGATAAGTACTGGAACAGTAGTTGGCGTTTATTTTATCTGGGACACCACCGTAAGCGAAAATTCACTCGAGAGCGCTGCCTTGTGAATTACAGGTCGGGATGGATCCTATTACAAAGCCTGGCCGTGCTTTGCACAGACTCATCTCTGTGGTACCATACGGGAGCTACCAAGCTCCGTGTCTCCCCAGCGAGACACCAAAGGGCCGTCTTGAGATGCCGCATAAGAGACCTAGAGGGAAGCTTGCTCGTGGCTTGAGAGTACGTTGTGAATCCAGGCTACTAACAGAATAGAGCCCACAGCTGTAAAGAGACTGTGAAGTTTAATGCTAGGCAGCCCAAACGTAACACGGCTGGGAGCTTGCAGCACAGAGAACCAAATTCAACAAGCCCAGAACACATGTTGGGATGTACTCCCACCACATCCTCCATAAAACACGGTAAATGAAAAACCATTTAAACCTGCATCCAGCCTTACGAGCTGCTCAGGAGCAGTAGCAGCAGCGGTGCTGAGCAGGTGGCTAGTGAAGGCAGGGAGAGAGAGCACACACCGTGCAGTGGAAGAGACCCGATACCTACGCAAGTCCCTGGCTCCCACCATGACAGAGCAAGCAACGACATGCACTAATAGCCAGGAGAGGCCAGAAACGAAAGAGGTGAGGAGGAGAGATAACCATCGGGGTGTTTACCTGGATCTCTTTCAGGTCTTTGTCACACAGGTTCTGGAGGGGATCAATAAAATTTTGTTTGACTTCGATATCCAGCGAGTCCTTCACTTCAGCCAACCGCTTCATAGATTCGCCAGCATCAAGAAGCGCATCGCCTTCGAGTGAGAAAAGGAAGGGAAGAGAAAGGGAGAAGAGGCCAGCCAGTTAAACACAGCCGAAGTCTGTGGCGGCTGCATGCAGAGCCATTCTGCCAAGACACCCAGCGTGCGCAAGCTCCGTCCGACGCCCCCACGTTTCTATCTGGAGCGAATCTCTGAGCCTGGCACGGGGCGAGCGGTGCCCGGCGTGAGAGCAGGCGACTGCCTCTTGGTACTGACTCCACACGAGAGACTTCACCAACGCGCTTCATTTTTTGCCTCGGAAAAAAAGGAACAATCTCTACCAACTACACAGAGGAAGGAAAAGGTAAAAATGTTCTAAAAAGCAGTATTTTTAAACTCCCTTTCAGCTCAGGGAGTTGCTGAGCTGCTACTTGGCCACGCAGTGCTTTAACCTTGCTCTGCTCCTTGGCCAGCGCTGGCAAGAGAAGCCCGGGGCAGAGGCGCGTTCGGTCTGATCCGGCCTTGCCATCCTTTTGTTCAGCCAATTTTAAAGGCCAGAGCGCTCTGACCAACTTTTCAAGTTTGCCCAGATGCTGGCAGCCAAATTGCAGCCTTTTATTCATTTTAGACATTAACCTTTACCAGGCCAACCTTATCCCTTCTCCTCCCCTCTGAATTAGAGGGCTCAAAGTTGCTTATTGAAACCTCTTTCGTTTCATGCTTTTCTAAGGCTCCTGCCACAATGACAGCAAAGCCAGATGGACGTGCAGCAAAGCGCTTTTAGTCTTGGCTTTCTATTCCAGTGGAAACCATTTCTAGATTAAATTATCCCTGTGCAGCTTTGGCAAACCAGCCGCTTCAGCGCTACATTAGCACAGGAGAATATACAAGTGAAACAGAGGGTAGAGTGAAAACATCACTCTACTGTCCAGCTGGAAAAAAACATAAATATAAGAGAAGAGTTATTTCAATTGTGGTAACTCTAGATAACCTCTCCTAGGGAGGGATGCAGCACTAACCTAGACATTCATCAAGTTAAGTGTTCCTTTAAAGAGAGGCTATTAAAGGAAATCAGGTTTGGTGTGTTCTTCTAAATACTTCCTTCCCCCTTGCTCTCCAGTTCCTGCAAGCCAGGAGAGATGCAGGGCTCTGAGTTGGCCCGAGACGCTCTCGAGACTCCCTCGTCACTCCCACAAAGTAGCCAGAGCTTTTTAATTTTCCTGAGACAAGAAGGCTCCTCCCTCTGCTGGAAGCCACCGGGCAGCTGTGCACTGTACCAGGTCCGTCACGTGTGCAGGCTGATGTTTTAGTGGATTAAAATTGATGTCGCTGAAAGGCTTCACCCCCCTCCTCCCCGCAAGTCACACGTGGTTATGAGAAACTGCCACACAAAAAGACTTCTTGGCTACAGCCTCCCTGTAGCAGAGCTCTAGATGGAAAATGCACCGTAAAACTCCGCATCTCCCTCAATCTACTTTCCACGTCACCGATATTCAGTTTAGAAGCAAGGAAGCATTTTTTCCTACATACAAATTAATCTCAGTGTTTAATCAGAAAGCATTAAGAGGTGGTTTTGCATGTGATGCCACGGATTGGGATGCAGGACACTTGGGCTCTGCTCGCCCCTTCCCTGCCACCCCGGGTGGAAGCCTTCAAACCTCTTTTAAGAGCCCCCAGTACTGTTAGGTGATGCAAAAGGTCGCACAGCCCTTCCAGAATTTAGAATAACAGCTTGGAAATTTGGCAGCAGCCTTTCCCGTCTCATCCGCACGCTCCCAGGGAGGGAGCTGGCCCCATGGGACACTCACCGAAGTTAGAGTCCTCACCCAGCTCCTTGCCGTATCGGATCATGCTCTCCCCCAGCAGCCCTTCCGACTGCGGGTAGCCGGGGTTCTTCACCTGCCCGCGGATCTTCGACATCGTGTTCAGCATGGTTAGCTTGGCTCTGGAAGCTGGCACAGAAACAGCCACAGCCGTGTTTGTGATTACTTGGACTTGCCAGCAGCTGCTGGCCACCGCCAACATTTTTTTTTTTTTTTTAAAGCTACACCCAAAGCCAAGAAGCCCTATTGTCTTCATCTACCAGAAATATCATTCGCTACGAAAAGAGAAGTTTCTTTTCCAAGGCAGCAAGCAAAAATAGTTCCCCACAGCTCGCCAGTGAAGGCCAAAGGAGTTTCCCCAGCCCTCCCATAGTCCCCAGAGCGCTCTCTGAACGAGCTGGCTGGAAGCACGGCAGGACAGCAGGCTCCAGAGGTGATGCTTACAAAGGCCCAGCCCGGAGATGCCACTTTTTCTGGGCATCCCAAGAAAAACGAGTCCCCTTCAGGGCCTCTCTAGGTCCAAGGCGAAAGACGCATCTGTTCTTTCACTGTTCAACAGCAACAGCAGCATCTTCCAGCCCAAGAACACAGCACAGGGCAAGAGGAGCATCTGGATCTTTACCCGAGTCGCCTGATCTCAAATGTGGGCTGGTGACCAATATCTCAGGGCCAAAAAGGTTCTCTCTGATGTCTGTCTGCCCACTCTGCCTCTTTCCCTTGAAAACTGTGGGGCAGAGGGAGTGGGACAGGAGAGATCCAGGCACTCACCTGGGTTTGGCTGGAGGTACTCTATTGTTCTGGTCAATACTTCTGTCACTGCCTTGCTGGTCAGGTCCACTTTCTGTAGGGAAGACAAGATGACCCAGCAGCAGTGAAGATCAGCTCAGGGCGTCGGCAAGGTCACACAGGAGCTATACGGGCGATTTTAGACGTTTCTCTTGTTCCCTACTCACCTTTTCCATTTCCTTGAAGTCATCGTCTAGCTTGGTCCCTTCAGCCCCTCCAACCTTCTCACTGACCAACTGCAAAAAAAGAACAAGGGAGGAGGAATCAGGCACAGCAGTAACTCCTTAAAGCTCCTTATACCTCATGCAGTAAGTCCCTGGGACACAAAGGGAAGAGAGGTGGTCCAGACAGCATCTGCAAGAGAAAGGAGGTGGCAGGAATAGCCCGAAGCACGTTAAAAAGATGTGGCTCTTTGTTAACACTGCCCCACTAAAAATCCAAGCATCTCCTACCCTCCCAAAGCACGGCTCAGTCGGGATGTTCCTCACCCAACAGAAGCTACGCAGCGCTCCTTAAATCCCACCGCACAGCTCCAACTCCAACGCTCGCTGGAAAAAGCAAGCAGCAGAATTGTCAGAATTGTCTCTCGACTCCATTTTGAGCCAAGGCTTCGGTTTCACACATGGCAAAACGCAAGTAAACAGGGAACGAACACGCTCTGCTCACAGCAGCCAGCGCAGGAACAGAGTCTGAAGAGAGCAGAGACCACCCAAAGCCCTAAACCGTCCCTCCTAGGGGAAACGCTGGAGGAGCTCAGGATCCAGGGCACGGGGCGGGGGGGGTGTTGAATTCTTTGTTAAGCGGAGAATAGAGAGATCTGCAGAAGCTACGGTAAAGTTTTCAAATCCATTTATCAAAGCGTCTCTGACGCCTGTTCTAAAACTAGCGAAAAGGTGAGATGTTTGACAAGCTGTAAAGACAGAGCTGCTTTTGGCTATTTGTGTGAAGGGCTTATCAGCTTTCTTCTAAATATTGCTTGGTCTAAGAAAAGACCCCTGCTCCCTAAACCTCACCATTCAACTGCCCGGGCTGAAAGATAATAAGCGCCCCACTAAATCCACCTAAAAGCATCCTTCCCTGCAGCCCAAACCGGGAGGAAAATTTCCTCCCCAGCCCCATGCTGGTGCAGGCAAGGCAGCACCTGGGAATGCAGGTCATACGGATCAGCCAAAATTAGCCATTATCTTGCCCCAAACCGGTCCAAACGGACAGCAAATTACCTACGCAGACATCAAAAGCGGTCTAGGAAAGAGGCGCTGAGTCCCAAGCACTCGACGCCTGCCGCAGGGCATTGCCAGGATTCCTCCTGTTTGTAGTCAAAAGTCCAGTTCTGGATGAACAATACAGGTTTGTTTACTTCAACATCAAATACTTGATTTTATCAAGTCTTTCTTCCTCTGGAACCCTCCTGCTCCCATGGGGATTCAAAATGGTTCCTTACTTTTTTGAGGAAGAAGGGGGTGTTGGGGGGGAACCCCTTTAGGTAATTATCCAGTTAGAAAAGCACTTGGAACCACCCCCCCCAGCCCCTCTGCCCTACGGGCTTGCACTCACCGTGCCGTGCTCAGCTCCCCCAAAATCAAGTCACCAAGCAGGACACGCAGAAGAAACGCTTGGTATTACGAAGAAGACCAAGAACTTCAACGGTTCAGCAAAATCCCATTTCCAGACCCCAAAATAGGCAGGAAAAAAAAAAAAAGTGCATATTCGAAGCCCCTCGGTATGCCCAGAGCCAGGCTCTGGTGCTGAGCATGAACGTCATCGCTCAGAGCACAGCCGCGGCTGATAAGCTTCTTGCATCTCGGTGGGGAGACAGCAGTAACCGTTCAGTGCCGCCGAGGCGGCGCAGACATTGTGGAGGAGAGGCTGGGGAGCACCGAGAGCTCTTCTAACCCACCGCTCAGCACGGAGCCGCGCAGCATCAATCACTGCAGGGCCAAACCGACGGCTCAACGAGGCTGACAAATGAGGCGGGAGCCTTTCGGGGGGCCTCGCTGCACCAAGGCAAGCCTTTTTTCCCACCCCACTCCTCTTTCAGGGGAAGCATGGTTCAGCAGAGGACCCGAGATGTCAGACAAAGAGGGACTGCTGCAATTCACCCTTGACATTTAGATACTGGGGGAACTGGAAAGGGTTGACGCTCTCTTGGTTCGCTCAGCTCAGCTGTGGATTTCATTCCTCTGCTCAAACCCCTGATAAGGTCTTCACAGGTCCACAGGACCCAGCAAGAGCGTGCAAGGATGGCTCAGCCCCGCACACGAAGGAGGCTCAAAAGGGTACTATCACCCCATAGCTGCTTGCACAAGGGCAACCAACCTGAGCTTGATTTTTGGGGGGTTTTTTGGGGGGTTGTTTTTTTTTTTTTGGACGCGGGCTCCGTGCTGGGGGTGCCAGCCCGCACCCCGACAAGCCGGCTCCGAGCTGGGGAGGTGCACGTTCCTCTCGAGACACACCGAGTCTAGAAAACAAACAAACAAAAAAAAACCACCCAAACCCACCCCAAAACCCAGCGCCAGGAAGGAGTTGCTCTGCCTGCCAGGGCAAGCTCAGCAGAGCCAAACTCGCTCCCAGCTGCCATCGCCTGTCCCCTGCCAAAAGTCCCATGGAAAGGGGCCGCCGCACGCCCCAGCGTGGCACGGATCGCTTTCGCAAAGGTTGCAAAGGTTTCGCAAAGCCTGCGGAAAGCTCCTTTATTTGTTAATATACCTGGGAAGGGTACAATTATCCCAAGCAATTCCANCATGTCAAAGGCATTGATCACCACAGTGATTTTGGAGGCTTAACACCCTCCCAGAGAGCTGAGAGATGTGAAGGAGGGAAAAAAAACAAACCCACGACAAAAAAAAAAAACCCAACCCTCGCTCACAGACTAATTTAATCCTCCTTTTGACGTCCAAGAAATGCTACTGGTGCCCTGCTGGGAAGGAAGAATAAGATTGAGGTTCTCTCCCTGCTGGCTCTAATTAAACTGGGAGGCTTCATCACGGGAGGAAAGAAGGAGGGACTGCGCGTCATCCCTATCCCCAAATCTGTCAGGCAAAGAGACAAACTAATGCAGATTCCCCCCTCCGGCGCTAGCCGAGACACGAGCCAGGAGAAGCCCTCGCCGGCTCCTTGTTTAACCTAGAGCTTCACGACGCGACCGGGAGCCAAGTTTCCGAGTGCCGCATCGTGCATCTCGTCGCGCTGGCTGCAAAAAAGCCTGCGAAGGCTGGCAAGTTGGCGGCTGACTTTCTCCGGGAAGCATTAAGCTCACCAGGAAGCTCGCCCGTTGCTTGCAGGATGGGAGAGGAAGGAAGAAGCATCCGCGCTCTGCCCATAACTTGGCTTCAGTGAACTCGGGTCAGCGAAACGCTGCCGGTGCACGTCCCAGCACAGCTTCCTCCGGGAAGCAGTTCGGGGGCTTTTTTGAGGATGTGGTGACAATTCTTCTGCACTTTTACCGCTTCAGCAGCCACGAGGAGGCATGGGATGTGTCGGTCTTCCCCTGGTTGGGGACCTCACCTCTGCAATCAGGACGGATGTGAACCCAGGGAAGGGACGGTGCAAGGCAAGACATGCAAATCGTTAACCAAATTCAGTGGCCCAAATGCTCTCATGCAGGCTCGTGCTGAAGCGCATCAGCTGGCTCGGTGTGAAAGATGAGAACAAGCCTATACGCTCTGGTTTCTTTAATCTCCCAGCCCTGCCAGGTCAGGACACACACTAAAAGGTTAAACCTGGAGCAAGCCCTGCCGCAGCGACGGAGCAGAAGCCCTCAGCTCCGCCACCGCAGCAGCCGAAGCCAAATGCTTCCTACAGCAAATATTAGCACAAGGTGATATAGTTGGGCGTCATGGCCCAGCGAGATAAAAACTGCTACTAAAATGGGACGGCTGTTTACCTGACATCCCAACCAAACCACGCCGCAGGGCGGGGGAAGAGGGCCGAAGCAGATGCTGCTCGCAAACGCCAACGGAGAAGCCAGGGATCAATCCCTCGCTTCCCATCCATGTTTAATTAAAAGGATACTGGCAGTTAAAATGTGCCCTAGATAGCTTCGACCTGAGATCAGCGAGCAGGGAGGTGTATTTAATTCAAGGCTGGTGCGGGGTTCCTGCGCCGTGGCACGATGCAGCGGCTCCCACCCCAGTGAGCGTCTCCAGGAGCACGGCATCCAGCCTGCTCCACCTGCAGGAGAGCTCATCCAGAGGGACGGGCTACGGCCGCTTCTTGCCACCGACGGGCTGCTCCCCACCATGAGTTCTTGCAGCCTCATTTGAAAGAGCATTGACTCACGGGGGTTTCCATCGCTTTCCTTCACAGGGGCGTGGGAACGTGAGCAATCCCGACTTCCCCTCGCTCTTCAAACCCCACCGAAGGGCTGCGCACGGTGGAAGATCTTCGGAAATGAAAGACCTATTGTTTAGAGTAACTACTGCGGCGGGAGGTTGGCTATGGGGAGAGGCAGGAATGGTATGTGTACACAGAGCGGGAAGAAAGGCGCAATGAAGAGGGCTTCTCTTTTACAGCTGGGAGTGGGAGAGAAACGTAACTCGGGGACAAGGGAGGGCTGCGCAGCCGCTCCCCGACTTACGGCACAAAATCCACACGCCCTTCCTCAAAACCCACCGTTCCTTTGTCTCATCCGCTCAGCTCCAGGACAACTTGCAGCAAATAAAGAAATCTGAGTGTCCATTCCTTGCTGTACTGCACCAGGCATCCTTACGTGAACAAGACGCATCAGTCAGACGGGTATCAGTCGTTTGGTGCTGCCCACGCCGACACTGAAACCCAAACAGATCCCAAAGGTCTGGAGTAGGACCCCGACACACCCTCTCCCACCCCAAAGCCGCATTTCCCTCGTTGCTGGCTGCAGCATCACCCCCATTAACATTCCTGCCCGGAGCACAGCCCATGCCCAGCACGTTTTGCCACGCGGCAGGCGTGCCTGGCCAGGATGCGCCTGGATAAATTTCGGTGCACGGAAAACCGGGAGAGGTTTTGTGAGCAGTAGGTGAGGCTGTTCCCCGAGAAGAGATGGGCAGTCCCAGCTCGGAGCAATGGGATGGGCTGTTCTCGCACCATGGCCTCGTTGCATCGCTCCCAGGGGCTGCTGGTGACAGAGGTGTGAAAGATGAGTAGAAAATAAAATAAAAAAAAAACAGAAAAAGGAGATTTTTGTACACCAGCAGCAAAATTCATGACAAACTGGGAGGGAAGATACCATCAGTCAAACTCCCCCCAGCCGAGGAACATCTGCGCGGCACCTCGAAACCCGCAGGAGGGCAGGTTTGCAGCACACACCCCCCCCAGGTCCTCATCTGCGGGAGCCGTAAGGCGGTGTCGTTTTCTGCTAATAAGCAGCTTTCCCATGGGACTTTACACGTCGGCTGTGGCTGCCCCATCCCTGGAGGTGTTCACGGCCAGGCTGGACGGGGCTTGGNTCACGATTCTATGATTTTACATTCCTGATTTTGATATTCTGCTCTTTAGCCTTTAGATGCTTTAAACTGGGAAACTATCCCTAACTCCCTCGGCCTCAAACAAGCAAAACCCACGAAGAGAAACACAAAAACTATTAAAAAAAAAAAAAAAACACACAAAAAAACTTTCCTTTCTTTTTCCGTAGCAAACAGTCAGCCCTATTTATAACACATCAAACATACGCCATCCTTGCATTCAAAACAGTTGCCCGCAGTAGAATGAAAACCTTATCCCTCCAGACGCTGGCATATCAAAGCCTTCCTCTTCCTCCCCACCACCCTCCACCTCTCAACAGAAAGTTCCCTTCAAGAAATAAAAAAAAAAAAACCCAAACCCAAGCAAACAGACAAACAGCTCTACCCTGGCTCCCTTGGTGAGGAAAGAGCAAGTCCGGTGGAAAAAGCCAGCCCACAAAATAATTAAAGAAGGTGTTGCAAACGTTTTGAACCCAAGATGAAGTTGGCTCCAGTACAACACGTAGAAGGAGCAGTTAAGGAAAACCAGTGCTAACTGGGATCGCTAGTGCCCAGTCTCAGTCGTGCCCAGTGGCAGAGATCTATGGGCTGCTCCAAAAAAGCTAAATAAAGCCACCGCCACTGCTCCAGCTCAGCAAGGTGTGACTCCCTGGCATTAAGTATAATTTTCGGTCGTCTTCACTGACAGCTTTATCATCACAGAGTAAGAGGCAGCCGGGCGGTTGCAGCTCCACGGAGCCAACGTCAGAATTTACTCTGTTGCCGCGTGTGTGTTTAAGCTTCAAAATAGATGGGGAGTAAATGGGTTTAGTCACTCGGGCGCTGTCAGTGGGGTACAGCGACGGCGGGGCTGCGGAGCCCCCAAAAAGCCTTCTCCAAACACACTCTGTTTTTCACAGCGTGCCCGGGAGAGGCAGGAGCCCAGCGGTGCCGGAGTTCAGCTGCAGCACCCGGAAAACACCCGGGGTCCACCCCGAGTGCCGCCGCGGAGGCTCCTTGCAGAACCAGCCCTGTACTGGGAAGCGTCTCAAGGCCGACGGCGATCCCCTGCAGATGTCTGGGCTCTGATGCGCTGCCCGTCTGCGTCAACGCAAAGTGTCTCATTAAATGTTAATTTTCACCTTCCTGGCAGTAATCCTTGTAAACGAGGCAAGACTGGAAGGTGCTGGTCCGACAGCAGACATCAGTTGGCATCCAGAGCATACGTCGTGTCGAGACCTCAGCATTTCGGGTCCCTCTCCGGCTCCCAGCCACAGCGGCAGCGGTCACGGAGGGGCTGGGAACTGGGAGGAGATGACCGGCCGGTTCCCGCGGAGCAGCCGCAGCTGATGCGAACCCACCGAGAGGTCTGACGCTGCGCACACCCCTTTTCTCCCCAGCCAGCCTGCGGTTCTGTCCGTTCACATTCTCTTTATGGATCTGACTGTATTCTGCCTCCTTAGAGGCTTTTAAGCCTTTTGTTTGTTTGTTTTGTTTTGTTTTTAAATTAAAAATGGAAGGCATCCTTTCTTAAGGAAGGACGCTGCTGAGAGGCAGCAGACACCCCAGTTTCAGGAGAGATCGTCACGCCCACAGCAAAGCGCATGTTAATCTGAGCAACTTCTGACCTACTTTATCGAGAAGAAAACAGATCTAAGTGTTTATTGCGCGGAACAGGGGATGAACAATTACCATTCGCCTTGTAACGAAGAGGAAGGCGCGTTCCCTAGCAGATCCCCGTGCTCTGAAGAGCTGGGGGACTGGAGGCACCCAGCAGCTCCGTGGTCCTCGCGAGGGTTAGCATCCACTGGACTTTCCCACCCCGAAAGCTGCCACTTTGCCAGGAGAGAAGACTGAGAAGTGGCAGGAGAGCATGAGAGGAAGCGATTTGCCTACTGTCGAGAGCAGGTTAGCAGCAGAGCTAAAAAGAGAAGGTGGATGTGACTTGGCAGACACCGTCTCACCATTTCTCACATCCCCGTTGGGCAAACCAGAGAAAGAGGAACGGCAGCCGAAGCTCTCGCTCTCCTGCCCCTCTGGTCCCTAACATCAGCCCCACCGTTGATCTCACCTGTCTTGGGGCACCTGGTCACTCCACCAGTCACCTAAGTCGTCTGGTGTCCCTGTTAAACAGCTCACAGGAGCATTTTTACTGTTATCCAGCCCTCAGTCTTCTCCTGAGCTTTCCTGCCTTTATTTTTTCAGTTCCCACCTTCCACGAGGAGGGCCAGTCCCATCCGAAACTCGCCACCCAAGCACCACCGACGTACTCGTGCAAAGGCACGTAGAGGTGCTCCGCTGCCTCCAGACACGTGCACCAGGAAAACGTGTCTGGAAACAAACTCAGCTTTCCACCCCCTCACCATCTGAGATGGGGATCTAGCCGCTCTCCACCCAACGCCGGAGGAATTGCCTTGATTTGGAGCAGGAAGGTCAACGCAGAACAATGAAGAGCTCCTTCCCTTTGCTCCCGACAAGGCAGAGAGCCTTCAAAGTGACCTCAGGTTGTCATCTTATCATACAGAAACCGCAAAGAAAGAGCTGCGGCACGCAGAGACAGCTTTCTAGGGAGCCACCTGTCAAATCACCTACTCAAAGCACTATCGAATGACTCATCTCCATCCAGCAGATGGGCTCAGAGGAATGAGGACAGCATGAATTAAAAAAAAAAAAAAAAAAGGTAACTTGAGCAGCAGCCAGCAGGTCACGCTCGCAGAGCTCGGGCCGGGGAAGGGCACATACACGCACTGCAATGCGGTCGCTCCCCGTTTGCTCGGGGGAATTTGTCCTTTCCTTGTCTGTAACGTGACGGTATTCAAAATTCCGGTTGTGATCCTTGTTTATGAGGCTCTGTGCTCATCTCTGTGCTCCCCAAGCGAACTCTGCCAGCAGGAGAAAGACGCTGCCTCCTTCCCTCCCCGGAGCAGAAGCCGACAGCTCGGCTCGCCCGGGCTAACGCCGAGGCAGGGACGGGCCAGCCTGCCGAAAGGGCACCACACTGCCTTAAAAGCAGACTCACCCCGGAGGAGAAAGGTCTCGACAGGCAGCTCTCACCGCGGGGAGACACTTGAAACGTTCTTGCTGCGGGGAAGGGGGCACCTCCCAACAGTCAGCAACAGCCATCTGCATCATAAATATTTTCTCCTCTTATTAAATTACTTCTCGCATGCTCTGTACCAAATGAGACATAATTTCTATTCAGCTGGAAAAAAAAAACCCTAAACCATAATTGGGTCAGGTTAACAGGGAAAACAAAAACATGTAAGGAAAAAAGCAGCAGCTCTCCCCCGGCGATGCCCTTCTCCTCACCCACTTGCAGTGACTACAGCAATTCAGAGGAAGTTCACTAAACCGAGGGGAAACGTGGAATATTTGCTTTGCATCCAGATTTCCTGCCCGACCTCCCTACGTCCTATCGCAGAAGAGCTTTAGTGAATCACGGCTTGACTTTCGCAAAGCTGCTGAGCCATCATTCCTCAGCAACTCCACCCGACCTTTGCAGACCCAGGGGGAAAAAAAAAAAAATAAATTCATTTGAGACACGGAGCCGCTCATTAGATGGGATATGAAAGTACAAAGCGCTAGAAGTGCCTCCAAGTAATTGCAATCCTCGGTTTCCTCTTCTGCAAAGCTTCCATGACAAACTGAGGCAGAGCACCCAGCAGTCCTGGCCTTCAGCGTAGGGAGGATCAGCCCCAAGCGCCCGCCTGTACGCCGCTCCTCCGGATTTCACGAAAGGCAAAGGCGGGGGGAAAAAAGGGACAGGAGGACTTCGGACACCTGTACGTCCCTGGGGGAAACACCACGGCCGCAGGGCAGCTTGAAAAAAGCAGCAGACGGGATTTCTGCTCCTGTGCAAACCAAAAAGAGATGAAAAAACACCTCCTCGGGGCACATGACACAAACTGGCATCACCCAGTGAAAAAAAAAAACAACAAACCCAGCAACAGAGCCCAGAGATCATCAAGGAACTGGGAAGGAGGCAGAAGAACCTCCGGATTTGCAGCGTGACGAGACCAAACCAGGCTGGTGGGACACGTAGAGCAGTCACCTAAAAAGCGTAGTAGTCACGGCTGCATTCAGTTTTGGGTGGCAGACAGCGTTACTGAGTTGAGGAAGAGTCAAAGTGCGTTCCCAGGCAGGTTTACAGACAGAAGAGATCGAAAAAGATGCTGAGCTCAGGCGGGAGCTCAACGCCCTCAAAGGGAAGGCAAAAACCCTCTTCCTGAGGCGGAGGGGGCAGAGGGAGCCCCATGCAGAGCACGTTCAACACAGTCAGCGTTGGCCAAGTGAAAACTCCAGCGCGGACCTAGCGATATCTCAGCGTACACAAACATCAAAGAGGGAGAGAAATAATCGAGGACACTATAAACACGCGTTTTCCTTGTTAATTTGAATACTAGGAAAAGCTTGCTGGCTATCAGACCAAAGCACAGCATCCTAAGGAAAAGGAGCACAGGAACCAGTGAACAGACCTCCGTAAGACTGCCAGGAGCAATCCGGCGATGCCATGCCGGACCAGATCAAACTCCTGCTCCTGCATCAGTTCCTCCAAGAGCTCTGCACGGGAACCCTCCCCACAGCCCGCTCCTCTGTCACGTTTCCAGCCCATGCAAGATGATGCACGGTTTTTCTTGCTGCACATCATTAACACTTGCTAATACTCATTTCAGAACGGTTTAAATGGGGGGGAAGAATAATCCTCCCAGCACTTCGCAGTTTGCTTTTACTCTGCAGGTGACACTGTTGATGCACCACGATCGTCTTCCTGCCCCACAGCCAGAGCAACAGGCGTACCAGAAATTCAGGTAGTAATATTTAGATGATGTTATCCCCGTCAAGCATGAAAGTACAGACCCCCTCGTCTTTAAAATTCCCCCGATACAATTAGGAGGAGCTTTACTATGAAAATAGCCGCACCAACATCTGGCGCTCCAGACTTGTGCCTGCCCAATGTCCCCTACGTCCACCCAAAAGCACATCTGCAGACACGCGTCACCAACCAACACAATGTTTTCTAAATGCTCCACCGCGGAGCTATACAGTGAAGACGACCGACG
>VZSZ01007174.1:32439-53666 GCA_013398815.1 Ibidorhyncha struthersii
GGCCCCGGCGGAGGGGGCCGGTGTCCGGCGACCCTGGGCCCGGCGGGTGCGGAGATCCCCTCAGCCCGAGGGGCGGCCGGTGGGGCCGACCCCGGCCCCTTTGTCCGGCCTGGCCGGGCCCGCGCTCCGCCCCGGGGAGAGCTGTGGGGGGCTGCCGCCGGTGGGTTATCGCGGGGAGGCAGGTAGCTCACCGGGAACAGGCCACAGGTGTTTATTTATTATGTTTTTCCCTCGCAGCCATGGAGTGCAGAGACAAAGCGGCCGTTCCTCCGCGGAAGCTCGTCCAAGGTAAGGCTGCAGAGGGAGTCTGTCACCCGGCGCGGCTTTAGCGCCGCGAGAAGGCGTCAGACCCGCTTGTGTGAAATGTATTGGCTTCTCACTAATAAAGTGTGCCCAACTGGCTAATCTGTTTCAATTCTTGTGTTTAAGAACTAATTAAATATCCCGCTATTTGATTCCCCCTCCCCCCAGTGATTTGTATGATGCGACTAAAATAATAAACTGTTGTTTCAGCTCGTTTGCCGTTCAAACGTTTGAATCCCGTACCAAAGGAGAAATATGATGCGGATTCAGAAGTCAAAAAAGTAAAGAGTTCGCAAAGTGGTTTTGGTCCAAGTAAGGATTCTTCCCTAGATGCATCGCACGTGTCCCTGGACAATGTGGAGAATGACTGCCAGCTGGATTCGGATGCGAATTTTGCTCCAAAACTTGTGAATGGGAAGTTAGACCACTTTATGCAGAAGAACACGAAAGATGACACAAATGAAACTGTAATTGTTATTGACCTGACAAAAGACTCTGGCCATAGACTAAATGATGACGTAGACCATGTTAACTTTGATTCGAAAGCATCTTCGTCTGTAGCTATAACTAACGGCACATTAGGAAAAGAGATAAACCAGTTGAGTTGCCTGAATTCCGCTCAGAGTAGCCAAACAGATGATTCAATGGAGACTGATGCGCCGTGTGAGGCTGTAGTGAATAAAGATGAAAATTTGGTAGATGGAATTCAGTCATGTTCTGGGTTAACAGAGTGTAACAGTGTGGAAAACGCAAAAGTAAACCAGAGCGAACTGAAGGATGTCATCTTTGAGGGGAAGATGCCCGTAGTGCTCCTGGAGGATATTATGACTGCAAAGTCTCCCCACGTCGCTTCTCTGGATGGAAGTACCACGTCGGAAAATGAGACCATGGAATCATCTCACGAAGGAGACTCTGGACTTACTAATTCCTCGCTAAGCTCTCACTCTGCGAGCTCACCTGAGGTGCAGCCTGCTGCAGAAACAAAGAGAAATACTAGTCCCTTAGCTGCCTCAACGCCTGTTAGGAAGGTTGGTTTCTTTTCTTGGGGTCTTTTAAAAGCTGTTGTGTTGCGGATAGGTTGTGTGGCTTCCTGCACGTGTAGTGAGAAGGACAGGTGAGATACTCACAAAGGTTGCAAAAAGTGTATGAAAGGTGGTGTTGAGTTATTAATAACATAATAGAATTAACTGCCTTTTTGAATCTTCCTTTAAATCCTGTAGCTAAAGGATTTATATCTCGCCTGGGTTTGAGCTGCTGGTGTATTTGCATCATTATGAATGTAACTTTAAACTCTGTTACAGGTTCATTTTATTTTTTTTTTTTTATTAACTGCTCATGAAGTGCATGCCCTGGGACTTTGTGTTTTGGTGATCAGGATAACGATACTGTCAAAAAGCAGTTTCGTCCATTAGGTGATGTTTTACAACCTCTGTTCTATCCTTGATGAAACCGCTGTAATTACTGTGAGCGGACGTTACCCCAGTACCAGTCAGTGCAGATACTTCCCAAGCTCTGAATTTCTGCGTCTGTGGCATAGAAAACCCTTTAAAGTTAAAACTACAGCGCATCAGTGGATCTGCAGATCTGTGTGTGAGGATGGAGGATGAGTCAGATGAGCCTCTCTGTCCCCAAGTACAGAGTACTGTACAGAGTTTGTGCTCTCAGCCATCTTGTTACGGGAGCTGCTTCGGGGAAAAGTCACTGCACGTAGAGCGCTCCTGGGGACGCGCACCGCTGTTGGGCAGCGGAGGCTGGAGCGCAGGAGGAAATGTCTCGAAAATAGCTCTGTATGAGGTTTGTTGTGATCTTAGTTGCAGTTTACTACCTCTGCTCCAGCAAGAGCCCCTAAACCATTGTGATTTTTCGGTGCTGTATTGAAGGGGAAGCTTCTAAGGACAACAGTATCTGTGCAGGTGGCTGGAACATTCGCGTGGCTCAAATACCTGTTCGCCGCTCAACCGTTTTGGGGAAGAGATGAGTGGAGGTGTGAAGTGAGGGGTTCTCGGGGAGGGGGGTGGGTACAGTCATCCACGGTGAGACCTGTGAAGCAGAACAGTCCTGGTGAATGCGTTTGGGCGCCGTAGCTCACACCTACGGTGAGGCTGGACTATCTGCCCAGTGCATTTGTTTTGCTCGACTACATTATTGGAGGGGAAAGTGAGGAAGGTATTGAGGGGTGGGTCGATGTTGTGCTGCCAGAGGTGGAGAATTGAGTATGCGGCTCAGGTAAATGAGGGTGAAGCAGCTGGTAGCCTTCCTGCTTATGTCATCCCGAGCCTTTTAAGAAAGATTTTAAACCATTATCCCTCTGGGGTTTAAGGAGAAACTGTCCCACAAGTGAGGAAGAACCTCACTGGCCTGGAAGAGGTATGGCTGAGTTAACTGGGGCTTGGAGCTCACGATGTGATGGGTCTTCCATTTCTTCTGCTGCGTGCTTATCAAGCAAAATGATCAATTCTTATAACCGTTCAAACTTGCAATCTTTCATCTCTAAAACAAATATGTAAACTCAAGCAGGCATGAAGTATTTCCAGTGCAGCAGAGCAAACAAAACAAAAAATAGTACTTGACTCCTGATGTAATACGGTAATGCAAACAAGTTACTGGTTTCCCGTGGCGTGAAGTAAGGTAGGAACAGCTCAGGCGCTGCTTGCCCTGTTGGTTGTCTGTCCTGGCATGTTTGTTTTCTTAGGTGGAAACAGCTCTGGTAAACTAAAGCTCCCGGTTGAAAGAACTCTTATTCTGTGGCAGGTAAATGCAGAATCTCCTGATGCAGCTTTGCACTGTGCAAACTTAAACATCTGTGAGTACGGAAGATGAAGCGGTTGGTCTGTGTTAGTCCTTTAATCACAGGGTACCTCGTACTGCGAGTGGCAGGAGAAAGAAGAGGGAGAAACCAAGCCACAGTATGCTGAAATATTGACAAATTAAGCCTTTGACCAGTCTACGAATAATGCTTTTCAACATAAAATACCTTTTTTTTCCCATCTATAAATAACAGCTTTAAGAGAAATGAGAAGTCTGACCTGTTGGGAACTTAGGGTCGATGTGCTGGTACTAGTGGAAGAGCGAGAGGGCTATGGTTACAAGAAGAAACGGTGTTAAAATATGGATAATAGTCCTTGTGCTCAGGAAGTTATAGTTAAATATTGTAGCAAGAGTAAATGGTAGGATGCAAAAAAAAAAAAGTTGAACTCAAAGGAAGTGACTTTGCTATAATTAAATGTTCTCTGTTGTGCTTTCGTGATTTGGAGCAGCTCTGGCTCCTGTTTGTTTTTCCACACATGATATTCCCTTGCAAACGGTACTTCAGAACTGAGTAGATGAGAGGGATTTGTTTATGCAAAACTCAGTAACATGAGGACTTAATGTAAACTGAAGCATTTAGATGTATTCAGGCTTAAATGGAAATCAGGGAGATTAGAAATGCTTGAACTGTATTCTTATATGCTATATTGAAGGAATACTTAAGTTGCTGAATGTACTAATCTGCGAGAACAATGTTAATGTAATTCAGACGAAGCTTGCTGTTCTTTCAGTAAGAGTTCTAGTGCCTCGTGGAAAGGGAATGACGTGAATCTCTAAAACTTGCATTTTGTAATTCCAGGTATCTCAGAAATTCCACAAAAGTTCGGCAGAGAAGGAGAAGCTGAGATTGCAAAGAGTAAGGCATTTTCACTGACATAGAAAATTAACCTGCTGTGCTTTTGCGTTGAATAGTAAGCAAAGCCCTTTGCCCTTCATCTTACTCCACTTAGAACATCTCTCTTCCTGGTTTTCCTCACTGATGAATATGGAAGGATCTTAATGCACGCAGTTAAAGTACTTGGCTCGTTCCAAAGCTTCTTAATGCATATGTAATGAGGTGTGGGTGGCCTGCACTGCATTTCTATGCACTGTGGTAAGGTATTAAGAAACTAAATGTTGCTGACTGCTTGTCAAAGTGCTTTTGAGAATTTTTTTTTTTTTTTCAAACCCTTCCTGCGAAGGTGCAGCCTGCTAAGTGGACAGATCCAGGTGAAATCTTCCGGAGCCTTCTTTGTAGGGTCCTTTCCTGCTTCATCATTCTCACCCTTCCTCCTTTTAAGCCACAAAATGTAAGGTCTGTTCCTCGTTAATAAATGAGGCAAATGGGCCACTGCGTTTATGGCTTGCTGAAGAACCTGTTGGATGTCGCTGCTGGAAACGCTCAAGCTCTGATCTCTGCTTGAAATGCTGCTAGTCAGCAAACTCTGTTCCGTAACAAAACGGAGGTGCGATAATTTTGCTGTCCGTTCTGCTTTCAGTCATAAAATGCTAAATATAAAGGAGGCTGATGGATCACAGGGAGTTCTTGAACAGGCAGCGCTGTATGAGTGGGCTTTGCCCGCTGGAAAAGCGGGTGTTATTTTAACTGCGGTTGGGAAGGCCTGTGCTTATGAATTCGTATTGTGTTTCTTAGTAACTAGTTTATAAAGTTGGTAGGGGACTGTTGTGTTGGTTTGGTTTTTTTATATAAGCTATATGTGGTTGAGCCTGCTCCCGGTACGCTTGCTTTTTACAGTGCCCCGCACAGAAGTCCAATCTGTTGTTTTCTTCCATTCTATATGTATGTTAAAAATAGCAGCAGTGTGAGGGAGAGAGATGAGAATGGAAGCTTTATTACGCTAAAGATTAAATAGACCTGCCAATCTTGCTGATAACTTCACACCATTTCCCAAACTACCCAGTAGGTTTTCACTGATTACCATGACTCAGTCCTGACAATATTGTTTTTTTTTTTTTACCCTTGGCACCGTTTTGTGTGTTGGTTGCCTTCTGCAGTTATTTGTACATTGTGACACTGTTCAGTCAGTCTTGATGTTGCCAAGAAGAGATGTGAAATAAATAAAACAAAACTGAAAACATACAGTGAGGGTATTCGTATGTCTGAGCACAGACATACCCCCATTTCCCGGTGAGGTCACCGATGCCTACAACGTAGGGAAGTTATCTTTAATTTGCCATTTTTTAGTAAGTGTACAGTGTTTTCCTTTGTGTCAGTAGGTCCACAACGAGGATTTCAGTTGCTTTGGGAGGAAATGCAGTGAACAGCAACACTTTCAATGTAATCTTTCCCCCGTTGTTCCTATAGTGTCCCTTTAAATAAGTGTAGGGTGCCTGGTGGTGTCTGATTATCTAACATGCACTAACATAAGTGACAGTCTTTTTTGTAAGCTCCAGGTCTTATAACACAGCTACATAATCCGGAGTTTGGTGGCTCGCATTACCGCTTGAGATAGCAAAAGTCATAGTTGGAGAACCCTTATGGGTGTATAATGCAAAATCAGATCAGATTCACTTTTCCATCTTATACCGTGGTAGCCCTACGTTGATAGAAAAGCATGAAAGCTTAGCTCATGAGCTATATATTTCCAAAGAAAGTCTTTTGGCAACAATCTGAAATCTTATATTAAATTAAAAAATAATTGTTTTAAAATTCCCATATAATTTTCCATAATCATGGAACGGTTTAGGTTGGCAGGGACCTTAAAGATCATCCAGTAGGCAGGGACACCTCCCCCCAGCCCAGGTTGCTCCAAGCCCCGTCCAACCTGGCCTTGAACACCTCCAGGGATGGGGCAGCCACAGCTTCTCGGGGCAACCTGCGCCACTGCCTCACCACCCTCACAGGGAAAAATTTCTTCCCGATATCTCATCTAAATCTCCCCTCTCCCAGTTTGAAGCTGTTTACCCCTCGTCCTACCACTGCGCACCCTTGTGATGCTACATTGCTAATGAAGATGACTCAAATATAAAGCAAGTAGAATACAAAGCTTTTCTTGATGCTTAGAAAATGGAAACACCTCCATTTGTTAGGAGAAGAGAGCAATTAATGCCTTCAAAGAGCCAGTACAAGATAGCTCAGTCAGCTGAGGCAACAGGTAGCTGCGGTTAATAACTTTGTCCTGTGATAGCTGGAAACAATGCTGCGGGTCAAGCGCAGGGCGGGTGCAAGAAGTCTACTCTAGTATCTCAGCTGAAGAAATGAAGTCCTTATTTTACTCGGGTTTTTATGCCAGCAGCTATGACTGGGTACAAAAAGACACCTTGCTTAATGGCTTGTTTCTGAACCAGGATCAGGAGCGCGCAGACAAGCTGCAGAAGCTGCAAGCAGAAAGGGAGGAAAAGGGAAGACTGAAAGAAGAAGCGAAAGCCGCAAAAGAGCGAGCCAAGGAGGAGGCGAAGAAGAAGAAAGAAGAAGAGAAAGAGTTGAAAGAGAAAGAAAGGAGAGAAAAGAAAGAAAAAGAAGAAAAGGAAAAAGCTGAGAAGCTGAGAGTGAAGGAGGAGAAACGCAAAGAGAGGCAGGAAGCGTTAGAGTAAGTGCCTGCGGAAACCAAGCCCCTGGGGAATAGCCTGTAATGATGTGAGCACGTCTCCATCCCCTCCTTAGCTGTCCCTCCTAGAGGCTGTACTGGTCAAACATCCCGTGCCTCTTTGTCACAGGGTATCTTTTAAGCCCTTGAAAGGCTGTGTGCACCAAACCCTAGTCTCAGCAGTACTTTTTGCTTGCAGGCTGACCTGGGCTTCTGATTTGAAGTGGCTGAAAAGAGCTGTCATGCTCCACTTGAGTTTTCCTTTCATGACCGGCCTTGCTTGTACTTTTGCAATTTGCTGGCGCTGGTGCTCTGTCTGGTGAGGAAGTCACTTGTAACTTGATAACACCATAAATACTCTTTCCTGGTACCCAGGGAAACTTGAAGCAGCCTAGCTACTTTGTGGGTAAAACAGGTCAATATTTGCTCTAGAAGGAATGAAGAGTCCTGTACGCTTAACCGAGTATGGTCCTTGACGGAATAAATAGATAATCATCTTGGCTAGTGTGATGGGGTCTTAGTCAAGGTGTGGGGCTTCTCGCCTCTTCCTCAGTGCAAATAAATGCTTTGTGATTTGTGACAATTAAAATGAACTTTGTATTAAAGGGCAAAACTCGAGGAGAAGAGAAAGAAAGAAGAGGAGAAACGGTTAAGAGAGGAGGAAAAGGTAAATGCTTTCTCTGGCTTGTCTCTAAATTCTTCTGCTACGGTGAAAGGATGTTAATGGGCTCCCTGGCGCCTGGCCGACAGCGGCTGAGCCATTCACAACAGGACTCCCGCAGCTGCTGCGGTTCTCCAGGCAGTGTACACTCCCTCGGTGTCCCTCTCACCGATGTGCCACTTGGGAGGGAGCGTGCCCGTTTGGGATGCAGCCTGTCCAGTCTGATCTGGTGGTGCGATGTCATGGAGGTTTCTTCTCTGTTACTTTCGTATGTGTTGGCGTCTTTGCCTTTATCTGTTAAATTCTTTCTGCATTTGTTTTTTCAGTCCCCATAAGTGGTCTATCCTTTGTCTTAGCAGTGACATTGGAATACATATAGAGTATGTATATACATACATAGAGAAGACAATTATTGGAGTTTTTTTGTTGAGTTACAGGAGCTGGTAAATAACTGAGCTTTGCTTTATACCTCGCTAGATTGGAAGTTGGCTCATGCATGAGCTCACCTTGAATTATAAAGCCTTGTCCTACCCTTGTGTTTATAATTTGCATTTTGATTCTGATTGCAGCGTATTAATGCACAGAAAGCAGAAATTACGAGGTTCTTCCAGAAACCAAAGACTCCCCAAGCCCCGAAGGTGAGATATCACTATTCCTGTGTTTTGTTGGCCTTTCAGTAGTTGACTGCTGTCAAAGACACTGATTTCCTTCTGATCTGTCCCTTAGAGCTTCATAGGTGGACAAAGCATTAGTATTTCTTACTTCCTAATTTCAAAAGTGTAAAGGATTTAAAAAAAAAAAAAGTCTGTGACCAGAGCAGAGACTACAAAAGAAGTTTGTAGTTGCTTTAGTAAAAATCTCAGCTCTGTCTCCTGCTGCATTGGCCGTGAAGACCTAGATTCCCTTAAGAAGATCTGTTGGAGACTCAGATAGGAAGGGCTTAACCCCAATCTTTGCTCAAAACTCACCACCTGGTGTTGAGGTTTGTTGTAGATCTTGAATGTGTTGGTGCCGCGGTTTCTCAGGTGTTCAGACTCTAACGATCCTCACTTAATATTTCAGATTCTTGCTGGCTCTTGCGGAAAGTTTGCTCCTTTTGAAATTAAGGAGAACATGGTCTTAGCTCCCCTCTGTCGTATTGCCCTGGATCCAGACTTCTTAGAACAGCTGGATAAGCTCCTGCGTGCACAGAATAGTGACGTTTCTTTCCTGAGGGATCTAAAGTGTCGTAAACCACGTAAAACGGGACCTACTTTTGTCAATAACAGCGCCGACATAGTAAACAGGTTAGTCTGTGTTTTGGGGGCTTTCTTTACTTTTTTTTTTACGTCATGAACCGCAGAACGGTTTTGAGGTAGTCTTTATTCTAATATTGGAGATGATGGAAAGAAGGAGCTTTTCTCCGAATACTCGTTTTGTTTGAGAATTATTTCCACAGGGAGCAGTACGTTATGATGTAGATTTCCTTCGTTCCATGCAATGCTTCTCAAATCCTTCCTCGCAGGAAACCTTGCGCTTCAGGCACCTGCCTTCAGCACCAGACACTAGTGGCCTTTAGCGGCATTTGGTTTTTGACAGTTTTATGAAGTAAACTTACGGATAGCTAAAACGGAGGTGCTGTTAAGGAGGGAGGTGGCTTGTCTGGAACCCACGTTCTTGCAAGCGCATTGGGAGTGGATGTTCTAATGGGCTCAGAGCTGTGGGTTGGTTTTGTGGCTGAACTGAAGCTTTCTAGAAGATGTTTTCCTGAGCAGCAGGGGAGTGTGCTGCAAGTACTGAAGGTGGTGTCTTCTTTTAACAGTGACGTGGTGGTAGTGGATAACTGCAAAACGGATGCTGTTCCCGAAAGGGGGAAATTCGGTAGAATGAAACTTCTGCAGTTTTGTGAGAATCACCGTCCTGCGTACTGGGGCACGTGGAACAAGAAAACCACTATGATCCGTCCCAGGAATCCTTGGTCAAAGGACAGTGTAAGCACCTCAGAGGCAGTGTAGTTGGATTCTTTTCTTTCTTTATGCTCTTAAAGTGGATATGGGGTTGGCCAAGTTCACTTGTTCTCTGGGATTTCTGATCCGCTTGCATGTTCCCTCTTGCTACTGAGTTTTGAACCCCAGAATGGGGTCTGGCGTTGTGCTCTCCAGTTATTTACCGAAATGGCACGTTGGCATTTCTTCTAGAAGCTCCTGGACTACGAAGTAGATAGCGATGAAGAATGGGAAGAGGAAGAACCTGGAGAAAGTCTCTCCCATAGTGAAGGGGTAAGGGTTCCGCTTGCTGAAAAACAGCTTTCTGAACCAATTGCACTCGTCAGTGTAATTTCTAATAAGCAGAGTTTATTTTTAGGATGATGAAGAGGAGGGAGAGGATGAAGATGATGACGATGGGTTTTTTGTACCCCATGGGTACCTATCTGAAGATGAAGGAGTGACGGAAGTAAGTGAACTGTGTGTCACTGGATTTCCATGTCTGTTTCCAATGAATCTTGTAACAAATATTGGCAGAGGAAGAAAGTGTGTAGTCTTGGCAGTGATGTAACTCATCTCAGATCTGCATGGTTCAGGAGCAGACTTCTGTAGCTCAGGGAACACGGTAAAAAGCTGGGTCTAAAAAAGCTTTTGTTTTTTTTCTGGAATGAATGTATCGAGTTCTTTCTCGCCTGTGGCTTTAGGAGTGCGATCCAGAGAATCAGAAGGTTCGTCAAAAGCTGAAAGCAAAGGAGTGGGACGAACTGATGGCCAAGGGGAAGAGGTTCCGTGTTCTACAGCCTGTGAAAATCGGCTGCCTCTGGGAAAGTGCAGAAAATGACAGCAGCACGAATGCGGACCTAAAGGTTCTCCAGCAGTTTGCGGCGTGTATCCTGGATTCACCTGTTGCAGAGGAAGAACAGCAGATACAGAAATGTAGTAAAAAAAGAGCAAAAGATCAGCAAAGTAAGACCTGAAGGGCTAAATAGTTGTACTTTGCTTTGGAGAGAATGGATTTCTGTATTGAGTGTCCAATTCAGAATAACCTGTTTTTGACAAGTCCGAAATCCAAGGAATCTCTATGAGACTTCTTGGAAAGGAGTTTTCTGGCATTGTGTCTGGTATGGCTGTAGTTACGCTCTCCAAAAACTCTTGCTCTAGATAATCTAGGAAATAAAGCTAACAAGACTTTGGTCCCCTTTAGGACCCCTTACTGGAAGTGCTCGAGCCCATTGACACGTTTATTGTTCAGGGGGAGAGGAGTTAGTTTATGTGACCGGTTGCAGTACTGAGTATCTCCTGTGCGTGATTAATACAAGGATGTGAATAATGCACGCAAAGGCTAGAATGGGGGCTGAAGCTTTCACTTCAGGCAGTCGTTATTATTGGGGGTGGCTTTTCTACATCAAATTTAGCTCCTGTTACAATCCCATACCTAAAATTATTCTCAACCTATTTGTCTTCTTCCTGGAGCATGCGTACTGGTAGGTTATGTCGGCCTGGCTTTTTCTCAGCCTTTTAAACAGTTCTTCCCCATGACCTTTGTGCATCCTCTCTTCTCTGCAGTCCTTGGCCAGCTTCTGCCGCTGCTGCATGGCAACGTGAACGGGAGCAAAGTGATCATCCAGGAATTCCAGGAGTGCTGCCGGCAAGGACTGTTCAGTGATGTGACTGCAGCCGCCGACTGTAGTGACGCGAGCCCTGCGAGCCCCCACACCTCCCGGCCGCAGACGCCTGTCGGCGAGGACAGCGGTGTTCCTTCCAAAGCCAGGCTAAAGCGAATCATTTCTGAGAACTCTGTGTACGAGAAGAGACCCGAATATAGGATGTGCTGGTACGTCCACTCGGAGGTGCTGAAGAGTTTTGATCAAGAGCATCTCCCCGTTCCTTGTCAATGGAACTACGTCACCCAAGTCCCTTCTTCAGGGAAGGAGGAGGGTGGCAGCGTGCCAGGCGTGGCGGTCCTGCAGACCACCCCCATGTCGGTAAAGAGGAAGTCCACCGGAAGCATGTCCATCACTAAATTCATGAAAAGGCCTCGGGATGCTGAACAGGTGAGTTCCTTTCCTGGTGCTCTTCCCCAGTAAAGAATGACGGGAATGTAGCTGCGCGTCTTCAGCAGGCGAGCGTCCTGGCATGCCTCCCACATTGGCCTAGATCTGCCGTGAGCAGAGTCAAAATACTCAGCTACAGATCTTCATACAAAAAGACCCTTTTTGTGGGGAAAGGAGTGAAATTATGCGACTCTAAAGAGATGGGTTTCTTTTGTGTTTCTCCAGCTTGGACTGTCTGTTCCATTTGAAATGTTGCTCTCCTGCTGTTCTTCCATTTTCTGCTATTTGGCAGTGATTGCATCCAAGCTGTGAATAGTTTCTGAGTGCCTGCTTGGCCTTGGTTTTACAGCTGTAGATAATTTGTATGCAGGTTTTTGTGTGTGTGTGTATGGCTGCCAGATGTATAGCCCAAGCTGGTGACTTCCATCAGTTGCATGTGTGCTGATTAAACGTGGTTCCTGAGTGCTGCAACTCAACCTGTAATAGTCCGTAAAGTCTCCCGCTTACGCTGTCATACACAAAGCTGAATTTCAAGAGCTGGTTTAAAAATATAATAATTCATAGGAACAAAATGAGATGGATTTAGAGTAGTTGCTGCTCCAGCTCTAAGCTTTGTTGTGGTCTTCCTGTTGTTTGCTTCTGCTTTTCAGGTTAACCACAGGTAGTATTAAGAGCTTAATCATCCAAAAGGATGACAGAAAAGTATGCGATCAGTGCTTTAGTTGTGTGACGCTCTATCACGCGTTTAAGACAGTAAGGCTTTAGGTCCCGAAGCTTGGTGTTAGCAACCGTTTGCTTCCAAACCTACAGGTAGGACAGGGTTTGCACTGTCAGTGGATTTATTCCTCATCCCCTGCGGACAAGGGGGTGAGGAAAGAAGCCACAAACAAGGCTTTTTATGCTTTTCCTGCCCACTTTATTCTCGCCTTCTTTGGCTTTTCTACTGAAAAGCTCTACGTTCAAGTATTGATAGGCATCAGAGACTTGTGAGAAGCTGTTCAGCCCCCAAACTCCATCTGCTTGGGGTTTTTTTTCTTACATACTAAATAAAGACAGAGATAAAAATCTCTGCTTGGCACCCACTGGAAATTCTGCTTGTAACCAACTACCTGAGCAGAAATAGCAAAACAAAGGCTTTTAGTAGAATTACATCACCGGCCTGAATTCTTCAAAGCTCTTGAAAGCATCTCAGAGCTGCCCTTGCGAGGTGCGGTGCCGTGCAGCTCAGAGCAAAGGTGTCAGAGTCCTTTCATGCCTGGCGTCTAAATCAGCACTGCTGAGGTATTGAGGTCCCATCCTTCCTGCAGAGGGAGGCTGGAGCGTGGGGAGAGCCTGGGAGCGCCGGGTAGGCTAAGGCTGCCAGGTTCTCTGCCCCTGGCACGTGTTTCTCTGCCAGGAAGCTCACACCAGGACTCGTGGAAGTAAAGGTGCTCTTACATAAGCTTTGGAGAGAGAACAACTTGATATTGAAGTGGGCAGTACCTGCACGTGTGTGGGAGGGGGATACTTAATCTGAGAACTGCGACTTTAATGAAAGATGTAAACGTGAAGTGTTTTCTCTTGGAGAACAGCTTGCAGGGGCTGGGGACCAGGTTCTAGGTCTGAGACTTTCATTCCACGGTTGCAGTTGCTGGGGGGGATATACGGCCAAAAAACACTCGCAGCTGTTCAATGCTGGGCAAATTCAGTTTGTATCACTCCTTGTATTCATTTTCTCGATTCAAAGTGAGTACTTTGTGTGGCTCCCATGGCAGAAAACTGGGTCACCAAGAGAAGAACTGTCGCCCCTCCCTGAATAAAAGCTAATTGGCAAAGATGATGAGGAGTCAGAGGGAGAACACGGTTCAAACTTGACAAGCAAAAGTCGTCAGAAGGAAGAAGGCGTCCCAAATAATGAGCAGAGGGGGGAGAGATTTCCCTTCCAAAAATCCCAACAGAACTGAGTCAGATTTCAATTAAGGTTTGAGCTGACTTTTCAATGTGTAGGCTGTTCATCACATTGTGTAACAGGGAAACATCTTGGAGCAGAAGCTTGGCGCTCTTCCTGCATTACATGCCATTGCAGATGAGGCCTTTTATCAAAAGTCAGTGTCTGTTGAAGCCGGGGGTTGCTTATTTTTCTTCCCTACAAATATGCCCGACTGATCAGACTGTGCTGCGAGTCCCAGTTGCGAGGAGCGCCCGCTGTAGTCCTTCACAGCGCTGGCTGTGCTTGGTTTCGCATGTTAGCACCGTCAGCTTGCTGATACGCAGCTGATACCTCTTTTTTCCTTAAGGCTGAAGCTGCGGAGATGGATGGATTTCAGGCAGACACCGAGGAAGATGAGGAAGATGATGACTGCATGATTGTGGATATACAGCCAAGCAAAGGTGGGAAAACAAATCGATAGCAGACCCTTGCTCCCACAAGGGAGAGTACGACAGAGCAGGAACAGTGCATGGCTGAACCTGTTGCAGTTTTTCTGCCACTCTTTCATCAAGCCTTGAGCTCTTCTCTCTAGATGTTTTATTCTAAGTACCTCTCTGCTTTTTATGTCTTATTCTAGATGTTTCTTTGCTATTTATGGTCTTCTCTAACCTGCTCTTGCTCTTCCCTCCTTCCTCCAAGCAACTTAATAGCGCAAAGTGCTTGTGACTAGCATTTGGCTGCCAGTGTCACCTTTTTTTTTTTTTTTCTGGAAAGAAAAGTGAACACTGGGGGCCGTAATCAGCAGATCCGCTAACTATTGGTAAACGTTGCTGAGCAGGGCCGGTCTCTGGGGTGTGCGCACTACTTCCAGGGCTGACAAGGTCTGGAGCATAACTCTCCTCTGCCACCTTCCTGAAGTCTTAGGTGCAGGATGAATTGTCTGGTCTGCGGGAAATAACATCAAATAATAACCAAGCTCTCGGATTTGGGGACTCTGACCAACACTTTGCTCTAGAATCTAAGCAGCTGCTTATATGTGTGTCCCAGTTATTCCCCTGGAGAAGAGCTTTCAAATCTCCACTGCTATAGTGTATCCTTTCAGGCTATGGATACAGAAACTGGGATGAGGACGTGGAGCGGCTCTTTTCATCTCAGTGAGGTTTTAACTATACATACTTGATCGTACAGATCAATGACTTAACACCAACCACATGATGTGCATTCAGCTCTTCTAAACCACTTTCAAAACCTCCGAGCCCTTTCTCGCAGCACTCACAATAGAGCTCTTTCACAATGCTACTGGAACAACCTGAATTAAGGAAAGTGGGGGTTTTGTGTTGAGCAGCTCCTCTAATTGATAGATAAGGGCTCATGCATATTCCCAAAGCCTTAAATTCTATGGAGCATTTGACCCATTCTAGCCGTATCTGGGTCCTCCTTTCTATCTCAGCTGGTGCTACATTCCTCCTCCCGCCTTCCGTAACAGACAATATAACTGTTTGACAAGAAGCTTTGCATTTAATCTTAAGCTGCTTTTGCTTATTACAAGACTGCAGTGAGATGAAAGCCTTGCTTCAGGTTTGTAACCTCGCGTTCTGAGGACGGGGTTGCTATTCAGGAGCTTGCCTTCCTCAGGCTTTGTTGACACACATGCAGCGGTATTTGTTTAACTCTGCCTGAGTCTAAAGCACTGAAAAGATTATGAAGATCCTCTTTTATAGTTGAAGTAATTTTATTCTGGATTGATGTTAGCCCGGTATTAAAACCAGTTTTTAAATAGTATTGAAAAGCAGACTTGCAACAGATACGGGCAGATAAATTAAGACAGGTAAAGCATACAGTAGTCAAATTCTAATAGATTAATGAGGATAGTAAAAAGAGGAAAAAACCCAACAACAACAACCAAACAAAAAAAAAAAAAACACATTTTCTACTTTGCAGATTCTACGTTGGCAGTTACTGAAACAGCTTCAGACTCCAGCGGCACAAGAGCCGCTCACCAGGACACCAGCACGGTCAGCCCATCTAATACAGTTTGAGACTTAAATGCCTACTAACTTCTCTGTATGTATGTAGAGTGAATTAGAAAATTTTAAACCTTGTGTATCTTTGAACAAGATACTTGAAAGTATTCCATATTTCTTGTAAAGAGAAGACAGCACTTTGTTCTGCTTCAGACCAGATGGAAGCTTAAATTTTTAGTTCTAGTTTTTAGCTTAAAAAAATACTGCATATTAATCTGTCCTTAATAAAGCATTATTGAAATTTTGATACTTCTTTGTAATGGAAGGTATCTAAGTTATCTCTAAAATGAGTGGAGGGATTTTGAAATAAGCTTATTGTGATGCCACTGGGGGAATTACTCTGTTCATAATGTTGTATAGCACGGCCTTGGGTATAAATGATGTACAATTATATTTGAATTTATGCTATCTATATCATCCTGTTTGTGGTCTTACTTGCTACAGAGAACAGCAGCAGGGCTTTACCTTTGGAAAAGGAAAAAAAAACAAAACCCTGCAACTTGTTGCTCCTATTTTGGGATAGGCTGGTATTAATTAAACACCAGGCTAGTGATAGATTATTGGTCTCCTGTAGCCATTGCTGCAACAGAAGCTGTATAGATAACAGCTGGTCTCTACACCACAGAAAAACTTTAAAATTGAAGTATAAAGGACTGAACTAGCATCAAACTCGTTTATGTATGTAACAAACTTGCTGGGGCTTTTAACTTTGTATGGCTTGTGAGCTGATGAGTTAGTTCCGTAGTTAGAGGTTTAATCTCTCACCAGCGGGCAGCGTAAATAGCTGTTGCCTGGTGTCAGTCTCCCTCCCTGTCCCTTGTTCTGTCTGCAGGTGCCACGAAGTGAAAAGGTGGGTAATGCCACAGCTGCACCAGTACCACCAGTGCCAGCCCCAGCACTGACTGGAGCTCATCTGCACTTCCAACCTGTAAGAGCAACGCAATTCAAACAACTTTTGAACAGAACTGAGTCTTTAAATATTCCATTTAATCAGACTAAACATAATTTTACCTAAATATATTCTCTCCAATAGGAGTTACAGTGCACACAGAAGCAAAAGGAAAAGCTGAGTTCTAAGCCCAGCCCGATATCCAGGCTCAATCGATTGGTAATCCAGCCTAGTACTAGCACCTCATCCCTCCTCCAAGGGAGGAGAGTGGTGCTTCGTCATGGTCCTGGAAACACCTCAAGCAGTTCCCTGCTAGAACTTGGGGTTTAAAACCATTCAGAGCAGTCCTGTGAGTGTCCTACTGGGCAAGACTGCCTTAGTGTACGGCTACTGGAGTTGTGGAGGTGACTGCAGGGTTGGTGTGACGTGGCAGAATCTAGACTCCCACTCTGCAGAGCTAAAAGAAAGTCATTTCTGAGGTCACGTAGCTGGAAGCTCCAACAGTCTGTACGGGAAAAGGAGGAAACAGTTTAAAACCACCAGCACTGAATCCATTCCCCTTTATTTCATGACAGTGTCTGGACTCTGGAGAGAAGTTCTGGTTTCAGGGGGCTTGCTGGCTGCTCCTCTCCTGACGCCTGAATGTCTGCCATGACTGCCGTGTCCCAGGCGAGAGTCAGGAGGGCTGAGGGCACCTGGAACAGAAAAAGGCAGAGTCATTAAGCTATATAGCAATGTTATACTTTGACCTCCTAGCATGCTGTGTATGTCCATAGACCTGGAAAAAAACTTAGAGCACTTCAACTAAAAAGGACAAGTGTGGGTTTCTGCAAGAAGCTCCTTAGGGGGGACGCTGCTTTGGGCCTTCTGTTGGTAGCCCCGTGCTAGAGCTGTGCTTACCTCGCAGTTGCTGCCCTCCCTCTTTTCCCAGCATGGATGCTCAGCCTCTGGCAGAGCTGCTGGCAACTACTGCAGCCTGTGTTTGCTACAGGACGTAGTTCCTTGCAGATGGACCTACCCTTGAGCCAGAAGCCTTCAAGCAGTTACTTGTTCGCTTGCGCTTAAAAAGAAGGGGCCAGAGCATGACTTACGGCACTGAAAGCACAAGATGCAAACTTCTCCCTAAGTTATGAGCAGCAGATGACTGACAGCCTGAAGACCCCTGTGGAAGGTACCAGCTATCTTTTTTTACTCACCAGCCCACATTCATTGAAGGCCAAGTTCTCATCAGTCAGTTTGAGACCTCCGGGTCCCAACAGCTCAAAGGGCAGCCAGTCATCTCTGAGTGCTTCTCTCACAAAGTTGTAGAGCGCAGATACCGATTCTCGTGCATAAAAAGTCCCTGCCATGAGAAAACAAGGTGAGATATCGAGAGAGAGAGTCTGGCATTTACCAAATCTAACCTTTTGTGGTAGGTTTCCTGGGGCTCCCGTACTGATGCGAACTTTACGAACTACTTCAGTGACACAGAAACAGCCTGATTCAGCTGAGAAGTACAAAAGCAGAATCCCCAAAGAAAACTATTGCTTCAATTGTTGCAAGCCCCTGCCGGCCTGTAACAAAGAGCCGGGAAAGCCTGAAATGATTTCTAGAGTTCTACAGCAAAACTGGAAGAGGGTTTATAGTGTTGTATAGCCTGACACCACACAGGCAGCCTCACGCTGGTTACTATATCAAACTGATCTAATGAGTCCAGCTTGCTTGCGGTAGCCTGGGAAGAGCATACTTTAATTAACAGCGCCTTGAGATTCTTCCCTCTCCACTCAACCCGGGCTTACAGTCCCAACCCCGTGCAGGTGAGGCAGGTGGAGGGCTCAGAGACGGAAAGAGTTCTTACAGAAGTGTTCCCCCGCTCTGGTTTTTGTTGCTTTATTCTACCAGCTGTGTTCAGCCCACCTCAAGCCTGCTTATTGTTCAAGCTCTTGCTCTGTAAGTACTCTCAGATGCTTCTGGAGGTGTGCAGAGAAAGGGTAAGAAGTCTTTTTTTACCTTGGAGGATGTATCCATCGGGAAACCGGACTCGTACCAGGGTATAGTTGTACTTCCGCATTTCCCTTTGTTCTTCTTTCTCTCGCATGGCCCTTGTCCTCAGCATCGAAGCCTTCTCCACTGCTTCTGTCCTTTAGAGAGAAAGCGATATTTAGCATGAAGGAGAGGTACAAGACTCCTAGCTGGCATCTGGGCAGTCAGGGCCCTCCTCCTAAGCCTACTCACCGGAGCCGTTGCTCTCGTTTGAGCTCTTCTGCGCTGAGGTTATAGAAGTCATTCGGCAGCTCAAACCGAGCAGCTTGAGGTGATGGTTTGAACACACAGAGCTGGCGATCCAGCTGGGCTCTCACAGGCTCAGAGCTTAAAAGCTGCTCTTTGTAGTCCTTGAGGTCTTCCAACTTGGTCAGCATTTCTTCCTTCAGTATGTAGTACTCCTCCGTGGTGTCTACAAGCAAAAGGATGGGATTTGAGTCTCTTATTCTTTACATGAGTAATGTATTAAATATAAGGGCAAGGATCTCCAGAAAACATAACATCTTAACAGGGAAACTGCAGGGTGAGCAGCTGTTTCCATTACAGCCTTGGAGTAACAGCCTTAATTGCAGCCTGCGGAGCTCTCAGCAACCAAAGCTGCCTCGCTAGCCTGCCCTGGGATGTCCCACCACCATTCAGACTCGGCTCCAGTTTAATACATTTAGATTTCTTGCCTTGTCCTGGAACAGGCAGTGTTTTTGTCTCAAAACCGATAGCCTGGAAAAATTTGTGTATCCCTTCCAGGCAGCTTATCCTTTCCTGGAAGAAAAGGAAAGAATTTAAATGTAGTCTGCTCCAGACAGGGACAGTCCTAGCCAGAGCACCTGCAGGGGTCTTGACCTCACCTGAAACACTTTGTTCTGCAGTTTGATTTTCCGGTACTTCTCTTCCTCTGGATGGAGATAGATATTATCCAAGTATCTGCAGAAAGAGGAATGCGCTGCATGGGTCAAAGCAGACACTTCAGGACACACTACCCCAAGGTGCGAGAAAAGACTGGGAGACCTCACAGTATTTCTCACAGATAAAAGAGCTGAAAAAGTGAGGGAAGTAATAAAAATCAGTGTTTCATGCCCAAGTCAGACAGAAGATGGGGGTGGCTGATCTCAACCAGCAGCTCCCAAACCTCTTGGATGAGTGAACCAACTCTTAAAACACCTCTGAGATGCTGACCTTATTTCAACCGACACTTAAGACGGTTCTAAGCGTTTGGCTTTGGTCTCCTTCAGACTCTGCCTGGACCACGGCAAGAAAATCCACCTGCCTGTTGGTCTTGCAGGGAAGGGACAAGCTACCTGCGCACTCAGTCCTCCTAACGCAGCCCACTTACTTGGCAGTGGTCTCCACGCCCACTCGTACTTTCTCCCGGTCCTTATTGAAGGTGTGAATCTCCATGATCGAGGCGGCCACGGGGTCTACGGAGAAATACTGGGGGAGAAGGAGAGAAGCTGGTCAGGGGGGAGCTGATTCTACTCTGCACAAAGGGATGTGTGGGTCTGTTGTGGTTTAATCCCGACCAGTGGCTCAGCACCGCACTTGTTCCCCCCCCGCAGTGGGATGGGGAGAGAATCGGAAGGGTAAAAAAAAGTGTGAAAACTCATGAGTTGGGCTAAAAACAAGATTAATAGGTAAAGTAAAAGCTGTGTGAGCACAGGAATTTATGCACTGCTTCCCAGTTTAGCCATTTCCAGTGTATAATCAACACTCTTTTCATCACAAATCTAAAACACAGCACTATCCCAGCTGCTATGAAGAAAATTAGCTCTGTCCCAGCCAAAACCAGTGCAGGGCCAGAGCTCTCAGTCCCAGCATTTCCAGGAAGCCAAAGGGAGGGTGCTTGGACAGAGCTCAGACAGCGGGACAGAGTTGCCCTTTAGGAGACAGCGGTGATTTTACAGGCAGAAGGTGGAGCGGTCGCTGCTCAAGGGGGGACCCATGCCCCAAACAGAGTTAAAACAGGAGGAAGAGAAGCTGTGCAGCCGGCAGGCGCGATGCTTACCGACTGGATGGCTTCTCTGAGGTGCTTTTCCTTCTGGTCTTTCCTTACAACTGCACCGGTTAACGGGCAAATGAAGTAGACCCCTGAAACAGAGGGGGCAGCTGCAGCTTCGTTGTCTGGGGAGGTGAGGTCCTAAAGGAGACAAAACCAAACTGAACGCAGGAAGGTTTGGGTTTGGTTTTAAATATGCTGGCACGTCTGCGTGGGATGGGGACGGCAGCCCAGAAGGGGTGCTGATCAGGGACAGCAGCGGCTCCCATACCTTTTCCTCTGCCAAGAGCCCTTTCTCACTCGCAGCTGCCTCAGCCATCAGCTCCTTTCTCACTACGAGAGATAAACCCACATTACGGGAGGTTCAGCAGATTTCAGAGGGTGCCCTGGGGAAGCAAACGCTTATCCGGGTGCTCTGTCCTGAGTCCAGAGGTGACCGTGACCTCCCTATGGGTCACCCAAGCAGCCACAGAAGCCAGCAGCACCCCACAACACCCTCAAGAGCTGCACCTGAGCAGTCACCCACCCGGGATGTCCCTCCCCAGCCTCAGCTGGGAGCTGTGACTGTTCCCGGCCAGCCCCACTAGATGCAGCAGCTCCGCGTCCTCCAGCGAGCTCCTACCCTGGTTCTTGATGGCCTCCTGGGAGGAGGAGACCTTGGTCTTGGGCTTCAGCTCCATCCGGGCCAGTGCCGCGGCCGCCGCCATCTGCGCTTCATCTGTTGGTGCCTGACGAGGCTTCGGCACCGCTTCAGCTTTTGGCTTCTCCTTGGGAACCCTGGGCAGGAAGGAACAGCAGAGCTCGGGAGGAGATGGGCTCCGCCACTGCGCCGGCCTGGACGTGGTCACGGACACGTAACGGCAATTACCACCCCGGTGCCCCCGGGGAGGCAGCCGGGGAACCAGACGCTCCGGTGCGGCAGCATCGCTGCCCGGTGAGTGTCGGCCCCCGCGGGATGGGCGGCTTAGGCCGGGTGTAACCCACCGGGCCCCATGGCCGGCGACGTCCGTCCCAGTCCAGTGTCCCCCAGCAACTCCCGTTCCGGCACCCCCCGCGTACCGGGTGGCACCGGGACC
>VZSZ01007183.1:10929-27196 GCA_013398815.1 Ibidorhyncha struthersii
GGAGTTGGGATGCGGGGGTCCCCGGCGGCGTCGGGGCTGGGGGCTGGTGGTGCCCGCAGGAGGTTGCTTGGAGGAGGACAGCGTTCAGCTGGAGAGCAGGAGCCATTACACACGCTTGTGCTCTCCTTTGAGAGAAAGAGAGCGAGAAGGGAAGAAAGGAAGGGGAAGGAGCCCACTTCTTCTTGCTCAGTTCTCCGATGTCCCTACCTTTAAACCAGGCGAGGGAGAAGGCGCTTTCTCCCCAGCCCCTTTCTCAACCACCCGGAGTAGCTTTCTCCCTATCTCTCCCCCTCTTTTCCTTTCTTTATCTCCCTGTCCTCCATTTGCAAGCTGTCTGCTTTGGTTCCAGTCCAGGCTCCACAACACAAAGCTTCTCCTCGCTCTCGCACATATGCACACACACAGTCTACAGGCTCTTTATGTCTTCTGGAGTAACCTTCTTCTCCCCCCCCCGCCTCCCAGCTCCTCTTAGCATTGTGGTTTCTATTCTCCACACAGAGAGATCCTCCTGGAGCTTCATGTAGTTGTGATCTGATAGGATTTCTTCCCCCCTCACCTCCCTATTTTGAGGGAGAAAAAGAAAAAGTTTCATTCCTTTTTCTGGTGTTTGGAAGGAGAAAGACCAAGTTTGAGTGCTTTCTGCTGCTGCTTTTGTGTGTGTGTCTGTGGGGGTCTGTTTGTCTCATGAAGCTGCTTGCATGTCTAAGAGGAAGTGACTAGTTTGGCAGAGAGCTGTGATCTGAGTCAGGTAAGCCATGTCATGTTCTCTAGCTCCACCAGAAAATGGAGGAGAGAGAGAGTAGACAAAGCTGAGATGGGAAGTGCTCCTAACATCGTGGATGTCTCTCCATGTTTTGAAGCTTTGCTGGCAGTAGCTGGCTTAATCATGATTTTTTTCCCTAAGGTTTCTTCAGTTTTTTCAATGTACAGCATTGTGATGGGTCTTCTCTCTGACTTCATGCTATCAGGAAATGAGGATTGGAGGAAATTGCTCAGATTCTCCTTCACACAGAGAAACACATCCTCAGGCTTTTTTGCTCTTATGCTTTCATGCGGAGGTCACCTTTCTAGATATTTTTCTTTGGTTAAAGACCACAGAATTTAGGAGGTTGATCAGTTGGCCAAAGAAATAGTGTATATATGCATATATTTATAGAATTTTGAAAGCATTTGGAGGTAAGTGCATGCAGCTTGAGGCTGCTCAGGTTCTTCCAGAGAACATCATGAAATGTCATTTTTTTTTCTAGGTGATGAAGGTGATGCCTGATTTTTTTTGGATTTTTAACATCTGATTTTCAAGAGCATTCCTTCTTTTGGATGTATTTTAAATTAAGATGGAATATTTGTCCCCGCTCAGTAGGTTGCATTAAAATGATACTGGCAAGCATTTAGTAGGTTCCTCAGAGCATCATAACATACATAATTTCTCTTGGAAAAAACAAAACAGTTTTCACACCTGTCTTTTCTGTGTCTTAGCATATTTTTTTCTGAAAACTTAAGACAACATTCTTGTTACAATTTTAATGTCATTATGGAAACCTAAGATCTTTAAAGTGAGATAGCAGTTGAACAGGAATTTCTATGCTTTTTTTTAACCGAGCTTTTAATCTGAAATAATTTTGAGTAGACTTAAACCAGGCCTCACTCTATTCCCACCAACCTAAATTTGCACATCAGTTGTATAGTAGATGCAGTTCCTCAAAAAATTCAAACTACATGCAGAAATGCATGAGGGGGATACCAGAGGGCAGTGCTACTGAGCTTGAAGGCACAGCTCCATAGAAGGGTATCAGTAATGTTACATAGGTTACTCTGAAGAGTTTAAGAAGGAATGTATTACCTATGGGAGGTCTAAGTGACAGGATAGAGGACCAGTGAATCTGAATCGGAAGACGCTCCCAGAGGTGCAAAAAGAGTAGAAAGATTTGAGGATTGCAGTGGCTGGCGATGAACTTGGGATACAGCTGCTGCAAGGGTAAAATCAATGCCCCTGTTTTATTTTTGCTGTGGAAGAAATGTTTTAGTGTATAATCTGGTATACTTGGGAAGAATACTGTATTATCAACTGTACATTTCTTAAGTTCTGCTTGCTGATATGTTACCCAAATTACTGAGATACTGTGGTTGTCTCCCATCTTTCAGAAGTGGGCCACGGAATGTACCATTTCAGGTATGTTTAATCTTAGATTTTGACAAGGTAAAGAGGGAGGTGAACTGATATTTTTTTCCCCTGAGGTGATGTTCTTTGATGCGCTTTGCAATCTCTGCACAGGTCTAAAGCAGCAGCCACTGAAGAAACTGAAAAAGTCCGCACTGACCTTTGCTTGTTTGGGTCAGATCCTAAATATCCATCCCCTGTATGAGAAGATTGTATGCAGTCTTCTTAGGTATCTGCTTATATTTCATAGTTCAGAATTGTGAATCTCCTCTTACTTCTTGAGAGGTCAACTCAGTGCTTGCACTACAATGTGTCCTGCAGATACATTGCTCTTGAATGTAGCATGTGCAATCCAAGAACAAGTTTGAGATTTAAGCTGAGGATCTCTATAGGAGGGCCTCTTATCCCCCTCCTATGGTGACAGACGCCCTAAAAAACCAAATGTCATTGCAATAGTTTGAGCTGGAGTGAGAGTGGTGTTATTTCCTATGGGGGGTTTCTTCACTATGAGTATGAAATCCCTTCAGAAAAATTATACTCTTGCTAATGATGATGCTTGCTCTAGTTCTGCCCAGACAGACTGAAATTCACCTTGCTGTTAAAACACAAGCTGAGGGACTCCTCTTATTTTTAAAAACAAAACAAATCCAAAAAAAAGATCCAAACCCCAAACAGTGAGTTTTGAAGGAGCTCTAGAAAGATAATCTTAATTCATGAGACAGTGGTGACAAGAATGTTTCTTTTAATCAGGCACAAATTTCTTCATTCGGACAATGGCTTTCAATTGCTTTTGGTTTGTGGGCATCCCAGAACTTCTTCATGGTGCAAACTCTAACAGAAACTGCATTCATAGCTTATTCTTCAGTATATAAACTTGCTTTTCGTAACAACTTTTCTCAACCCCATTAGACATAGTCATGGACCACTGCTTTAAAAAAGTTTAAACAATGATTTGATTTCCTTATACATTTTTACTGTGTTCATAATGGATTACATCATTGAGAAATTTAAAATGTCATGTTTAGAATTTCATTCCGTAATTGTTAAAATTATTTTGTTACAAGAGGAAAACTGAAAATATGTTGTGTACGCTCAGACTGTGAAGAATACAAGCACATAATTAGATGCTGAAAAAGGAAAGTAGAACAACTGCAAGTAGAAGTGAAAAAAAAAGACTATAATTTCAACTGAGTGAAGTTTATAACAAATTCTTTAGTGTTGTGGACTTTTACTTAAAGGAGGGTTGTTTTTTATGAAGATATGAATGATTGAAAAGAGAGTTGATAAGTAGATAAGTATTGGAGGAGAACTGTGTTCAACATAGATGTCTGGACATCTGGCAGATGTTCCTCTGGGCCCCAAGGAATGGACAAGTTTAATTTTAGCCTTAAAAAGGAAATGGGAAGAACTAAAGTCTTATAATAGTACAACTTAGTTTGAGGAAGGTTACTTCAAAAAAGCCCAAAGATGTCTTTTGAAATTTGGAACTCCCAGAAATGAGTGTAAATGAGTATTCCTATTGAGTTTTCCTATTATTCCAAACAATGTCTAGAGTTACAGTATAAACTGAGCTTGCTCCAATTTGCTTAACACTTTCTTTGCATGGTGGTGTGGATAATTTCTTAAACTGAGCAGAAGAACACTGCTTTGTAGTAAGAAACTGGCAAAAGGACTTAAAAGTGTAACTGATGATGAATAGCTGTGTAATATACATTAACTAACATTGCCCTGTTTGAAGCATTACTAAGCAAACTTAGAGACCAAACCTGTAGTATCCAAAACCCCCCAGTGAAGTATTGAAAAGAGTGACTTGAAGAAGCATACTTACAGAGGAAGGAGATCTTGTTTTGACTGATCAGGAAAGGTCTACAAAGGCCAATATATCTTTGTGTCTTTTCAGGTAGTTTGATTCCTTATCCTTTGTTATACTTCCAATCCATTGTAGTAGAAAAATAATGTAAATGCTCTCTACACAGATATTTCTCTGTTTTTTCTACTTAAATAATGTAGTTTGTGAACTTGGTCCAGATGAAAATTGTCTGCTGCTAGTGCCAGACCTGTATGATTTGCTTAATTTGCATACCGGATCAAGGTGTGATCAAGTATGAACTTCTGATTGCTGGCTTAAGTAAAAAAATGTTGAACTTCATCAGTCTAAATGCTTGCTTGCTTTTCAAACAGTTGCTTCCTTGTAGAGTACTAAATAATCAGGCAATCTATCTGAAAGGGTTTTTTTAATGGAAATCCTTCAGGTAGTGTTAAAATATAATATGGGCCATAGGAGGTGAGAAGGAGGTCTGTGAAGTGTTAATTGAGGAGGGGATGAGAAATGCCACCTTACTTTTCAGAGAGTGAGAATAATTTTGAGGGAAAAAAAGAGTATGATGAGAATGAAGGCTGCTTAAACATCTGCTAACCTCTGAGAGAGAGGAACTCAAGATTGTTTAATCAAGAGGTGCTGAAGAAGGTAGTGTGGTGCAAGTCTTCAGCTGCTGGCAGAGACACAGTTAACATTGTAAACGGTTGAACTTCAGCATGGCACTTCTCCAAATGAGTTGACTGTTGAAAATAAAATGTTCCAGAAGAACTGGGAGAACAGGAAAGAAGTTAAAATAGCATGGTTTGTATGCCAGTGCTGAAAGAAGAAAAGGGGGGAGGAAGGGAGATAGCTCAACTTATGATAATTATCTTGTTGGTTGTAGTGAAAAGGCTTTAGTAGTCATTTCCAAATGAGGGGACTAGATTTAATAGAATGCAGTCTTCATTTGTGTCCTGAGTTTTGGAAGTATTCTGCTTTCAGCTTGTGTTTGGGAAGTTGAACACATAGGTAAATAAAAAGTCACATGATATTGTTTTGGGTTTTGTTCCATTTCATTCTTTTAACTTTAAAAACAATACCAAAGATCTAAAGTCTGCCCCTCATCTCTCGACTTCTATGAAGCTGTGCCAGATGTTGCAGTACAAACACAACTCTGAAGGGGTTTGAAAGAGGAGGTTTGAGATGAGGAAAAGGGAGTCTTTATTTCTGGTGTCTTATATTTGAAACACACAATTTTATGTACAATTTCAGTTCTTTCTCTGTTCTCTTCAGCTCTTCAGGAGTTGAAGATCTTGGTACAGTTGCTTTGTTCAGGTTGAGGCAGCATTTGTTACTGCAGCAACTCAAAATACCCTTGCCTAATCACTACTTGAAGGAACTTTAAGCAGTTTTTGCTCACCATTGGTTGTGATTGCTTTGTAGTAATTTTTGAGACACACTGGTTATCAGAACATCAGTCCCAGACCTAGCAACAGTGCTATGCCTTTTATTTCATTTCCCCTTAATCTGAAAGCATCTTCATTTTTGGCTAGTCTTTGTGATATAATTATGGACCTCCATGGCTTCTGTCTAGGGGGAATACACTAGGTTTTTGGCTTGGGCTAACAGCAGCTCTTTGCATAGAAGATGGTAAGATCCCTCAAGAAAAACAATCAGTTTATGTTTATTTGGTAATTTAAAGAAGATGGAAATGAGACATCTCAGGATGTGCAGTCATTGTTCTTGAGTGGAGTCAAATACAGTCTCTTTAAGAATATGTGTTTAATAATGTCAGCATAAAGAGCTGTAGGCACAGCATCAATGTCATGAGTGATTAGGAACGACTTACTGAGAGCTTATCGAGGTAGCAATCATGGCAAGGCCAGTGTGTTGAGGACAAATAATTCTGAGAAAACGCTTGCTTCACTGGACTATTCCCGTTAATTTTGGACTAGTTAAATTAAGAAATCAGTTGTTGAAGTGTGTCACTTGTTCCTTTGTGGTGGAAGATAAAACAATCTAATTGGTATTGTGGAGAAAATTGGAGAATTTTTTCATGCCTTTGGGAGAAGCTAGGTGCTTGCATCGTGTGCCTGTGTTTTTCCTTGTCCTTTCAGTGCCTGGAATATGCGATTGGTAACTTGCTAGTCATTTAGATAACGGGTGGTCAGCAGCACTGGAAGGTGTATTTACAGGACTTACTACAGGTACAGGCTCTATGCTGACCTGAAGATGAAGAAGTGGGATGTTCAGTGATGGCATTACTGCTGCTATTAAAAAGCTCTGGAAAGGGGCCTGAGAACCCCAGCTGCTTTTGTGGTGGAGGAAGTCAGGCCTTCAAAGGATACAAGGATTAGAGTGTCAGGAAAAGTAAATGGTAGCATCAGCACAAGTAGAAAATAGGCAGAGCTATTCAGCAAACAGAAAAGTAGGCTAAGGCATGCCATAATTATGTGTAGTGGAAACTTGCTGCTAATAGAGCAGTTGCGTGGGGTAGAGAGGCAGGAGAATGATTTTTCAGGACAAAACAAAGCAGACATTGCACAGAATGATATAGGAAGACTGAGGATTCAGTGTGCTCATGATAATGTGAAAGAGAAGACTTTGTTTTGAAAGATGCTAAAAATGGAATCTTCTGATGTACATGTGGTCACTGTTTCCGTGGCCTCGTAGGACAATAGGGGCTTCTTTGCACTGTCCAAATGAGCAAACTCTTCCTTCCCGCTTGCAGCTCTTAAGGTTCAAATAGTGCTGCTTCAGGGTGGTATCAGTGGTTGTGGAAAGAAGGCATCACAGGATATTCCTTTTGGGAAGAAGATTGGACTGTTTTCATGCAAATGGGTTCAAAATACAATAGCTCCTTATCACAGGACCCAGGCAGACACATTCTTCCCACATATTGTCCCTAGACCTCTCATTGCTGGCAAAAAGCAGAATGGGGGAAGGTGGCACACAGAACCTGTGCTCCAGCAGCCCATATTTTGAGTTTTTGCCTTATTTATAAAGTATTTATTGATTTTAACTCAGACTTGGATTCTTCAGTTCCAGTCAGACTCAGCTAGATTTGTGGGCATGTGGCTCTTTATAATGGGGCTTTAGGCCTCTCTGACCAAACACTAAGGAGACCAAAGAGAGCAGTCCTTGAAATCCTGCTCTTAATTTTTTTAATTCCTTCAACCATCCATGTGTCTAACCAGTAAAATAGGCATAATTAGTATTTAACTAAGACATTGGAAATTAAGACCTTGGTGCTGGGTTCTGTTGCCATGTATGTTGAAACAAACCAATATGCAGATAAGAAAAGAATAATCTCCTTTTGCAGTTGTTCTGGTGTGTGAGACTGGAGCAGACCTCCCCTGCTGTTTGCAAACACTTGGGAGATGGGAACTGGAGTTACCTGCCACTTTGTTTCTATGTCACTGCTGTCATTCTGGCTGATCATTTGTTCTCAGGTGTGTTGCTGCTTGTGGTGAGTATGGAAGAAGAGACCAACTATATATACAGTACCTACTTAGTTTAGTTGGTAATGCAGCCAAGTCTGAAAGACAATGGCCATTAGGAGTCATGCTGTTTTCTTCAGTGTTGTGTGACAACAGGTACTGTCGGGAAAATAAATAAATGTCAATATGAAAAAAATTGGAATGATTTCTCTCCTTATTTGATTGCAAGCTCTGATCTTGCATTTCAGTTTTTCCCTTCCTTCTCTATATCTGTGTGGCTCTGGCTGCAGGATACAGGACTTCCAGCACCGGTGGGCTCTGAAACTGTGCTTCTGTCATGCTCAGCTAAATAACTTGACAAGTGTAAAAACGTTAACAAATGGCTGATGGAAAATTGAGAGCAGTCAGACAGCTCTCAGCCTGGTTAATTAGTTTCTTGACTGCTGAATTGGTCCTGCCCTCTCATATGGTTGTGGCTTGCAGCCCTGCAAGAAGGGGTTTGGGTTCCTGGCCAGGAGTGCATCCCAACAGTTGAATTCATGTAACTTGAAGTCAGTGTGGACCGGTTACTTTTGGTCTAGATGACCTTTTATTTTTGTTGGGGGAGGGCAGTGGGGAGAAAGCATATCAGCTTTCAGCTATGTCAGGTCGTATAGAGGTCAGGTTCTCTTGTCTGTGATAAAGCATATGGTGTCAAACAGCCCAGTGTGCAATAGCACCAGGACCTGGGGAGAGGAGGACTTTCAGGCCTTCTGGAGGTAAATGTGAATGAAGGCCATGTTGTGAATCAGCATATATGATGGTTCTTAGCTCAGGGCTTGCAGGATTCATGTATTTTACCTTTTGGTGATGCTGGCTTCTGATCTGTTTCCAGCTTGGTCGGTTCAGAAGAAGCTGTGGTTTCTCAGGAGCGTGCAGGTTCTCCTGCCAGGTTATCTGTGCATGTGTGAGACCTTCTGAAATCCCTGGCTCCAAAGGCATAACTGTACTACTCATTGGACCTGCTGAAAGAGTGACTCAATATATTTGGGTTTCCCAGCTGCATGAATAAATGAGTAAACCTGAATTATTTCTAAACGATTGGATTACAGAGGTGATAACATACTACAATGAATTTTCCATTCCACACCCTCTACAAATGTGCTGCTCTCCTTCAACTGTGGAGCAGGGAAGGAATAAAGATTTTCAGTGTGTTGTTCTCCCAAGGAACCACATAAAAACTGCTGAGGTTGCACTCAGAAAATGTCTTTCAGACCAAAATCCTTGAGTCAGAAGTTGCTTGGCAGGATGACAGACAGGTTGACCAAAGGTTGCATGTGGTGTGCTCTTGCAAAACGAACATGAAATGCTCATTGCCCTCCATGGTTCTTCAGTGCTTCCACGGGTTCACCCATGTTACTTCAGTGGCGTACAGGAATATAATTTGCTTGCTGGTATTCTGGTCTTATCTCTGAAGATATTTATTTTAAGAATTCGTGTCTACATAGGTTTGTTAATACTGTACTGTAATATCAGATGGGCTGCTGAGACCTCAAGGGGGTGAGCAATCTATTTTTAGTGTGTTTGAAGGGTAGATGATGTTTCAGGTTGTGGAATGACTTTCTGGGGGGCCTGTCACCATACACTGAAGTTTTGTATGTCATGGCAGTGGAGGCCAGTCATATGATGATGAGGTAGTAACTTAAATGGGACAAAAAAAAAATCCTGCTCTTTGGGGAAATTTTAAAGATAGATGGAGCTAAAATGCCACACAGTCTGTTCTCATGGTTGTTTCCTTGATGTGCTGAAGACATCTAATCCTCTTTATAGGTGAAATAAGCATCCTGCTTATGAGCTGAAGGCAATGCCTGCTGATCTGTTGACATCCAGATTGGAGGGTTATTCGTGTCTGAGTAAGAATTTTAGTAATGGATGACCAAAAGACTGTTGTAGTTGCCCAAGTGGTGTGAAGAAGATGGTTTGTGATCTCCTTCCACATCAGAAGTTAGTCACATGTGGGAAGCTGGATAATAGCAGTGCTGTCCTATTTAAACATGTTTGACACCCTGGCCTGCAGAGATTTTGAGCTTTAGGTTGAGAAGACTGCCTCAGGCAAATGCATGCATACAGCAGTCTGAACAGTGAATCCAGCCTTGCTTTGGAAGGACCACAGTGTAGTGGTAGCCATGAAGAACAGATTTTAATGATTTATTATGGTTAGATTTTATGTGGATTGGCTTCCTATTTTCTTTGGAAGGCAGTAAAACTGCAACTTTTACAGGATTTTTCTTACATTCCCAGGATTTTGTTTTGTGTGCAGGCATGTACACTTTATTTATTTATTTAATAAATCCTCACTGCCACTGTTAGGAACGTTAACAAAGGCTTTTTAATAGGTCAGACCTCAGCTACCATTGCGTTTTCTTGTTACTGTACTACATTTGGCAGATAATAGAAGATGGGGGCTAAAGCCCTTACACTGTAAAAGCTTATTCATGTGAATAGTTTTTATGATCTGATTTTGAATTTCACTGCAACTACTCCTGTGAGTAAACATTTGAAGATCAAATCCTTAGCTGCATGGACTAATTCTTGTGGAGTTTTCAGGGAGGCATTTGGAAAATACATCTTGAATAGAAGATGCCCTTAGCTTTCAACAGCTAACACCTACATACATGAGATGTTCATTTGTAGTTGCATGTGAGGGCATGGTTGTAGCTGATTTGCAAGAGCCAATGGGAGCTTATGCATTAGATAATTTCATTTTCATTCATGTGCTCCTTTTCTTACATTCTCACTCTATATTTTGACAGGGGGAGCATGTATGTTATAAATACTCAAGTTTGACTTCAATTAATGCTGGCATGTCCCTGAAGTATGATTTCATATGAGTCTGTGGGTGTTTTAGTGAGAACCTTCATGTTGCTGTGCTGCCTGTAGCTGGTGTTCATGTGTTCTGGAGTCCCATCACTAACTGTGATGTTTTTGGAAGCCATGGGTTTCCATACTTTTTTTTTTTTTATTAAGGGATTGGTTTGAGTAGATACTAATATGGTAATTGCCTATTCAAGACAGAGCTGCTTTGGATCAGGGAAAATGCAACCTAAGTCCTTTAACAATGGTAGGAGTGTGTACCTTTGCATATGTGTAGATAATACAAGTTGCTATCCCTGTGGTTCATACTGCTATGGTAGTTCATCTGGCAGATCATTTAAAAATTTACTCCAAAAGATCTTGTTCTCTGTTGGTGTGAAGCGGCATTTCCAGTTATTTTTAGGTCATTTTCATCTTAGCAACCCTGTTGGAGATAGACCAGATGCAAGTGCTGTAAACTGTCCCTGCATTTTGGTATAAATTAATAAAGTACGGTTTAATGGTTTGGTCCCAAGGGGAGAACAGACCATTTGGTTAACAGAAGGTTAGGCCAACTAATACAGCGCTGAGAGTGCCACAAACCAACCCAGAATATCTGGTAGTGTGTCCAGTTGCTGCATGTATTAAGCATTGAAATGGTGCTTTCAGATCTGCAGAGCCAGCAGTTCTGTTACCACTGCTGTGACGCAGGAGATAATTCTGTTGGGCAAGCATCAGCATGGGGGTGGATCTACAGTACAGGATGTGTAATGTCAACATGAAGCATGGGAGCTGGCAGTAAGAAGGAAAGCAGCCATTTCATGCCAGTGCAGGAAGCCTAAATAGATTTTTCCCCTCTGCATCTTGTCCTTTTATGCTGCTTTCATACTTGGTATTAAACGATTACCTTCTGCTTTGTCATCTGAAAACTTCAGCCCAGCAGGGTTTAATTTTGTTCTCTTTTTGAACCTGTTTGTTTTTTTTAAACAAGTGAAGTGCACTCCAGAAGCATGTCTGATGGATTATAAAAGGGGCTGGGGGGAGGCTGAAGGGCTAAGCAGATCTGGAGAAAGAGGAGAGTTCAGTCATGTGAAAGTCCTGAGCTTCAGATGAAGTTTCATTGTAGATCCTTTTGGCTTTAGTGCAGAGACAGTTTGTTCAAAAGCTGTAACCATTTGAGAACATTGTACTGCAGCTGTGAAATGAAGAAAGGTATGAAATACTGCAAGTGATACTGTGTATACTTTGAAACTCTGTAATTACTAAGAAATTGTAGAAAGGTATTGTAATTCTCTCTGCTTTCTTTTTAGCAGGAATATCCTATTAGAATTTCTTTCTCTTGTTTGGTTTAAGCCAGTGGCAAATTACTGTGACACCATTTTTTAAAGAGCCAAATACTGTTATGTGACTGTCTTAAATCTGCAGAAAAAGAATTTCTAAATAAGCTTGCTAGGCATCCTATGGACTTAAAAGTCTAGTGATATGTCTTCTGTCAGCTCAGTTGTAGACTGGTCAACTGGTTTCCGTTTTTTTGTTGTTCGTTTTTTTCCCCGCAAACATTTGGAGATATCTTGCTGTAGCTGCAGCCTGGGAAGCTCTAGAATACCAGAGTTTGATTCCTGATGGGCATGGCAGAGCGGAACTTCATAATCAGAGCTTGCCTGGTTTCTATTGCCTGTTCAGCAGGATTTTAAAAAAATATTACTGCTCCCCTTGAATGAATCCTTGTCTTCGATGCTGTTCTGTGGTAGCCCTGCAAAGGTATGTCTTTCTTCATATGTTCCTACAAACTGGAGTGGGAGTTTGGGAGTAGTCAACCCACAGGTATGTTTTCCCAGTTGCAATTTGGTGATAGGAGGAGGGGATGCATATAAAACGTGGCTTGTGTATGAAGACTGTTCTGTTCTGCAGTAACTTCATCCTTATGCAGTCCTCCTTGCTCTACTGGCCCCATTCAGGAGTTTTTTTAGTTGAATCTATGGGAGTCTAGCACTTCAACATAGAGCACTTTCAAAGAAAAGGCACAGAAGAATTGTGTGAAACTTGAACACCATCTCTCAGGGCAGAACTTTTTCTTGGTTCCATAGATAACTCCATGTTGTAGTAGCTGTTTCAGCATCAGAAGTATTGAGGATGCAGGCAAATCAAGAGACTTTTTCTAAGGTATGGTTGCTGTGTTGTGTCTGTCCATGTAATTTCCCTTGCAGGTTTTATTTTCTAGTAGCTGGTAATTTTGTGTTTTTTCTAGTAGTGTTGAACACACTGGAGAATGTTCATCAGAAGTGTTTCTTCATATGCAAGTCAGTAATGCTTCTAGATTTTGTCTGCACCTTTTCTCATAGAACATCTCTATACTGCAAAGAAAACACACTGTCCTTGACTTTTTCATACCGAAAAAGGTGCTACTTGCCGAAGATAGTTTATTATAAATAACTACTAAGATGATAATCTCACCACAGCATGCTTGGCAGTCGTCCACTGAGTTAGCCTGTTTCAGCAAGGAGCTGTCGCTTAAGATACAAAGCAATCTGCAGGGACATATGATCACACACACTGACTGTTTTCTCTGTCATCATGGATGCCTCATCATTTCCTGTGTCTGATAATTAGGAACTGGAATTATTTATCTGGTAGACCAGCAGGATCTAGAACCAGAAGGATGGACTTGAGTTCCCATCTCATAAACATCAGGTTACAGAGAAGTTTTCAGTTATGGAGGCACTAGTAGGAGAATGTCTGTTGGGCATGGTTGTTTGATTTTTTTGCTTTTTTGGTTTGTTTTATATTTTCTATCACAAGGATAGATGTGGACTACTTGGGAAACTCTTGATATATATATATGTTTACAGCACACTTTCCTGTTAGAAATGATGGAGAAACTTAAGTCTACCACTGGCAGTGGTGTAGAGGACTATTTGGTGTTCATTTTGTTTACACAAATAATGGCTGCAAGATCTCTGAATGTTTTGTAGAAACATTGTCCAAAAGAAGGACTATGATAAAGAGGTAAGAGGCTGTATCCATTTTTCTTAGGGTATTGGAAAAATAATATTAATACCTGTGTATGTTTAGTGTCAAGATTTGACTGTAGTCACACAGCTTGATGGTGACTTTTTTGAGTTTGAAGTTGATACTGCTTTGTGGTACATGAGCGTTGATCTATCATGTTATTGCAACAGTTGTGTGGTGGATATCAGTCTGTTGTATGCAAAATTCTTTTCAAGTAGAGTGCTGACAAGTGTTTATGTTTTATTTCTTTAAAAACAATTTGACCAGGCCATCACTACTGCTTCCTTAGCAGTATAATATGAATCAGAACTCTTTCTAACCTCCATGTTACTCAAGAATTCTGTTCCTTGGCACTTGATGTTTCTTTGACAACTTGTATTTCAAGCCTGGGCTTCTATGGTTGCTTAAAAGTATGGAATGTGATATTTAGTGGAAGCAATTGGTAAGATTGAGATGGAACAAATGAAGGTATCAACAATGATGTTGGAGTTTTTTTCTTCCTGATTTGACAGATCATGTTAAATCCTGTATGTATCTCAACAAGATCAAGGGGAAAACAGAACATGAAGAATTTAGTCAGACACTGACTTATAAGCCGTAATACCAACCATTTTTTTCAAACTTTACAAGTGTTTGGAATAATTTGCCATCCTCTGAAAGGAAAGCATGGAAGGAGGCAGAGAGATGTTAACTCTTTATCTATTGATGGTATGCTTCCCCACAAGTGCTACAAAGGCAAATTCCTGTGTTCTTTGCTGAAATTGTGGGAGTAGATTAACGATGGGATGGGTTCTGCTTGCTGATAAGATGAAGAAATCATTGGAACTGGTTCCTGATGTTCAGTGACCCATGGATGATTGTGGATTGTTCTTCATCTCTTAACATGTGACTTAGATGCCTTTACACTTCAGGAAGGCTGTTCAGAGTCTGCCATGTCCAGAAGCTGCCTAACTTGGGTGACCTTGTGGCTTTAAAGAAAATCTTGTGGAACTGTTAGTTTCAACCTTACTGAAGGACACATTCTGAAGAGCTAGCTCATTAAGTAAGCTTTGAAGGGTGTGCTCTGCAGAGCAGCTTCCTGTTATTTGGTTAATGGTTGACCTAGTTCTATTGCCATATGCCTCCTGGAATGCATTCTAATATAAAATATGTGCTAAAGCAAGACTGGGATAATAGAAGGAAAGTCAAAGCCTTAATGAAACAGAAATCATATAATGCTATTGCATTTTGGAGGGTATTGTAGTTACTATAAATGACAGTATCTTCATGGTACTGTATGGATTCTGATTGCAAACTCAGGAGTGTTAATCAGACCCGTTTATGTGTTTTTTTCAGACTGGCCTTGTACAAAAGGTTTGTATCAGTAATTCCCTGCGCTCCATATGTAAAGCTAGTTAGGGAGTGAAGCACTTGGAGTGATACTATAGCTGTGAGGAAAGATTAGATTAGATTTGGCTAAAGGCAGGAGGATTTTTCCCCCGTGGTAGGTGTTTTTTATATTGCAAACCATGGATAAGCAAATTTTTTTTCCTCTTTAAATGCTGGCTAGAAGCCAGAGATGGGGATTCAAGCTTTTACCAGGTATGACAGACAACACAGCATACGTACTTACATTTAGGCAGAAATATAAGAAATTTGGAGGTACTAGATAAAGTTCAACCTCCAACCTGAACGAGTACTTTCTGACAGGCTGAAATTCTGAAGAACCTATAGGCTGTGCTTTCTGCTTAATTTGATTTTTCTGCCCTAGGAAAAGGAAGGTTGTGCAGTAAGAACTGTTTTCATAAGTAGTGTGCATTATGGTAGAACAGGGGGGAGGGAAAATTAAAGCCATGCTCTGTAACCTTTTGAGAGCTCATGACTCTATCAGTAGATGTGGTGATTTATTATTTTTCTGTCAGTGTGGGAAACTGAACTGCTTACCAGACGTACTGCTTTGAATATTCATATAACCTGGCAGTGGCTAACCTGTGTCTCTTCAGTTACAGATGGCTTGCAAGCAGTCCAGGTGTGAATTCTGGGCAAAGGTATGTCACGACAGCAGTGGGGGTGGCTGGGGCCAGCCCAATTTGTCTGTGTGGGAAGAAGTAAGCTGTCAGGACCTGTAAAGGCAGCTGTTGCTGATCAGCATGGGGAGTGCCTGCTTTGCAGAGAAGTGGTGGGATGTCTTGGGAGTCGTAATCATCTTGTACCCCTGTAACTCCTTCAACTCGAGTCTCTTCATGTGCTTCCATGACTCTGGGCTCATTTGGTGAAGCTATGGATATTTTGGCTTATTTGGCTAGGATACATGTAGTGATGGCATTACACAGTTTCCCCTTCTTCCTTAGTGCTTAACACTGAATGGCATTTTTGTAGAACTCCTGGATCTGGGGGGAAACAAACTGCAATATTTTTAGTAGGACACAATGTGTTGCATGAGCTCTAATGACATTGGTCATGAAAAAAATCTCTGCTCTGGGGACTGATACAAGCACAGCTATTTGTGCAACCTGATCAGAACAAAGGATAATGCTTCTACTGCAAGATCAGACAGATCTGACGCTTCAGCAGGCTAAGCAAATGAATGGAGGAAGTGGTCCGCCTCCTCTTATCCATTGTCTCAAAGATGCAGGCTCATAGAGAAGAAAGGGAGGTTGAATAGAGCTTCTGAAGGAATATGCTGCTTTGTGTTCTGTGGGAAGAGAGCAAGCAGGAGTTCTAGAAGTTCTCTGCACTGACAGGCTGACAAGCTTGTAATAGGAAAGTGTGGCAATGGACTACTGGTATTGAACGAGTACTTTCCCTTCTGTAGCCTGCCTAGAAAATCTTCACTGGTATTAGGAAGCTGACTAAATGTTCCAGGCTTGGAATATCGGACCAAGCCTACCCTGAAGGAAGCTCAGTGGGTGCAGAAATCCAATTAATTCTGACGTGCTAGTAAAGAATGATTTAAGACTTTTTCTGTACATGATGAAATTCAGAGTTTTTCCTTTTTCTCCTTCTCCCTTTCCCTTTCCCTTTCCCTTTCCCTTTCCCTTTTCACTTCCC
>VZSZ01007183.1:33538-46144 GCA_013398815.1 Ibidorhyncha struthersii
TAGGGGGGGGGTGGGGGAGAAACACAAAGAAGAGGTGTTACCACTTTGTATCTCTGCCCAGGCAAAGTAACAGTCACAGCTGCCCATGACACACTTGGCTTTTGGCAGAGCTCAGGCTGGTTCTGCTCTGCAGGTATAGGATGAAGCATGCTCAGTATGCTTCCTTCAACAGGAATGCCAGCAGTATTTTGGATTACTACACAGACTGCTCTGTGTCTGTGAGCTCCTTCTGCAGAGTTTGGGTTCACATTAAATGGGATCAGGAGTTCTTCGTAGCCTGTGTATGGCTCTTGGAACAGGCTAATCACCTTTTTGGGAAAGTTGTGTTTTCTTTAACAATCCCAATCTCAAACTGGAATACTTATTTTATTGAAATTTTTCAGAAGAAACATACTAGCTTTACGTTTTAGCTGAACGTACACTGAAGGTGATGCTCTAGCCTAAAGGTTTTATAGGACTTGATTCTCTTACAATCTGAACTTTTTTAAAAAAATCCATAAAATATCTGGGTCTGTTTTGTGGTGATGTCCTAACAATGAAGGGTAGGTGCAACTGTCAGCATGTGAAAACTAATTGCTTGGTTTGTTCTCATAAATTTTATTAGCCAGGGTGGAGTGGAAGTGTGCACACGCTTTGTGGCTCCAGCTAGCATGTGTGAAAGAGAGGTCTGATTAAATCAAACTTCCTCTTCTTTGGTCATGAATATCTCCTGCTTACAGAAGACATTGAGGAAGACCTACAGTGTTCCTCTAACAGATATTTTTATAAAGGTGCTATAAAAAGGATTCCCTTTGATGACCTGTAGTAAGTTTTGATGCTTTTTTTGTCCAGATGTTTTCTAGAACAGAAGAATTATTAATATGTTGCCCATTATTTAGAAGAGTTTGGGAAGAGAGTAGAAGGATTCAGTGGTTTGGGCAAAATTGTATTAAGAGAAAAGCCTCTCAGACCATATAATAATTTCAGTTTTTCTAGCTGTCAGTCTTTCAAAACAAATATCCTTCCTCACCTCCATACAAAGCTTCCTTTTCATATGGCCACCCTTTTTTCCATCTCCCTCCTCCCACTGTGATCTCGAGTAATATTAGGGTTAGACCATGTTCAGCATCCCTAAACTCTGTCTCACCTGGTATTCTCAGCTCTACGGATGTTTTGCCTAGTTGACCTAAATTCTACAGCAAAAGGCCTGGATTCTGTGCAGGAAGATGGAAATGGCAACTCCAGTTAAGAAGTAAATACAAAGATAAATAAAGAGCGCCAGTTAATAACCTTGTGTGTGGTATATGATTTACCCCCGATCCTGAAATTTTAACTTCCACTGTGCTGGAGAACCTTTCATTTGTAGTTGTTGTGGGCAGTTAGCACTGGGATTTCAGGCACATGGGCACAGAAAGGTAATGTGGCGTAATGGGGAAGGGATGGAGTCTGGAAACCCACTTTCTGCTACTGACTGTGCCACAGACCAGCTGTGTGACCCGGAGCCAGGCTACTTCACTTCCCTGTGCTTCTCCATTACCAGGTAAAGGAATAAGGTTCTCCATGGTGGAGACTCATCTTGCTTTTCACACAGAGAGCGCCTACAACAGTGTGGCCTGAAGCTGCATGAGTCAAATAAATAGGTAGTAATGGCATGGAATAGAGTGTCAGTATTGCTACTTGATGTATTTAATTCTGTCTTTTTGTTCCTTACATATTACCTACAGGTTGTGAGTCTTCAGATTTTGTTCAATAATTTGACGCTGTTTGAAAATCAGGGGCATATTTCAGTCTTTTCTGTCTCTGAGAACAAGTTACTTCTGCTGACTTGTTTGTGATAAATGAATGGAAACCTGAAACATATCATAGTCTTTTGTCTTGCTTTGGTGTTCCATAAAAAGCAGAAGAAAAATGAAATTTCTGCAGGACTGATGGTATACTTTTAGCATAGACTCTTTTGTCAATGAAGTCCTAAATTAATATGAAACTTTCACTCTGCATACATTCCTGCAAACAAGAACCCACGCATGAATGAATGCTTGTTTCAAGAAACAAATAAAGTACAAATGTCTTTTATTCAAATGAGTTGCAAAGGGAAAAAAAGTCTAGAATGGACTACAAAACATATTACATCTTTGCTTTTTTCTCTTCCATGGTGTTAAAGGATGTTGGCTAACATAAATGAAGTGCCCCAAAATATTTCTTGTACGTATTTTGGTGTCATATGGTTAATGTATGACTCTTTTGAGATGAAAAAACAGGGAGGAGATTCACCTGACTAGCAAGAAATAATAAAATAATTTCTTCATATGGTTCTGCTTTGAAGTAATCCTGCTTTATTTTAAAACCTCTTGAGCTGGACATTTGATCTACCTAAAGTATTTATGTGTACCTCTTGGAAAAGCAGTAAGTTGGGAAGTTTGTAAGTTTCTTCCCTTTAAGTTAAACTTTGGTTCCTTTTTTTTAAATGTTTCTATAATCATCAATAGAACCAATTGCAATTATTTATCCCTTTTGTTTTGGAACTACAGAACATGGTAGTGTGTCTTTGTCATTACCATTCTTTCTCTTTGTTGAGCCAGACTACCCTTCCTTTGCTTTCAGAACATTACTTCTGAAGTTTTCAGATTAATTAAAAGGCACATTATATTGCATAATTTTGTGTATATCTCATCAAGCTGAAAGTTCTGTTGGGTGTTTCAAACCGTCACAGGGCTTGAATCTTCTGGGTTCTTTTGGGTATTTTTAAAAATGTTTTTGCCATCTTTGTTAGCTTAAAATGTATCTTATCCACTTCCATGTACTTTGCAGGCAGAGTAAGTATCAGAGTTTGTCTACCACTGGAGTTATTTAGACAGAGCTATTGCAATTTCAAATAACCCTGTTAAATCCAAAAGCATGTCCAAGTGTGGGTACAACCTCACTTCTGGTTCTTCTCACACACATGGCTTAGTGTTACATGCAGGATGACGTGGAGGCTTGATGAAAGTGTTTGTAGGAAGAAATGCTGAGGTCAGTTGCAGAGAGCTTCTAGTGAGACCAGTAACACCAAGTGGATCCTTCAGAACAAAATGGATCTGCTCCACGTGCACATACACAATGACCTCATTGTATTTTTGTGTTTTGGTTCTGGCACTGTTGCCAGTCAAGATGTTCTGTCCCCTCCGTTCCAGAGGGAATATCCCTGGAGCAGTTAATCTCTCTGCAGCTAAAGCAGTGGCTAGTGGGGAGAGAGGAGAACTGCTGCCCAGGCTGCCTTCCTACAGCCAAGCATGGATGGGCTTCTGGTTATAGCCAAAAGCAGAATAGTTGTCCTGAAGAGCCACTGTCCCATGAATTTCCAATAACATGGAATTTGCAATGAAATAAATTTTCTGAGAACAAAGCTTATGAGAAGGCCGTTTATATAATGCTTCTCTTCAGGCTTCTCTTTCTCACTTAGTATTTATGTGCAAAACCAAAATCCTGGTGAAGTCTAAGGTGCCACTGGGATGCCTTTTTTCTTGAATTTGTCTAAGTATCTTGGTGTTTTTTTCAGGGTATTTTTTTTCGTGTTTGGAGAAGGTCCCATTTTTGACTAGGCACATATATAAGCACTTTCTAAAAAGTCCTTCAACCTTGATTTACCCAAGAAGTCTCTTCTCTTAGGCTAGGAAAACTGAAAATCTCTTACAGTCTTCACCTTGCTTTAGACTGAGAACTCTCTGGGGACCTGTGTTGAGTTTTCTACATCCTGCCTCTTACAAAAATCAAGCATTTGCATTCAGTTTTCACGTTCCACAGAATTCCAAAGGATAAGGAAACTAATTTATCTGGAGACTTTCTCTGAAGTGGATTGTCCTAGGCTTTGCTTTTCCCGTAATGAAGATATGCAATCTTCTTTCAGACTGTTTGAATACAACATGGTGGCTAGGTTTCAAATTGGTGATGACCTGAGGTACCTAAAATCTTTAATGAACTATTTGTAAATTATAAGAAGTTGTTAGTTTAATTTGCTAGGTTAAATAGAAGGAGCGCGTGGCTGGAAAATATAAGAACAGGATATTCATGGTCTCCCATTAATTTTTTTTTTCAAAGAGATACTTTTTATGTTGATGAACTCATGTTGAACTCAACTTTACTTAATGACAAGACACAGTTTTCTTTATATGTGGTTTGGCAATTGTTTACATCTTCTGGGATAAAGTTTTGGCAACGAGTTTATCTTTTATCAACTTTCACCCTATATCTTTAGGGTAAAGAGAGGATGATGGTTCCACTTTCTTCAAAATAAAGAGTAATTTATGACAATGGCAACTGATTATTTTGTTCTGAAATTGGATTTTGTTACCTTCCTAGTTATTTAAAATGCTTGAATATTTTTCAATTTTAAATGGTTAAATGTAAAGCATTTGAAACAGCAGAAAAAAAAAAGGTGTTGTGTAACGGACTTGCAGAAGAGAAAAAAGCCGCAATAGTTCTGTAATGTCTACATACTTTTAAGGATTGTAGCTTTTGAAGGATGCAGTTGGTTATAATCTCAGCCCTGCTTAGCCATGGGCCTTATTACAAAGAATGTCTTAGTTATTTTTTCTTCTTTATGGTCCATTTCCTGTTTGGGTATTTCTTAGAAGGAAGAAAAAGAAATGGGATCTTAATGGCTGACCCATGAACACCTTATTTAAAGCAAAAAGGACTAAACCAGGACAGAAGAACTCTATTAGGGGCTTCAACATCTTACCCCTTTTGCTACAACTCAGCTTTAATAATAGTTTTCTCCTTAATTTGAGTGTGTCCAGAGTAGTCAGGAGAGAAGGACTGTTTATTATTGGGAAGAGAAGACATAAGGCTAACAATGGATTGGGGTTTTTGATTTTTTGTGAGGGAGATTGTTCTTCATTATTACATGCATAACAAAGTGTGTTTCTTTTATAGACAGAGAATAGCATCTTTTTCCTGTTTTTAATGCAATAGTTTCAAGTGCCTCTTTGATCCAAACACTTTCTGGCTGGAGAACTTCCATTAACCTTGGTCAATTCATAGGTATTGTGATCCATAATCCTAGGATCACTCTGAATTCCCCACCCCAAACTCAAAGTGCATTGTAGATGTTCCACTTAGTTTCTTCTAGGGACTATCTGCTATCTGTGTTTCACACAAATGATGATGATTGAGCCAGTGTGCTATTTTAATATTTTGTACTTGGGCTTTATATATTATACCAACTGCAAAAACTTGTTTCCTGGAAGGACAAAGTGGATGGAGATGGAGGCTGAAAATGGGAGTAAAAGAAGCAAGGTTCTCATTTGGACCCCGGATATTGCATTCCAGTGTGTATATATTCCATCCCAACATGTAAGCCAATGGANTAGCACCAGCATCTTGCTGCCACCATCCCAAATAGACAGAGGATCTTCACTGGCACAGGTGGAAAAGATCTTTCGGGAGGGGTGGCAGGGACAAGGGTGGCAGCCTAGTGGTAATCGCTAGTCTGAGGTCTGTCAAATGCTGGAAAAGTATATATTGTACCTGGGGCAGAGATGCTGGCTGCCATACCGCGAGTGAGTCAGTGGGCAAATAAAACTGTGTATTCTGTCTGGCATTATAAATGGGTCAGTGATGGATTTGTATTACCTGAGGAAATTAACTGGCTGACAGAGAGGCTTCTGCTTGCTGCCCAGCAAATGTCAAATATTGCAGGAAGCTTGGGGGAAGGGGAGGGATAGCTGGAGACAAAGGGGATGTTAAAATAGCTAGGATGTTAGTGGAGCTTCTCAAAGGAGTGTTTCTGAGGAGCAGACTGGGAAAACAGAAACAATCTTTAGACTTTGTTAATCAGCGTTTCCTTGTCCTTCAGTAGGGTTTCAGCCATGGATCCTGCTTTATAGAGTTGTGGTTGAGGTTGTTTTGGGTCTGCATGAGGTGATGTGCTGTTCTATTCAGTTTTGTTTGCTGGTACAGAACATAACTTCTTGTGCTTTGGTTTTATAGGGTTAAACTCATTCCTCTGAATGCCCTTTTTCATCCCCTCCACAAACTCTCTGCGTGGAATTAACCCTTTAAAGGAGTACCTCTGGAGCATGTAAGATCTCAGGATGAACTGAGGGAGAGGGCTGCATCATCTGCAGGGTCTACTAAGCTGACCTCATTGGTGACAAAAGGCTGGCAGTGGGCTTTGGCTTGCTTGGATCTGATCCACGCGATGTTTCTTTGGTTCTCGACTGCCCTGTGAATTTCTCTAACTGAGTCTTGAATGTCTACCAAACTGGGCACTGTATTGTGTAAATGATCTCTGGCTGAAAGATTACTCCTCAGCTGAGTTCAGTCTCTGTCACAACTGCTATGACATAGGTCCAGCCTCTGCACTTAAAGGAGTAACATGTGTCCAGCAAAGCATCTTTTCACATCTGTCTTTCAAGATGGTGATAACGTCTCTTTCTTTTGTGTTCTTGAAGACATCTTTCAGTAGCAGTCCCAAAGCACAGCTTTTCCCTTGGCATTTGTGGTTCCTGAGCGCTAGTGACTTGATTTCTACCTCTGTGACTTCACTGAGAGTGCCTGCTTGTGTTTTGAACCAGCTGTGTTGGCTGGTCTAATCTCAAATCTCTAAGATTAAAGTTCTGTGGCCCCTAAAATAATCCAGCAGTTCATGCGTTCCCGTGGTTTAGCTCTGTCACCAGTTTATGAGCTGTATTTAGCCTCTGTAAAAGCACCATGCCCCTTGCAAACTAACATTGGCCCTCTCTAAGGCATGCTTGCAACTTACGAGCTGCAGCTCTGTTGAATGGAGCATGCAGTTCGAGGTGAATGGCAAGGTTAGTTTTAAAGGCACCACGGGCTGCGCAAGGCTGTTTTAGGGTTCATTTAAGGGCAGATGGCCATCAGGAGATAATCTCTTCTGTCTGCATTCAGAGCTTTACTCTTTGCCACTTCAGTTCATGGCGTAGCAGGGTATGTGGTTGAGTTTGTCATATCTGATTTGCTACTGGCAGGACCCCCTTTATAGCAGCTCTGACTTTTCTTGGCAAGAAAGATCTTTGCTGGGGTTATGCCAGGCTGAGGAGCCTGCTCCTCCCCCTGCTTCTTCCAGGGTGAAGCTGGTAATGCATCCTTTGTGTAAAGAGCTCCTAGAAGATGTTATTTGCAATGCATGAGAAGGAATTAGGTTGTTTCTGGAGTGCCCAGGCAGGGTGCTACTGTGTTCTTCAGCACCACCTACTGACATCTTCCTCTCCCAAGTCCATGTACACGGAGGGGGGGGGAGTGCATTTCTCTTAAATCACAGAACTGGATTTCTTGAGGTAATTAACAATACACTTGGCTGGAAATTAGAAACCCCAGACCCACTGCTTTCAGTTGCATTATGCCATATGGGGAGCACTAAGGAGCAGGGTACAAAAGCCAAGTTGCTTGGCTCTGATATCTGTTTTACTAGGTTGGGCCAGCCCACTTGCCTCTTGAACACCTTTGTCTATGCAGAGGGGTGTTGAGAGGTTGGGTTGAGTCATTGAGGTGGGATGACCTGGCTTGTTTCCTGTGAACGTTTAGTATGGGAACCAAGTGGCAGACCACATTTCTACTCTGCAGTTTTGCCCTGTGCTGCTTGGTCTTCCTCTAAAACCCTGGAAGGATTTAAACAGATATTTTCTTTACAGGTTTTGACTGGGAAATGGTTTCATGCTTTTTGGTGTTTTCATTTGCTTCCTCTTCTTCACCTTCTGCTAGGAAAGGAAACTAAGTTTATTCTGTAAAAGAAGGAGCCTATCAGATCAAAATGCCCCCCTTCTTAGTAAAATTGTTGTTGCATCTTCTTGTAATGCATGGCCAAAGCAGTATTCTCTTTATTGATTCTGGTGAACCACAGGAAAACTGGACAAAACTGTCTCTGTGTCTGTATTTGGACCTCCACAACTACTTTTGTGCAGTAAATTGAGTACCTGCTGTACTTAATAAGGGAAAAAGTCCTACTCTGACCATTCAGTTGTTTAGATTCGCATATATATTTAGAGTCTTTCTGACTTCTGTAGGGATTAATAATGTGCCATGAAAATAATTCAGAAGATCAGAAAAACCCATCCTAGACTTGCTTGAAGCAAAAGCATTCAATATTCGAACGTCTTCTTATAGGCAAAGTTTTTCATCCTAAGACACAGTTGCCCATGCTCTGTACCACGTAATGCCTCACAGCTAACCTTCAGGAAGGGAAGACAAAAAAATGTCGCAATCATACTTTGTGTGACTCTCTCAATTTGTCTTTTAATTAAGTTGTGGCATTTTATTTGCAATCTGCTTTTATTTTAAAAGTTTGAGGTTTGAAAGTATCTTCCAGGCATTTAGATGGCATCTTTATTTTTTTAAAAAAGAACTGATATATATGTACACTCAGCCCAGAGAAATAAGGAGAAGAGATATTATTTGTGAGAAATGAAAAAGAAGTGGTCAGCATTTAGGTAGCTTGAATCAGTAAAGCCCCAGCCTGATGTTCTTTGTAGTTGGGTTACTTATATCTGAATTGTCTTTGTTGTTTTGATTTCCTTGCAAGTAACACGTGGGTGTAAGAACAAGTATTCCATCTTGGACGTTTGTATTCCATCTTGGACGTCTGTCTTCCTTGCTAGGGAATGTTGTGGTTTTTGCAGTGAGATAACTAACAAGTTTGCTGTGTCTGCTTGAGGCTGGGGACTGCAATCTTTTCCTCAAGATACCTCTCAGAAGCTGACATTGTTCTCCTATCTGTGATTCTCTGGTATCTCCTTTCTTTCATACCTCCTTGCAAAATCTACGGTGTGCCTTTATTCTGCTAGGGTCTTACAGTGAGATGGCTAATATGCATTAATGTTCAGTAGCTGAGCATCACGTTTTTCTGTTTTGGTTTTTTGTGTGTGTTTGTTTTGTTTTGGTTTTCCCATTTTTTGAAAAGTCATAGTCTTGGAGAACCGGTTGAGCAGATATCAATGTATTCATCATTTGGACCTGTTTCAGGTCATTGATGTGTTTATGTATTAAGTTCCCCAAAAGAAAAATAACCAGAGCTTCTGTGAATCCTTGGTCTCTTCTTGAACTGAAAAAAACATCTATGCTTCTGGCAGCTTCTAGCACTGTGTAGCCTCTCTTCCACAAGCTTTAAGAAAAATGTTGTTTATATTTCCATTAAAGTGTAGAAGATTTTGCAAGCCATGCAGTAGCTTTACAGTCATCCATAGTACGGTATCAGGTATGTTAAATGAATGCGTGTATTCAGGAACATAAGTAAATAGTAACTGTGTAGGGATCAACAAATTTGGTTGTCCTGTTTTCCGTGACCAGGAGAGTTCTGAACAGTTTGGAATATAATGTACAAAGAATGTGTAGTAGGAAAACCTCCTTTTATGGAATCTTAACCTGGAGCCCACTTCAGGTTCAAGTAGTAGTCCAGATGGCTGCATGAGTACATTTCTCTGCTCAGTTGAGATCATTGTTTTTACTGTTGAGTTGTAATGCATCTCTAATAGAAGTTCTTTCCTGAAAATATCTTCTATTGTAATACATATTTCCATATAGGTCAACAGAGATATTTACTGGAAGAAATGGGTGACATGTATCAGCTAACATATTTCTCTCATGGGTATAACTGTTGAGTTACAAAATGTAAGAAATGGCCCAAAACTGGACATCAGTATGGAGATCTTGATAACAGAAGATGTAACTGGTGATCAAATTTTACCGTAAGTCCTTTACATGAAAACACAAATGACAAAGTAAGTGTATTGGAGTGGACAGTTGAAACCCAACCCATGGAGTTCTATCAAAATCCAGTTCTATCAAATAAAAAAAAAATAAAGTGAAAAAAGAAATGGTATTTCAATTTAATTTATTTTGATACCAGATTGGAGGAGTAACTCCGAAGACAACCCTCAGAGGACCAAGAATCCCAGTAGCTTGACTGGATTTGGTTATTGAAAAAGACTCATGAGTTGAGTAGGTTTGCCTGACTGTAGTTGAGAGCTGAACTTACTTGTTGAATTCCTCATTAATTACGAGGTTTTGCATAAATGAATGATGAGGCTGTCTTCCTCCACTTAGAACAGCCTTCAGTTTTCTAGTTTCTCAAATGTATAGATTTTTGCATTGCTCCTGTGATTTTACTAGTTTAGTCCTCATTTTCCCTGTTGTGACCTTATGTTACAAAAAGTGTTGAAAAAAAAACAAAAAAAAGGGTCAAACCAACCTCAAATCCGACATCAGAGCAGCAGCTCCATCATACATGAGCTGTAGCTGGCCAGGAGCACCAATGGCATGGCTGGAAGATCCTCAGAACTGCAGGTGTAGGCACTGGTGCCTCATAAAACCCAGGCTTCCCTGGTAGGGGAAAATGCCTGTGGTGTTGCTCATGGGAATTTTGAAAACTCGTCATCTCTCTAATTAGTTGCTTGTGAATTGCATTGCTGTAGTCTTTGGTAGTTTCTTTGGTAGTTGGTTATTTCTGATAAGTTGATCTCCAACAGCAAGGAAAAGGCGGTGGGGAGATTAGACCAACATTGAAGCTTCCTGCATATTTTGAAGGTAAAAGATGGCTCTGGTGCGTGATACCAGCCTCTGCTCAGATGTTCATGCCAATCTGCTTTGATACAGTGCACCACGCCGAAGCCACAAGGGCTCCCCATGAAGAGGCAGATCAGGGCCTGGCAGCCAGGGCCCGTCCCCAGCCAGGAGCAGGGCAAGCCCGGGAGCAGCCTCAGCCCCAGGCATTGAGAACCTCCCTGGGGCCCGGCTGGGCAGTGGGCCTGCAGGTGGGCCTGGCTTGGCAGAGCCACGGGCAAGGCTGTGGGGAGCTGGAGACTGGGTTTGCTAGGGCATTGCTGGGGCAAGGGCTGATGGTGCCATGGAGTGAAATAGTGTCCTTTGCAGGAGCCGCAAGAGGGCTGTTCAGGAAAAGTGAGGCCTTATGGGTGCCCTGAGGGCCCTTGACACACACTGCATCTCTAGGGGGACTTTGTCCAGTTGAAAGGGGTTTGGCAGTGTTTCTGCTGGTGGGATGGGGTATGTAACATCATAGAATCATAGAATCATTTAGGTTGGAAAAGACTTTTAAGATCATGCAGCCGTTAACCTGGCACCGCCAGGTCCACCACTAAACCAGGTCCCTAAGCACCACATCTACATCTTTTAAATACATCTTTTAAACACCTCCAGGGATGGTAACTCAACCACTTCCCTGGGCAGCCTGTTCCAGTGCTTGATAATACTTTCAGTGAAGAAACTTCTTTTAGCTCCACCTTGGCACAGAGTAAATTGAAAGCTGTGTGCGCAACCTGGGTGTTACGAGGTAGGGACGAGGATGTCTTTCATCATCTGACTGGAGAAAGGCTTGGAGAACAGGACATTTCTTTGTTTTACATGCAAAGTTACTAATACAGAGCTGGAAGTTCACATAGTGTGTGTGGTCTGACTGACCTTTTCAGTTGTGGTTGTGCATGTGCATATTCTTAACTTCTAGAAGCTCTGCTGACTCCATCTCAAAATATAACGGATGGGTAGTCAAACCACAGAAGCTCAATTTTGAGGTCAGTGCCTTGGGCTTCACAATTAATTTTGTATTTTGAAGCTTTAAAACCAAACTTAAATATAATGATTTGTACTACTTCAGCTGCTGCCAAAGTCTGTAATGACTGTTGTTCAACAAGCACAATTACCTTTTGTTTTGGATTTTTAAAAACCTAGAAATCTAATGCAACTGTGTCTGATGTTCTCACACATTTATGAGTGTAGAGAAGGATGTCGAAGACAATTCGGAACTTCACCTTGGGCTTTTAGAACTGTGGCTTTGAGAATCTCTTTTGCCCAATGTTTTGGAAGCTGTCTGCTTATAAGGAAAATGAGAATACCTCTTCTCCATAATAAACATTAAAGCCATATATTTTAAGAAGAGGTTGTAAATGCAAATTAGTCAGACAATGACATTTTAATAATCTGTTTGGTGAGGTTAGCATTGAATTAGTAAGGGATTTTAGAAGTCACATTATCTGTGGGCAATGTGGTCTCAAGAGATTGGTTGTGAATATGTTCGAGGGCTTGTGGGATTTATGGATTCATTTCATGGTGGTTGTGTTTGGATGTTTTGGTTTTTTTTCCCAGACTTCCTAGTCTGTTTTTGAGTTAGTGGACTCCTCTCTCACTCCACCTCTATTCTCTAAATTTTCTTACTGTGCTGTTTGAAAGTAAAAAGGATTATGGAATGCATTGCCTTAGCTGGTCATGACGGAAACGTGCAAATCTTGCTTTGCACCATACACGTGGGGTGTGTGTCTTGCCAGTGTATTAACATCTGCACTTGAAAATTCTCTTTGCTGATGGGTAGGTGGTCTCTCTCACTTCCATATCCCATACAGACAAAAAAAGGAGACAGACACACATTGTGTTTCAGTTTCTTTTGATGTATGAGCTCAAACTAGCAGTTTGTGTTTTTCTGCATCGTTCTGCAATGCCTGAATTTTAAAGAAAAATGTGGAAATGGTGGAGTAGAATTCCTTACAAAATGCTTCATCCTGCTTTCAGCATGATGCATGGTGAAAACATCAAATTTAAGTCCATTCAACTGTACCTGATGTTTGTTCCTCACAGCTGCAGTAAGATTAACCTCTTCTCTGATGGGTGCTGGCTTTGTGATATAGA
>VZSZ01007183.1:58127-69588 GCA_013398815.1 Ibidorhyncha struthersii
GCCATTATGAGTGGCTATTTATAAAAGATTGCATCTTAATGTCTTCCTGAATTTATTTAAGCCCTTTTTTTGCATGTAGGGGAAAAGCATGCAAGCAAAAGAGTAAGACTTCCTTCAGTAGGCAAACAGTGAAGCCCACCACTTACGCAGCCTTGTCTAATGCATGAGACTTAATAAGCCAAGAAAAAAGTGTTGTTAATCTTTCATATACAAGGAACTTCTGCTGCATGTAACTGCTTTGTTTATAATTACTACAACTCTTTGATGATTGAGTTTTCAATTCTAAACTTAAATACTGTCATAAACTTACCTTAAATTTTTTTTCTTTTCTTAATTACAGCATGCAATCTCAGTCTACAAATATTTCAAGTTCACACCAGTGTGGTACACTAGGGACTCCCTCAGCCTGTTTCCTTGTCTGATGTAGCATGTGAAAAATACGTAGTTATCATTAATAGTCATGTTTCTTATGATTTGTTTCCCTAAGGTTGACTTTGCCTTAAGCTGGGTAATTCTAAAAAATATTTTAATCATAGTCATATATATATATATAGCATGCCCCCCAAAAATGGGGTTATTGGGATATTTTCCACTCACAGACTTACAGGTACATGTTTTCTCTAATTTCTGGGGAGAGAGCTGCTTATTTACCATTTTACTGAAAGGAGAGACATCCAGATGCTCATTTGATGTAGGCTTTCATAGCACTGTCAGTAGCAGTGCTCTTAAATTTGGTGAAGATGTCACTGTTTTGCAATCAAACATGGAAGAAAAAGCATAATAAAAAGCGTTTTTAAACTGCTTATGTTAAAAAAAAAAAAGATTTCTGCTAGTGTCACAGTGTTGCAAGTTGACGGCACAGTTTGGTCTGCCTTGTTGAAAAGGTCCATGGGATTGAGCAGCCAACAGTAAGAAAGGGACTGGGGGAAGGTACTTCTGGGCCTATCCTACCCTGCTTTGGCAATGCTGACAGTGGAGGACGCCCTTACCTCATATGGCTTGCACAGCCTGCTATTTGCCTAGTAAACTGGTTTGCTTCTGAAACCAGACTTGAGTTTGGTCTCTAGTCACTCTGTTTCCTAGCTAGGAAGCAAACAAAGTCATGTCCTACAAGTAGAAAGACAGGTAAGTGAGAAAGTGGTGGATGGCAGGGAAGAACTCTACAGGTATCACCTAACTTGCTAATAGGTGTTGCTGTCGTTGCAGTTGTCTGCTTCATCTGTTTGTCTTTTTTTTCTGATGCAATTACTGTCTTGGGAGATAAAGTCTGTGAAAGAAACCAAATCAAATGTTTAAACAACCTACTGTTCTCCCAAATGTGACTAAAACTTAACAATGTGCCTTTGGAATAATTTTGCTGGCAACGTATGTGGTTGTGAATATAGTTTTAAATATTACTGTGTAGAATACCTTAAGGTATATATTTGTAAGAGCTTGATATGTATTATATGCATCTTTGGCAATCTGCTTTAATTGTTAAGTAAGCTCATTCCCTGTCAGCTATTTAAAACAAGTTTTGTTCTATGAAGTATTCACTGCAAGTGTTCAATGTCTTACTCATTTAGGAGACTTTTTTCCCCATTTCTCTGGAAAAGCTGTGCATTTTATGTTGCCACAAACTCTATCCTGGATTTCTATTAAATTGTGCTTGTATGAAGTGGCCCTGAGAGGAGACATAGGTTCTTTTTTTTTGTCCTTTTTTTTTTCTGTCATTAGATCTTTGAATACACAGACTTCAGTGTTAGCTCTCATAAACAGGGATTTGCTGGCTCCAGCTCTTGACAGTGTGGGACTAAAGATCCTGTGACAATCTTGTGTAGTGTGAGAAGGCTGGAACAACTGCCACTTGATCTTTGTGTTGCTATTCAGTAAAAAAAGAAAAGGAGGATTTAGGAAAAATAAAGGGAAATAAGCCTGAAATACATGTAGAATTAAGGTGGCAGGTGGGGTGTGGTTTTGGCAAATTGCCACTCCTCCAGTGTGCTATATCTGCCCTGTTGTTGCTCCATCACCATGCATAAGATGATTCAAACTAAGACTAGATCACAGAGTGTGACTGTGTCCAAAGAAGACGCTGTACTGGAAATGTTCACAACCTGAGCTGAAACTACCTGCCCGCCGCCTGAAGACACTGAATTCATGGCTGTCAAGCACAGTGTAGGAACTATAGAACTCTGCAGGACTCAGATAGAATGAATTTGATCTTTTGCTGGAAAATGTGGAAAACATCCTTTTTTCCCTTCCAAACTTTACTGAGCTGTTACGAGAAATTGTGGAGAGCAGGTTCTAATCGCCGCCCTGTATTCAAGCTGTAGTTTCCAGTTTCCCTGAAGAAAATAGAGGCTGGTCTTTGCCACCCCTTCTTCTCTTGTGGAGCTTCATGCAGAATCTCCCACACTGTTACTTCTGAAACTCTGCTGCCTTTTAATCCTGGAACTCATCAACTGAAGCCTGCTGGCACCCTCCCCAGAACAGNGCTGTAACCAAAAGAAGGCTTCCTCAGTAAAGCTGGTCAAAAATACTTCCCCCTGCCCCATCAATAGGACAAAAGAGGGCATATTTTCACAAAAATGTTTGCCAGGAAAAAAAAGATCTGTAATGATAATTTTACTGTTCTTGTCTGTTTCTTGTTTCAACTAGTCCTTTAAGTCTGGATCAGTTATAATTTAATTTATACTAATCTTGCCTTATAAGTTTATTTAAGTGGCTTGCTTTCTGCATAACAGAATTGGTGTCAGCTCTGCTCCTTTTCCTCAGATTAGATTCTACTTTATTCTGTAAGCAGACCTATTGAAATTTAAGAGAGAGTATGAGAAAAGATAGTTGAGCCTCTTATTTATTATTGCTGTTAAGTGTTTTGCTTTGCATCTGAAGGAATAATTGAAATTATTTACTCTTTTGTGTTTCCCTTTTCTGTCTTTCTTTTTTCAAGTCTGGATCGTCATATGCAGACCCATCATGGACACCATAAGCCATTCCGTTGCAAACTGTGCCCATTCAAGTCCTCTTACAATAGCCGCCTGAAAACCCATATACTCAAGGCTCATGCTGGTAAGTTTTCTCTCTCAGTTTTGCAGTGCAGCAGCTGAAATGGCCCAAGTATTCTTGTTGCTGACCACAGAAGCTGGTTTGAATCACGTGTCTTGTCACCAAATTTGGGTAAGATTTTCCAAGGCAAGTCAGAATTGGCCAGGCTATGCACCAGTTGGAATCAGTGGGAGTTTGGGTCATGTTTTTAGAAGGACAATAAATTAAACCAGCAATGAGTACTTCAAGAACGTCTTCCTTTTCTTCTATTTTCTTTTATATTAGTGATTTTTTTTCCTTACTATTTCTGCTTGTTTCCAAGAGAATTTAATCAGTGCACTTATACCATTGGCATCTTAATGGATTGGTAGTGAGCTTTGCTCTGCTACGTTTGCATTTATGTTTGTGCTTTAGGTGACTCTGGGAAGAGGACTGTGGATTGCACCTGGGTTTGGTAGAGTCTTACGCTGGCTTTCATGTTAAAACCAAACACTGCAAACTTTGGAAGTCAGGTCTGTGTGCAGCAGACTGAGAATGGCATGATTCCATTATCATACATGGAAATTTGTCTTGCAAATCTCTATATTGCAGTATGGAATCCATACAAGCAAGCAAGCAGACATGCTTCTGATGAACAGGAATTGGGAAGGTGATACATCCTACAGGATAGGTCACCTAAAGTGTTGCACCTTCGATTACTAAAAAGTGCAAGATTCAGAATTTCCTCATCTTTATTCCTTGGTCCTAGACTCTTGCCACTGTCATGCATCATGCATTGAAAGGTTATCAGAAGATTAGAGTCAAAACCCGTTGGCTTCACTGGCTACAGTTGCATCTCTGTGGTTAAAAGGACAAAAAAATCAACCCTCAAACCACAGTCCAAACATGCACTCTGATGCAAATAGAATATTGACCAATCTAAAAAACTGCAAACTTGCCTGGTTGTTAAAACTTGCAAGTAGAAACCCCCTGAACAGATGACAAAAGGGCTAGAAGTATGTCCCTTTATTTATTATTTGTTTACACTATGTCATATACTCAGGTTGGGGTGAAGGAGGAAGATGGGAAAATGGGGAGAAAAGGCGGGAGGAATTTATAGCTGTCTGCTGATTTTATTTTGTTTTTTTAAAAAAAGGTAATTGTCACCATTGATCCAAAGGCACTTTTCATCTACAAAAATGTAGGAGGGATTGATGGTCGATTGTACTTCATTTCCTGTATTGATTTCGGATTTCACAAAGCTTGTGCCAGGACCCTTTTCTGTACTTGGATGGGTTTTGTGGATTAGTTTAACTTAACTTTTGCCAGCTTCCTGTTGTATAGGACCATGGCGTTCTGTCCTTTCTAGGAAATCCAACTGTATGCAGCAGTTCCAGTTTAGAGTTGCATATCCTGTACGGAGGTGACATGGTTCTTTATCTTTGCCAACCATAAAATGTTTTCTTTATGTTATTGTACAGTTGGGCTACTTTGTGTTGCCTTATTTGAACCTGCCAGATTTTTAGAGCCAGAGTTAGCATGCAACTAATATTTACTTCACACTTCTCTTCGTGAAAGTAATTGATTTATTTATTATGAATTCATGCTCTTGAACTTGATTAGTGGACACTTCTTGAAGGACCATGTTTTGCGTCATACGAGAACACAATTTCATGGTTGCCTAGATAGTGCTTGTACACTGACTTGTGTAATAGGGTTTCCAAAGGCTTATGATCAGTTTCTGCCTCGGTCCATTCCTACCAAACAAATATTCACATCACAGAAAAGTTGCTTGTATGTTTTTCAGTCAGAGCTTTGCTTTGTTGTATTTTGAGTCAATTCTTCAGAAATATATACTACTGAATAAACATGTTATGAAGACATTTCCTCAGACTCCCCGGTTTTTCAATAACAGTGATTCTCTGAACTTCTGCTACCATTTTTTTTGGTCTCTTGTCAATCCCCCTGAATTTTTCTGAAGTGTCATCTTTAAAATTCAGTAAAATCCTGAAGTCTTTTACTCAGTCTGCCTCTCTCCCTTATTTTCTGGGGACAAGTCAAAATTCAGTGGACTATAAAATGTGTTCTTGCCTAACAACTGGTACCCGTCAGTGTTTCTGGCATTTGTTTTTCATCCAGTATGTTCCGTCTCCTTTGGCATGGAGCAGAACAGCTTACAGTATCTCTAAATGGGCTGTCTGTTGTTTTCAACTGAACTTTTTCACCTGTCCTTTTTTTTGCTTATATTTTTATGGGGCCTTTGTTAGCATTCCTAGTGTCCTTGCTTCATTAGTCATGACACTGGATGTGCTGCATATACAAGTGGATGATTGTGAGACAGAGTATTTGCTCTCTTCAGTTTCTGTGTAATCTGGAACATAATGTTTTGAGTACATATTGGGTGTTGAGCTCCACCACATACATTTTTAGATTTCTTTATTTGTATGTGTATTGATAAAATTGTTTTATGAAATGCAAAACTAGCTGTCAAAAAAGTGCAGAAGGCTTCTGTTAAGCCAAACCGCAGCCTTTCCTCTGCAAACACACCCTTTCATGCTGATATACAACTGAACTGTTATGGCTGAGTAGTGGGTATTAGTTGTGTCTAGACTGCTTAATATGTAATCATCCTCTATTTGCTTTAATGTCTTGTGCTTTTAAGTTAACGGTTGGTGCCTGCTGTCATCCAGGAATCTTTTATACTGACAAACCACGGAGGTCTATATCTGTATCTCACCGGTACCTTATGCCTTGGAGTTTCTTTGTCCTTCTGGTATCCTGTTGCATTGAGCAACTTGTATGTGCTATACAAAAACAATGCTTTCTTTCTGGTTGTAAAAAGGTAATATATAACTGATATAATATGCAGATGAGGAATGCCATTTGAAAAAACACGTGGGACAATTTCTTGTTTCACCATTTCAGATTCTAAGTGATCTGTTCTTTTGCAGGTGTACCAAAAGAGGCTTTTTAAGAGGTTGTATTTTGTCCCCATGATTAGCATAGTTTTTCTGGAAGACAAGGCTGGGAGTTATTTTTATGTAGGATGGCTGCTAAATCTTTTCAGGTGTGCTTATTCTGATGCTGCAATACATATGTTTTCACGTTCTCTTTGGTTCACTTACTTCCGGTGTTGGAAATAATGCTGTTTGAGAACCTTGTTTGCTAAATTTGTTGAGAGATGGAAAACATGTTCTGCTTTGTCCATTACCAGAACTCTTCTGTTACTGTTCATGAATATTTCACTCCTGTATTAGTTTTGGCACTTTATGTACAACTCATATGTGGCCAGTGTTACTCTTGTACATGGAAGTGGCACTTCCAAAACAATAACTTGGCACCTGTATAATATCGCATTGTTTGTGTTGGGACAGTTTCACTTTTTGTTCCAATTGCCTCCATGCTTAATGCAAAACAAATCTTGTCTCAGGATTTGTTTCCCCTTGTTTGCTGTCTCTATGGCTTGGAATGTATTCAAAATTAAATTCACTACTGTTCATTACTTCTGTTCTTTCACTTCTTTTAGTGCTTTTTCATAACACACTTTCACATATCCTTACAGATATGCACTGTTCTTGGTATGCCATGTTCACTTCTTGTAGTAAACCAACCTTGACTTGGTTACCAGTTCTATAAAGGTTACTCCTGCCTAATAGCAGGTTTTTCATAAGGAAAATGCGACCTTCCCCAGATGTAAATCGTTCCCACCCCCCTTTTTGTTTTTTCGAAGGGACCTTTGTTAGCATTTTGTAGTGTCCTTCTTTCTTCATTAAATGACGCTGGATGTGCTGCATGCAGAAACAGATTACTTCACCCTCTCTAGTTGCGGTGCTCCCAAAGAAATTTGGCAGTGCTATTGTTAAGTGACTCCATTTTCATCCCAGAGTCTGTTTTCTTCTCATACCATGCAACACAGGCATGCTAAGAGTTTGGTCTCTGTTTTTTGGCATCGGTCACTTTACAAGCATCTGCAGTTGTCAGAAAGTGATACTTTGGTCCGAAGCAGGTGTCTGTACCTGCAGACTCCAGGCTGCTCCAACAAGGAGATACACATATCTTGTTCTCTTTGGGATCAGTCTTTCACTGAAGAGTCCATGGGAATTTTACTGCCGAGTTCAGTAAGAGAAGTAAAAAAAAAAAAAGGGGCCCCATTTTGTTTCTTTTGTGAGCTGATGACTTGCCTGTATTTCGCTCACCCAGGTGAACATGCCTACAAATGTTCCTCCTGCTCATTTTCCACCATGACAATCAGCCAGCTGAAAGAGCACTCCTTGAAAGTGCATGGGAAAGCACTGACACTACCAAGACCCCGCATTGTCAACCTTGCAGCCTCACACGCCCACCACACCTCCAAGAACCACACTCCTGCTGAAGAAGTGGAGGACTCTAATGGTAAGAGGTGCCTCAGAGCAAGAATTTAATTGTCTAAGGTGCCACTTAATATTTTTTTACAAAAAAAACCCAGCAGGCAGCTTGCCCCAAAAGCAGCTTCGTTTGATCATTAAGAAAAAAATGGAGGTTGCATCAAAATCAAGAGTAAGTGTGGTGTTGTAGGAAGTGACCTGCTCTAGATCCTCACCCATTCACACTACATTAACTTGTCCTGTCACCAGTTGACTTTGGAATATGTCGATGCTGGCTTTACTTCTTAGAAGAGATTTAAATTCTAGAAAATTTTCAAAGGCAGAGCTTCTATTGATAGCAAGTGGGAAAGTGATCATCTAATTCTATCCATGCTCCTGAAAAACACCCCTTTATCTTGTTAGTAGAGCGCTTCTGTGAAACCACATGATTAAGCTTAAAATGTGAACATGTAATGATAGTAAATGTAATTATTCTTCTTGTCCTTGCTCCAGAGGACACCAAAAGTACCTTCAGATATTATGCTGCATCTGCAGGAAGGAGAATCTGAGAACCATTTTCTTTTCCATGCTTTCTTGAAAACTGTTAATCCCCTTGTGCTAGACGAGTAAGCAGAAGATATTTGGAAAGCAGCAGAGGAAGGGAAACTGTTAACAGAGAAAATACAGACTCATAAAGGTGGTGTGTGGTATCACAGCAAGTGTTAAGACTTTTTAATGGTAGCTTATGAGGCATGTTTTGGGTGTCACTTCCTGCCAATTAAAAAAAGAGCTGGTCTTTGGGGAAAAAAATCTTCATGCCTGGATGAGTTGCATTGATGTGGGAGGAGAATGTAGGTGATTATAAATAAAAGGTTCAGACCTGCAGATGTTCAAGGAACTGGGATGGATGGAGGGGGTAGTAGAAGAGATAAAACCCCCACCTTTTTTCCAGAAGTTTGAGAGGTTCTTAGGGTTTTTTATTGATGATGTTTTGCTTCGGTTACTGGCAAACTAAGGATGGGAATAAACATTTTCAGTAATCATCTTGCAGCATTTTTGGTCTCCTGTCTTCCCTTCTTTCCTCTCACCATAAAAATGTGTGAAATGAGTGGAAGATAAGAAATAAGTTCGGAAAATGGCAGAAACAAATTTAAAGAAAAAAGTAATCAGGATAGAGATCCTTTATTGAAGAAAAAGAGAGATGTGAATAATATTTTTGTGGTTCAGCCAGTCACTTCTGGAGTCAGAATCTTATCAAGAGATTTTGACCAGCTGCTCTCAGAGTATCTTTTGTCAAAGAGTTGTCTGGAACAGTGCAATGAAGACTTACTAACTGAGCTTTTATTTTTGCTAATGCTGGCTTAAACTAATCCAACAAGCAGAGTACATCTTGTGATGAATTCTGCTGGGTTTTTGTTGCTTTTAAAAAAGTGTTCCATTACTGACTAAGAAGTGGAGAATAATTTTCAGTGGCTGTTCTAGTCTTTCCTGTGTGTTAGCAATCTTTTGGTAGCAATAGTATGTTGAGAGATACGGAAAGACAGTATTTGAATTTGGGAAGGATGGTTCATTTACTCCTTTTTTTGCTTATCCCAGGAGCACAGTCATAATTAGTGACGTTAAAATTCGAGTGCAGATCTCTATAGAAGATAATTTTACAGCCTTTAGGAACTCTTCCTAAAAATACATAAAATGATGACTCTGTTAACAAAAACATTTCATGAGGTTGACTCTATTACCTAGATCTATATTGCAGCCTGAAACCAAGGCAGAATTTGTCCCAATTAGCTTGATCATCTCTAAAAAGGGTTAATGTTTAAGTCACTTTGACAATAATAGAAGCCACCCACTGGGGAGCTAGTCAGACGAGTACAGGTATAATAATCGTGTTAACATTTTCAGCATTGCTTGAGGAAGGAATAACCTGTTTTAAGTAATTTATTTTACATTAGGAAGTTGGCAGCAGATCAAGTTAATGATGGCTGCTCTTATGACATCATTTATTTTTGGTTTTTAGAAGGGAATAAATTAATGTCTCTGTGGCCTAGACCTGCAAGTTGCAGGTGATATGTAGGACCAGATAAAAAACTGGTCCCAATAATAGGAAATTTGTGACAGGCACTATTATGTCCAGCTGGAGCCAATATTAAGTGGGGCTCACATGTTATAGGGTAGTTGGATTTTGCCTGTGTTAGTGTGTATAAATAACCTGCAATGAGGGCTATGATCAAGTTCATTCACTGGGGATGCAAATTAAATTAAGGCTGTGGTGAAAGGCAGACAAGAGGTTGATCACATTGTTATGAACTTGTTTTATAGGTTGGTAGGTATGCAGCAAGCATAATTGAAATGGTTGCAGAAAGGGTGTCTTCTTGTCTGTGGATGAATATTGTGGTTGGAATAGGAGGTAGAGCAGGATGACTTGGGGAGATTTGAGGAGCAAGCAGAACTCATCTTGCCAACTGTTGAGCCCTGTAAAAATGGAGAAAAGGGAAAAGGGTACTGAACTGTAATAGCAGAGTGCATGTCTGAATAGAACTGTTCTGGGACAACAGCCCAGTGGAACTTCTCTTGAAGCTTTTTTTTTTTCCTCCAGTAATTGTTCCCTGAAGGGCCTTTCTTAGAGCATTTCTTTTGTTCTTCTAGATTGATCTGTTCATTAAAAGATGCAAATATATTTAAATTTCTATGACTCATCTCTTTTAGTTCTGTATTGGTAGCAGGAAGTATATCTGAAGTGTTCTACTGTATATCCTGGAGATGATGTGGGTGCTTGATACACTTTTCAGAGAAGTGAAGTTAAAGTGGAATAGGTGCTGACCATTTTAGATAGGCCCATTACTGGCAACTACATTGTCATTGGAAAGTATAACAACCACTTTAGTGTTTGTATGCCTCTCTCAGGGCAGTAGTGGAAGAAGGTGATTGTGTCAGTCTCACTGAGTCAGAGGAGAAGGCTTTCTTACAGAGACATCATTGGAAGATGCTGCTTTTTGTATCCTACACTTCTGCATGTTGGGTGGTGTTTTAATTTGTAAGGAACGTGTTTTCATTATATCCTGATCTAACTAGAGGTGAAGCACTCAGTTTTTTTTGGGGGGTGGGGTGATGATGTTTTGTTTTGGGGGTGTTTTTCTTACAAAGAGCCACAAAAAAACAGTAAATGTTGATCACCAGTGCAACTTTCCTGTTCTACATAGCATAGGGGCACTGAATGGTTTGTGGTATCCAATTCTTGTTGAAATGATAAGATTGCCATTGTGGTAAAATGTTCTTTTGTTCTCCCAATATTTTACAGCTACTTTTCCTCTTCAGGAAAGAGAAGGTGGTGTTTGACTATTTATTTGCATTTGTGTGGTTGGCTTTTTTGTTGTTTGGATTAACTTATTTGCCCTTTACACTGAAATGTGGCTTAACACTTGAGAACTTACACAGTAAAAATTCAGTGTAAATTGAAATATTACAAACTGCTAGGAGGATTGGGTGAATCCCCTAACAAGATCTGTTTCCGTGTTCTTTCACAGTCTTTGTGAGAATCAGAATTTATATTCATGTTAATCTCTGCCCAGAAGGGTTGTATGGATTTATTGATGATACTGTCATCCTGTGGGGCAGTATGTGTCACCGATAAAGGTTTCCAGTATTGCACTGTGCAGGGTTAGCTCTGTTCCTGTTGACTTGAGTGCAAGGCAATGAAATCCCAAAATCTGCATTGTCAAGGCTTAACATTAGAAGACTACCATCTATTTCAATAAGGAAGAGCTGGAAGCAAGACAGAGACGCAAAAATTGTGTGACTGAACACTAAAAAACATGAGTAGGAACAATAGCAACAGGTGTCGTCTGCAAAGTGATCATCAGCTAAGGAGAAAGCACAGGGCAACAGATGCCAGGGAAGGTCATGGAGCAGGTCATCTTGAGTGCCATCAAAACCCACATAATGGGCAACCAGGGGATGAGGCCTAGTCAGCATGGGTTTATGGAAGGCAGGTCCTGCCAGACGAACCTGATCTCCTTCTATGACAAGATTACCAGAATATTGGATGAGGGAAAGGCTATTGATATTGTATACCTGGACTTTCAAAAAGCATTCGATACTGTCCCCCATACAAT
>VZSZ01007183.1:70387-95919 GCA_013398815.1 Ibidorhyncha struthersii
TTTTCACAGAAAGGGTGGTTGGGCATTGGAATAGACTGCCCAGGGAGGTGGTTGAGTCACCATCCCTGGATGTGTTTAAGAGATGTTTAGATGTGGTGTTGGGGGATATGGTGTAGGGGAGAACTTTGTAGAGTAGGGTAGATGGTTGGACTCGATGATCCCAAGGGTCTCTCCCAACCTAGACAATTCTATGATTCTATGCTGCTTGTGTAAGCACTGGTGTTATGCATGTTTGCTTGTATTTAAGGGCAGTGGAGGTGGTGGCCTGCCTTCCTCTTATAAACTGGAGAAATCCATGATTGCAACCTACTGTCATAGAGCAGAATGACTCAATAGATTGATAAATGGTTTCATGTTATGCCTTCACCTTCAGCAAAAGCTTCTTGGGAGCATGTAGAATACTTGCCCTAAATTGCCCTGGCTAGTACTACTGCTTTTTTTGAGTAGCTCTTTATTTTGTGAAAATAACCCCTTTGGCCTAACTGCTTTGTAGTGCAAGTACTACTCTTTATTCATATGGCTGGCAGATTTGGAGCCTCATAAATTTGTTTGTATCATGACTGTGTGCAGTAAATCAAAATAACAGTTTTTTAATTCTACAGATTAAGAATATTAAATTGTCAAAATAAAACAGTAAAGTGCAAGTGATAAACTAGACAGATCTGGATATGGCTTCTAAATGTGGCTTCTAATATCTTCTCATGCTGCTGTTTTACAAGTTCATTCCTTTTTAGTGTAACCAGTTCTTGAAATGTAGAAAGCAGCACATTTTGTGCGTGCCCTTGAAGCTCAATAGTCATGCTTTTCACTGTTGTGCAAACCAAACGGGATCTATCATTAATACCAGCACACATCACAAAACACATGCAGGGGCAGAACTAGAGGATCTTTTCAGTTCCCCGGTACGTGGTATGTCAACATCTTCATTAAATTTAATTACTTGCAGCAGGAAATGCGTTGAAAACTGCTAAGTGAAACACCCAGTGCCCTGTTCCAGCTTTTTCTGAACTTTAGCCTTTGCCAGTGGAAAAGAACTTTGCCTCATCTAGAGACTAAAATATAAATACATCTGCTTGCTTTGCCAGAGCTCGGCTAGGTACAAAGCTGCTTGACTAACCCCATTTCTGGGACTGTTAAGAACTGTGAATCCCTTCCCATTTCTGTATGCTTTGTCAAAGTGGATAATGCTTAATCAGGACGTGTGTCTTCTATGCTACTTGACAGCAGATGAAAACCTGAGGGGTGCTGAGAGCCTTTAGCAGATTTGCTAAGGCAGTTTTGTGTACTTACCAGAACCAGAGGAGAGCAGTGGAAAGCAAGAAGCCTTTTCAAAAGCTGATGGCAATGAGGCAGGATTGTTAGTGATCCACTCGTCCCTAGAGCCATGCTGCTTCTTCTTTCCCCCCTTTCAGAAAAGAGGCAAGTTTTCTGTATGCTCAGACATACTACCCCGACTTACTGTTTTTTTTTAATCTATACCATAGTTTGTGGCTGACTTGTTTATTTCTGTTCACATGCACTGTTGCTCTTGATAAGGGATATTTTTCTAACCTCCCAATCAGGGCCCAAAGTTCCTAAGACCGTCACTCTTTAATTTTGGTGCTGTTTCTCTCTCATTGTTGCTACTGTGTCTTAGTGTTTTATGGCTGCTGCTGTTTGGGGAGGACAGCCTGGGGTCAGAGACAGACAGTTTGGGGTCAGAGTCCTCACAGCCCGGAAACCTTGTATTGGAGCAGAATAACCTTTTCTTTGTCTTTAGTTTGGGGTTTGTTTTTCTTCAGGGGGAGGGGTTTGGACCCCGCTCTTTTGAAGTTTGAGACCCTTTTATTTGACTGTTGGTTGACCAGGGAGGCGGAGAGACAGTAGTGGCTACAGGGCAAATTCAGGCAAAGATTCAATACCTAATTGCTTTAATTGCAAGATGAGTTGGAAGGATAGCGTCCATGTTAAGGATGCAAGATGGTGATCTCCATAGTGTAGAACAGAACATGCCTCTGCTTTTGTAATTACAGTCAGGCTGCAGAGAGCTGTCTAGTTGTTCTGCCTGCTTTTGTGCCCTGTAAGAGTGATGCTGCATGCATCTCTGCACTCTGAAGTATCAGATTAACCCTTCTTCCTTGCAGGCTGCTTTTTTTTTTTTCTTCCCCAGCCATGTTCCTTCTTACTCTAACCTAGAGCAAGTTTCTGCTTTCCCCTCATACTTTGCCTGTCTTTCCTTCCCAGAGGTGCTGCCCATGGCCACACTGCCTGCCAGTGCTTGTTAAAACTTTCTGGTACTTGTTGGTGTGTCTTACTTCTTGTGATCTGCGTTAAACTAATTATCAGATGTTGGATCAGATGGGAACTTTTCTGCTGCATCAGATTGGCAGGGACTGGTGGAACAAGCGCAGGGCTTGTTCACCTCCCAAGTTTATTGAACAAACTCCTCACTGTTTCAAGGACCTAGGGCACTGGGGATGACCTTGTTCTCTGCAGCTCTCTTCCACTGCTGTATAGTTTTTCGGCTTTTGGCCTTTTCCTACAGTGTGTTGAGAACAGTTTTGTGGCTAGTGGAACAGAGGGAGATGTTTATACTGTCATTGGCTGTTCTCAGGGGGGTGTCAACTTGCTGTTCATTGTGCTCTTTTCTGGTCCTGAGCTTTTTGTGCTTGAACTGAATGGGTAAAGGCAAAATTGAGATTCAACAGGATGGAGACAGGAACTCAGGCAGCTGGGAGAAGGTTGCTGCCAGTCTTTGTATGGATTTGGCCAGCCTGCTGCGATGGCATTGATGTGATACTGAAAGACTTGCCTAGGGTAGAGAGAAGACAGAATAAGTTGTTTGGGTGGATCAAGTAATAAATGAAGGAAGAAATGTCTTCTGGATTCCTTCAGGGCAGACAGAAATTACTTGATTGCACAGGGGAAAGGAAGCATATCTAGATTCCTGTTGTTTTTTTTTCTTGAGGTCTTTGCTCTTGGTTCTGATTTTTACGTTCAGGATCGGGGACAAAGTGGCAGGTGATGCTCTCTTAGCTGTTGTGTACTACTGCTGTCCCTGGAATTTGTGATCACTCTGTACAAAGTAAAAAGGATGCTATTGCTGCGAAGTGATACATGATATGACTTGACCAATGCTGTGCAAGAGAGCATTTCTGCAGGCTACAATTCCCACATGTTAGTGGCATTCTTGTGGAAGCTAACTGATATTCTCCCTGTCCCCTGAGACTCCAGTTACTTTCTATTGATCTAAAACTTGCTGGAGGGATTTGGTGTTTGACAGAGAGGTAAAACTCTTTGTTCATTTTAGCTCTGTTGAAGTGGACATATATCATCATCGTGGTTGACGGACCAAAGTCTGACGTTTAGGTAGCTGGTTTTATTTCTTCTTTAAGGGACATTGTTACTACATTTTGGTACCAATGTTTGAAAATACTGCCTGAAGTGATCTGAGGTCACTCAGTGCTGGTGATAGAGATGAGGCCTTTCTGTTGGCAATAATAACAATAATGATGTCAAGGTGTATGCTGGAGGTCTCCAGAACAAATTACAAGCTCCTGAGCTCTATGAGTAGAATGTACCCATATACTATCACTGTAATTAGGGCCAGTTTTAAAGCAGAATGCAGCTTGATAATGCTGGATTTCTTTTCCCTCTTCATCTGAAGCTCAGAGGCAAGGGAGCATTTAGGTGACAGAAGCATGTGTGTTTGTGGCCATGTGTTTGTATTAATACAAATACTTCAAGGGCCAGAGCAATAGAGAAGGAAATGTGGAGTGCTCCTGAAAAATATCTGATTAATTGCTCTTAAAAATGAGAAGGAAATCATGGAGCATAATAGAATGAGGATGGTTCGGTTTCCAGTGCAAAAAAAAAAATAAATTGTTTGGTAGATGAGTGAAGAATCAATCAAAATAGAAAATCTTTGTAAATTCAGAAAAGAACCTGTTACCAGTAAGTCCTTTTGGCAGACTGGTTAAATCAGCTAATCTCGCTAAAGCTATTCCCAGATCTGTTTGTGTTCTTCTCTTCTGTAAGTGCACTTCCATTTATGAGGTTTGAGTTTAGCTCAAGAGAATGACGAATAGCTAGAGAACTTTTTATTTTATGCATTTTATGTAAATAGGTAAGCACATGGAGATCCCAATGTTTGACATGTAGCAGAAGTCTTGGTTTTGAGTGCTGCCCTGTATTTAGACAATGGAAATGTATTCCTTGAATAACAAATTATAAGAATATAGGATTGAAATTTGACCAACAGTTTGAACTGTTTGCCCAATATAAGCCAGTGGCAGCAGTTTCTCAGCTTGCAACGTCCTTCAAACAGAAGGCAGTGGACCAACAGAGGTGAAATAACATGAATGCCAGAGAAAGGGAAACGAGATGAACTCCCCATACATCACCTCTGTGCCGTAAGCGAAAATGGCAATGGGTAAAGCAACTGGTGGGGTTAGAAAGCTGTAGTGGCTTGGCACCTTTGTTGCAAAGGTTGCAAGTGGTAGAGCAGCTACTGAAAGAATCTAGTTTATAATGAGAGGGTTGTGCGCAGCCTAAATGTGATTAGTAAGTGGACAAGTCACCTAAAGAACTGCAGGAAAGTTAAACTGAGTTGAAGCCAGGAAAGAAATTTTGTTGCGGGTAGGACAGAGGAAAAGAAGGGTTAACTAGAGATGAAATAGCTACATGGTGATGTATTTCCTGACCCCTAAAACTGATCCTTCCAAATCACAGCATTTAGCAGAGCAGGGTAATGATTCAGGCAGTGTTCATGACCACGTTGTGCCTGTCTTGAAAGCTGATGGTAATGGGAATTCCTGGAAGCGTTGGATACTCAAAAACAGTAAGGCATGGGAAGCTCTTGGACCAATCCTTCTCTTCTGATGGAAATAATATGGTATAATTTATTTCATCAATTACGTTGCTTCTAGTTAAGTCTTATAAAATCCTACTGCTCTCCTTTGCATTATCTTATACAGAGTATTATAGCCATTCTGTCCTTGATCTGAACTGTGAAACTCACAAGATTCTTCAGTAGGCAGGATTATGAGACTCTCTTCGTGTAAAGGAATTCAGATGATAAAACTGTTTATTATTATTTTCTTCTTAGATGAAATTTATGTCCCTTTGAAATGATTTTGATATTAGCACAAGAAGCTGCATAGCACATACCCTGTCTCAGTTCCACTCAGAGATAGGTGTGCACATAACTCAAAAGGGAATTTAAAGTTAAAAAGAAACATGGATATAGTTTCTCACCTCTTTTGAATAAACAAGATTGCATAGCCCATGTATCTTTCTGGTTGTCCTCTTCTGAGCCTTAGACATATATGTAATATCTTTCTCAAAAAAGCTGCTCCAAAGTGATCCAAAAAGTGGCCTTTACGGGTAATGCTGAAGTAAATCCTGCCAACAAGATTTTGGGGTTTTGGTGGGGTGTTTTTTTTGTTTTGTTGGTTGTTTTTTTTTCTCCTATAAATACTTTAAATGGCCTTTCAGGCCTTCGTGCCCCCCTCACCCCCCCCTCACCCCAAATACTCTTTGTCTTCTGGAGTGTGCGAACAAGGACACAAAATTTGTTTCCATTACATGTCGTTCACAACATCCTAGCAATGTAAAGGTTCTTTAGCAGAAACCAGAATTTAGGTAGAAAATAGGTTTATATTCTGGTTTTTAAACATGCAGTGAATAAAAACTTCCTTGTACTGTATGGTTCCCTAAGCTTCTTCTTGAATGTTTTGTTGCATCCCTCTGAATCTTACCCTCTTTTATCTTCCCCTCCCCTCAGCTTAATTTATTGCCAGAACATTTCACCCTCCCACATATTCTTCCTTCCAGGTCAGTGCTGCATGGCATAAAGTGAACAAATGTGTGTAGTCTTGACAATCTTTGTATAACACCCTGCTTTGTCACCTTCCCACTTTTCAAGCTGTTGCCATTTATGATTATATGCTATCCTACCACTCAGCGAGCTGGTAATTTTGAGTCCTATTGGATTTCAGAAGGAATTATGTTCCTAAATCTCATAGGTTCCACTCTCAGCCTTATCTTACGTATTTTAAAATAATAATAATTATTATTAGTTCAATCCTCTATGCTTTTGGCCATACATTTTCTGTTCGTTGGTATTTTTTGGTATTGTATTACATCTTGACTTGGTTTCACAAATGTGTTTCTATCCAGAGGAAACCATTTGTCTTCAGCTTAGTTCTTTGGAACTCCTCTGTCATTCTTCACAGAAATCTTCTCTTTATGTGAATAAATTCAGAGAAAATCAAATAGCATTCCAAATATTTTCCTTTTAGTCTCTTTAGGACTTTGTCTTACAGATCCATAGTGTCCTAGGCCTGTATTGTTTCTACATTCCCCCTTTTCCCCCCAAAAGTGTTTTTAAGCACTTTTTGATATTTATACATTCTCTTTGTTTTTTTCTTATCTCAGGAGCCAAACATCCTCTTCCCCAGTTTCATTTGTCATACAAATGCTAATCTCTTTTGACTTTGGTTGATGTTTCTGTGTGGATTTAGGAGGAAAGCGTGGTGTCTTCATTTTGTCTCCTACTGTCTCCTGGTGGTCATTGAGCTATTCAGTTATTAGTAGCTTGCTTTCCTGTGTACTCAAACAGTTGCTTTTCCTGAACTGTATTTCTCCTTCCGTCCTTATCCCTCATTGTGCAGGCATGCAGATACTTGTATCAGATGTGCCTAGTTCTGTTCACCCTAAAAGGATGAAGCAATGGTTTGATTTCTTCCCATTAACAAGTACTTTTTCCTCTGGTTTCTCAACTGCTGCTCAGTGTCTCATACTTAAACATGTCCAGGTGTTTTCTGGTCTGATGTTGTTTGGTTTAGGTGTCTTGTTTTAGTGTGTTGCTGTTGTGTATGTGTTCATATGTAACTCTGAAAATACCTACAAATAACTAAAACATCATTTAATTTCTGAGTAAATTTATGTATCTGGATCAGAATCTTTAGTTATTTTTTCCTTCTGAAAAGATTCCAAGTTTTTCCTCTTTCAGGTATCTGAAATGTGTTACATGCTGCAGAGGTTCCATGAAAACTTGGATTTTCATTTTGCTTCTGTGGTGGGTTTCCATTGCATATTTTTCCCCAGTGTATGATCCTGGGGTGTACCAAACCACATTTTCACAATTGTCTTGCATTCCATTGTAGTGGAAACTGTCAATGCTTTTTTGGATAAATATCTTTCTGTATTGTTGATATACTCATTTTGCCAGTCTTTGTGTCGGTACTCTGAATAAAAGTTTTGAGGGTGGCAACATCACTTACCAGGCATTTAAGTGGTTTAGTCACTCTGGAAATGCTGTCTCTCTTCACCCTGGGGAGAGATGCTATGAGGCTTCCTTATGTGTAATTACCAGCACACAGTAGTAATTTAGATATGGCTGTGTAGATGGGGCACGATGTGGACAGTCATTTCTGCAGCTTTCCTTTCAACTAGTCATTTCTGCATTTGGATATGAGAATGCTGTTATATACTGAGGGTGGATTCTGTGGTCTTTCAGATCTGCATGTGCTGGGAGGGATTACACTACTTGCTAACCTTGTTATTCTTCCTGTGCAGGTAGTCTGTAGGTAGATGTGATATGTGAAATCTCAAAATTGAGATTTGCAGCATTGCTGCTGTTCTTCCATTTTTGGCTGCATCAATTACTGTTAACTTTTGCCTCTTGGCATGATGTAGGTGTCCTTCCTTTTATGTCAGATCATCCCGTGCTGTTACCTTGCTTTTGGAGTTGCCTGGTGAAGTCCTTCCATTCATTTTGGATAAAGTTACTGTTAAAAAGTAATCTCAGTGTTTTTGGTGTGGGCTTTTTTTTTCAGTTGATTGATTGTTTTAAATCAGTCAGGGCTAAGTATTTAATTTTCCTTCCTTGCATTCCATATATGAACATCCTTTATTTTCTTGTGCTGCCTCAAGGCTATTCAAAGAAAAAGATACCTTTTTTTTCCTTAACATGTAATCAGCACTTCCTGGTATTTCATTTTTCTTCATTTTCTTCCCCTTCGTGTTTTCTCTTTGCCTTTGTGTTTTACATTACTTAGTACAAATTCTCTAACTCTTCCCTTTGCTTATTTTAATGTCTTTAGTCTGCTTTGTGACTTTGATGTAGGCTTTTAAGGCCATTTTACTTTTTTCAGACATGGATGGCTAGACCCTCTTCCTGCTCCACACCAAGGTTGTTAACGCATTCCTGGAGTGCTCCCAACCCTTTGTGCATGGGATGCAGGAAAAAAAACTGAGGTGGAACTTGCATTGCGTACAGCCATGACTCAATTGTTGGTCAGTTCTGAGGGAAAAGCTCTGCTCTCTTCCTCCTTCATTCTTCACTCTTACATCCAGACATCCTGTTGTTTCAGCAACACCACCAAAAGGTGTCCAGCAGTTTGGTGCACAGCAGCTCGAGGCTTGTGTAAGTGCTAAGGCTGTCATAATACTTGGTCGACATCTTAAGTCAGCCCAGCTGTGAAGTACCTGCAGAGCTGTTTGGAACATCAGGCTGCTCTTCCAGCAGAAGTAGAGGAGGTGCCCATGTAGAAGTGTTGTGCCAGTTTAAGGCAGTGTTGTTGCTCCTTGGCTGTGGATTTGCCTCTGTAGTCCTTCTTTCAGGTACTGCTTTTGAAAAATAAATGAAAAAATCCAAAACCTCAACCCCATCATCTGTTTCTTATTTGATGGCAGTGCATTCTGTGCTGTGTGCTAAAATGCAAGTTTGGAAGCAAACTCAAGTCAGTTGTTATCTTTCCACTGCCTTCACTGGTTTTGGAGCGGGCATGAAAAAGTCTGGTTCACTGAAGTCAGTGGAAAACCTCCCATGCCTTTAGTCAGCTTTGGATTCTGTGTGAAGTGTTCCTGGTGGAGCTGGATTGCACCTGCATGCTGGGATAGCTGTCTGGCAAGCTGATTCTCAGAAACCAACAGAAGCCCTATACACATGTGTTAATCCTGGGTGGTTTTCTTCAGGAAGTGCTAAATCTTGCACTCCAGAAGGATTGCAAAATAATGAAAGCATTTGGCAAGGGAAAAGGGGAAGAGTACACAGGCAGAACTAGGGACATGCATGCTACCATTATTAAAGTGTAAGACTCTCTGTATAAGCTCTTCAGGAGGCTTTTTTTTTCTGTAAATATCATAGCTATCTTAATTGTAACAGCAATATACTAAAAATTCTAAGGTGGCCAGCATAAATCCCGGTTGAAAGTAAGAATTCAAATGTTAAAAGTAGAATTTGCTTTTGGCTGTTGCTGATGACAAGCAAAGCTACTTTGCATGCTTCTTTTTTCTGTGGTAATAGTCATGTAGCTATCTACTTTTGGAGTTTTCACGTGCCAGATTCTAATTTACCATATCAGATTCCAATATCCGATTGAAAGTTCTGAAGCTGGAATAATAGACACCAGATGACAGGAGAACTAAAAACTTCTAAACTACTATAGTAGATCTTCAAAACAACAGCAAAACTTCCTTGTTCTGAAAATAATCTTTTTTAAACCTGTAACTTTCTAAGCAGTCGATATCACTGAGGCTTTGGCTAGGATGGTGATATGATGGAAATTTTTCATCCCTTCTTCCTGAGGAAGAGAACAGTAAGCTACAAACTAGACTTTAATCAGTACTCTACAAGTAATTTGATCAGTACATGTACAAAAAGAACTGTTTCCAGTGCTATGAACTTTTTTTAGGCTGTCATATACTTGTCAGGAAATCTGCCTAAATGTGCTTTGAGCTTTTAGAAGCATTGAACCCGGTAGTCCAGACACCAGGCTGCAGACAAGTCAGCAAATTTGCTCTGAACCATGCATCCTTTTGGATCTCAAGGTCCCGTTCCAAAGGAGGGCAAGTGCACGGTTGCTGCCTTTGAGGGAGAAGAGAATTCTGCAGAGGTTTGCAGCTACTCAGCCCTCCCTATGCCAAAGTAAAGGAAGTGTGGAGCCTGTTTCAAACACAAGGAAAAGAAAGCCTTCACGTTTGAATGGGTGGAACTCACTGTGAGCCCTCATGGTGAGCAAACCTGCTGTAAAAGTGGTGGAAAGAGAACATGGATATGCTGCACTGTGATCCTGCCTCAGTTCATGAGGCTTGGCTAGGAAAAAATAAAGGATTTCTTTCATGTCTCTGCCTTTGTCTTTGCTGTACACCTGGTGATGAAGCCAGGGGAGCGCAGAGACATTTAGGCTTGTGTTTTTGTTTGTCTGGTTGGTTTTTTGGTTGTTGTTAGTTTGTTTTCCATTTGTGTAACCCCTTTCTGTGGTAGTGAGAAAAGAAAGCAAGCATTTTACTCTTTTGAAGAGAGGTGGAGAAGTCTCCACACTGAGTGCTGTATAGGCCTGTGTGCCTTTTGTTTCTCTGTACTAATTGGTTAGAATGGATGGTGTTAAGTTCCCACAAGCATGTCTGCTAGAGAATTCCTACATATCCAGCCTCGGGGAATTAAGCTTTGGAAAATGAAGCACCCACCAAAGCAGGAGGNATACTGAAATTCATCTATGCTTTATTCATCTGCTTTCATTTGTGCCATTCATGGGCAGCTGTGGCCTACATAGGGCAAAGCAGATGAATTCCTAACCTCCACATTCAAGCAGTGTGTTGGGAAAGGTTCAACACCACACTCCCCCTTCCTTTTTTTGGGGGTCCAACTAAAGTATCATAGCTTTCAGTTTCGTTACTGAGACACCTCTGGACTGTGTTTCTCCACATGCCATTAAAATGATGTGACAGAGTTCTACTAGGTTGTAGAAGGGATGCATCTATACCGGTATATCTATATAAAGAGATCTCTTTCTCAGTGTAGCAAAACGTAGCAGCTTCTAAGAAAATGTGATTTAGAAGTTTGCTTTACTGGAATTTATGATTAAATATCTTTTCTTCCAATGATGACTTCATTTCAAACATCATCAGCTAGGAGAACGTGAATTGACCTGTTTTGAAGACTGCTTGAAATGTGGCAAAATTGTATCATTTCGCTAAAGTTAACTTTTGATGTAGGTTTCTTAAATAATTCCATGAATGTGTAGGGAAGAGTATCCATTTATTTTTCATTTCTCTTTCATTTTTCCTTTAGATAGGCTTTTTACATGTATCCTGTGCCAGATCTTCATCGGGTGTAAGCTGACCTAAGACATTTGAGAAGATCTGGTCTGATCTATGCACCAAACACATAAATGCTTGGCAGCATGATTAATGTCCTTTACCTTCACAAATTAAAATCAGACTTCTTTTCAGACTACTTTTAATTTAAATCTGTCAGTTCTTCTCTCCCCAAATCAGATCTAAAAAGCATAATTTGTACTGATCACCTTTTAAACTGTAGTACAAACATTGGATTAGGTTAAGAAGTGTTATACCTCTTTTTCTTAATCCTTTCAGAAAGCTGTCAGCAGATTTCATAAACAACATCTTGATCAACCCCCCCCCCCCTAAAAGCCAATAGGTGCTGGAGCAGGCCTCAAACCCTTTTAGATTTGTTGATCCACCTGGAATAACAACTTCCCTCTGTTTCTGTACAGACTCTTCATACTCTGAGCCTCCTGATGTTCAGCAGCAGTTGAACCACTACCAATCTGCAGCTTTGGCCAGGAACAACAACAACATCAGCCCAATACCACTTTCCGGGAGTGCTGCAGGAGTGGAAAAAACGGAAGCCATCCTTAACTGTGAATTTTGTGAATTCTCCTCGGGTTACATACAGAGTATTCGGCGTCATTACCGTGACAAGCACGGAGGGAAAAAACTCTTCAAGTGCAAAGATTGTTCCTTTTATACAGGCTTTAAGTAAGTACTGTGCAAAACAGATAAACTGAAGTCATAAGGGTTTTTTTAGCACTTGAAAAGACTTCTGAGGTCTTTGAGAGCTGGCTGTAGCTAACAGAAACATGGCCACTGCTGACCAGGGAGAGGAACATAAGAAATGCCATGCCAGATCACAGCAGCATCCATGTAATCCATTTTCCTCTCTCCTACAACAGCCGGTACCATCTGCTGCAGACGAAGGCACAATAAGTCCTTGCAGTGGGTTTTACTTGCTGGAGGAAATGGTACAGGTAGTACTTTTTCCTTAGCCTAGGCAATTAGAGGGCTGTCCTTATCCTCAAGCGTGAAAATTTTCCCTACAAAAATAAGGTCATTTTGTAGTGCAACCAGCATGAAGCATGGGACAATCAAGTGTCCTAGGGAGATGGGAGAATTTGTATCACCATTCTGAAGAAACCTCTCCCATGTAATTTTATTTCTCCCACCATCTACCTAGCTGAAATGCAAAGCATTCTCTAGCATATCTGATAGTGTATAGGAACATTTCAGAAAATCCAATTAGATGTGCAAAATTTAAAAACTTGGTGCTGTGTGTGTTTCTCTGTGTGTGTGTTTTTAGCTGCTGTTTCGTAAGGAAAAAAAAGGCCTATGCACCTGTGCTGTTCATCGTTTCCTCCTGATATGCTGGACCCTTGAGCATAACACCCTCAGCTGACATTTGAGGTCTCAAACTTGTTAAGTTCTTAGGAGACTGGTGACAGTAAGCAGGATGACTGGATAAAGGGGAGGAGTTCTGTTGAAGAAAATGTTGAGCACAAATCTGAGAGGATCCACACAAGAGCAACCTCTAGTTACATGTCTCTAGCTTCTGTTGCTTCAGCCCCTTGCTGCCTCTGTGGTATAATTTGCTGCTTGTGCTTTATATCCTGATTGCTATCTGTCTTAAAGATTACCAGCAATTGCCAGGTCTGTTCAATCTGTTCGTATCTTGTGAATGCCATTTTCTTCTACCTGGATGAAATGAAATAATCTTAAATCAAGCAGCATTTAAACACATTCATAATTGCATAAGGGAGTAGTGTTCTTTCATGTGGTGTCTCAGACATTTAGGGATTAAGTCTTGTTTCTTTAAGAAGCGCAGCATGTTTTCTGTCTTTAAAAAGGGGGGAGGGAGGGGGGCAAAACCCCCCATGCAGATCTCCTCTTCAGCTCACCATAGAAATTGAAATGCACAAAAGTGCTCACTGAAGTTGATAGAAATATACCTGTAGAATTTGGTGATAGCGGGATTCAGGCCCAAAGCCAGTTGTGTTAGTAAGTTGCTTTGTGTTCAAGCTAACAGTCTTGAAGAACTCCAAAGAGACTTCAAACTCTAGTTCAATGTTGCAAGCTTCTTTGCTTTTTGCAAGATTTACCACTGCTTTAGGAAAAAATGACCAAGTGCCCCAAGTTTACAGACACCTCTCATTTCAGTAGTTGAGCTTGTGGTTAGATAGGTGTACAGTTAATTTCCTCTGTATGCATGTCTCTTGCAACTTTTAAGTATGCAGCCATGTAATGCCAGCGTGAAATTTTTTGTTCAAAAGTACTGAGGAGTATTCATTCATTCCTCCACGTTATTAAGTAAAGTGTTCCTAGTCTTGGGTTTTCAGAGCCTTATAGCTGATGCTTTAAAAATTAACTACTCAGTGCCAAAGTCTCTGTGAACACAAGTCCATTTGGAATCCTGAATCTAAACATTTTAGCTGGTTTTGGGCTTGTCGTAGGAAGATGGAGGTGGTTAAGGATGTTATCTGCCTCCAGAATAAGTCTGTCCTCACCTGTGCAAGTCTAGAACAGTTGGTAGATTCTGTTCAACTTGCTAAAAACTTAATCTTTGCCAGAGAAAGTGCACTGAATCTTTCAGCCTGAAGGCAAATAATGAGCATGAAAGATGGGAATTCTTTTGCTATCTTAACTATAGCAACGTGCCTATAGAGCAACCCATGCAAAAGAAGGTCTTGTCAGAATGAGTGTTTGTTACTTGAGGATACAAGCCTGCAAATAACTCTGCTCATGTGTTACTCATGTGAGTAGCCCTGCTGAAATGGCATGTGGCACTGCGAAGACAAGGCTGAGTGGTATCTGTACCATTTTACATGACACATCCCTTATAGAGCTGTGACACTTCATCGTTCGCTGCACACCTCTTCTGACTGCTTCCATCTCTCCCTCCTGTTTCACAGATCTGCTTTTACTATGCACGTGGAAGCTGGGCATTCAGCAGTTCCTGAGGAAGGACCCAAAGACCTTCGCTGTCCTCTTTGCCTCTATCACACCAAATATAAACGCAACATGATTGACCATATAGTTCTGCACAGAGGTAACAATATCCCTGTATGTGTCTGTATTCGATGAGGGGAATGCTGAACAGTGCCCTTGTCTTTCAGACTGGTTTCATTAAATTTTTTCATCTCTGTACATCATTAAATTTTCCTGTCTCTGTACATGACAAGTATGTTGAATAAGTCATCAGCGTTTGAGTATCTTTTGTTTCATTTCTAAATTATACATCTTATTTATTTCCTGTAAAATTCAAAGTTAACCAGTGCTGAAACAGGGCAGATTTAAAATTGTTTTTAAGCTTTTCCTCTAGAGAGTTTAACAGTCATCAAACACCTGTTCAGCAAGAGTTGCCCTAATTTACAGCTCTGATCTAGGCCAGAGTTGTTTCCTGCTTATGTCCTTGTTATCATAAAGTCCTTGCTATCATAAACTGTGTGACAGGGTGGATCAACTAACCATAGAGGCCCCAAAATAGCGCTTGATTACTTGCTTGATTTTTTTTCTGTTCAGCGTTCTTAGAATCAAAACAAGAATTATAATATTTTTGTTTTTCTTTAAGACTCCTTTTCTGTCTCCACCTCTCCCTTCATTTTTTTAAGCCAGCTAAAAGTGGGATTAGGGATTTCTATGTTCTATTAACTGCGGGCTTGCCGGCTCAGAAGAGACAGCTGTTTGGGCTCTCTGGGCTGGGATTCCTGCCCATAGCTATCACACTTGATGCTTGTAGATGGTCTGTTGGCTGCCGAAATCCAAACCCATGTGTTGGGATGGCACTCTGCCTGCTTGCAGGTTGGGCAGAGTTTCACAGTAGGGTATTGGTGGTGAGCAAACACAAGTTTTGCATGCCATCTTTTTCCTGGAGGAGATCCTGGTGTGACAAGCACTATCATAATTCCTTGTAACATACCACTTCTCAGTGTTGGTAGCTTAAAGTCCTTCTTGTACCAAAGCAGTGAGGTTGACGGAGTTCATACAAATTTCTGTCTGCTAGCAGAGCTATTCAGAGGGAATATCTGCGAAAAATGACCTGTCAGTGATTCCAAAAACACGTTACAAAGCTGCCTTATTTGGTTATAAGAATTTGGCAGATGCTTTTACTTACTGTCTTTGAAGGTGTTGCTGTGTCGGGATTTTGCTCAGCTTCAGGGCATACTCCAGAATTAGCTCACTTTAGAGGAGAGGAGGGTTTAGTTAAACCCTGTGCAGGGGACTGTGTGGTTCCAAGTGCTGCTGAGGTGTTCTTTGGTTTGTGGCTGTGGCATGGCTCCAGTGGACACTGCCAGACCTTTAAAATACAGATAGACAGGCTGAGGGAGAACTTAGTGGACTTAGTTAGGCTATTTTCCATTATGCATAGACTTGACACTGGGAATTTCCAGTTGCGGAAGTGGAAGAGCACTTTGTGAGTTCAAGCAGTTATACTGCATGTACAGAGCTGTTTCTGACCCGTTGCAAGGAGGTGATTACTTCCTGGGTAAGTGACACTGTGGACCTGTTCTTTTGTAGAGCTGTTGCTTCAGTTGCACAAACCATCCCTGAGCCTTTGTGCTGCTGAAACAAAGCCGATAGCAAAGGACATCATGATGCACCCACTAGAGCACTGGGAGAGGTAAAAGAGTAAAAGAAGGTTTAGTGCAAATGGGATATTAGGTGATAAAAAATCTTAGAGGCCACTGAGGGAAGGACAAGGGTTTTCTATGGCATCAAGCATCCAGGTAATAAAGAAAGTAGGGTCCCTTCCTTAAAGTTCTTTCTGGTGCATATATCCAGCTAAAGAATTGTGTGGCAACTGAAGCAGACAATTTTGACAAGATTTAATATGCACTGAAAGAGAGGCTCAGTGATGGTGAACATAGTCTGAGAGAGCCTTCCCTTTTTATAGCCATTGTATTGGTAAAACAAGGGCATAGCCCTGAGCTGTGGTCCAAGAAAATTAGTTTTGAGGTAGATGGAATGGTGCAGTGTGTAAAATCAAGAGTGAAGGATTTGATCCATTTCATAGTTAATGTTCCTCTTGTGTAAAAAGACATGTTTACAGATGTGTGACTTTTGCATTACTTCCAAGTTGCTGCACCTCTAATCCTTGGTGAAACAGCACATGCTTGAAATGGAGAGTATATTTGCCTCGTAATGAGTGGCTACAGAAGCTGAGTCATACAGGGCTAAAGCATTATCAGATAGAAGGCTGAACACCTACTGAGAAAAAATTGGGCAAGTAATTTGCTTCCCATTAAGAATAAGGGCAAACAGGAAGCCTCCAAGAGCTTTCTTCCATGTATCAACTATTCCTTGTCAGTGTAAAAGCGATTCACTGTGCTTTTCTGTGGGCCCAGATGGAGCACAGTCATTACAGGTGGCCTGTACCAGGGGACTGACACAGCTAGAGTCTGCTATGCAGGTAGGTGAAGAGAAGTTTGGCTTTTGAGTTCTTCCTGGCCTTTGTGACAGGCAAGCATGGGGAGACACAGAGAAGACAGTGAACTCTTGCTCCATGGCCAGCTGAGGTGTTGGCCTTTAACTTAGTCTGGACAATGCAATTAGTTTTCCTTATCCCTGGCAGTAGCATTCCCATCACACATTTTGAAACACGTTGGTATTTTTCCAGGCTAAATGCAACTTACGAAGATCACGTTGGATCTACTTGAAAATCCTTGGAGCATTACTTTTTCTTCTTTCAGCAATCATTTTATTCTCTTTCTGGTAGTGAGGAAAAAAAAATGTGATTTTGTTTTTCTCTTTAATAGAAATCATTCCATTCTCTTCAATAGTAACTTTAAGATAAAAAAGTAAAATTTTCAAATTCATCTACCTGCCCAAAGACTTCATTGCTACATGTCTTGGTTCCTTGCACGTGGTTGTTTCTGGCATTATTCCTTGTAGAGACAGCTTCATTGATACATGCAGAACCCTTGTGCTGTGCTTGCTTTTCGTTATTGGAATGCAAATGCAACGTGTTCTGTGATTGTAGCTTGGATTTGCAGGCAAAACCGCATATTTTCAAACACCCAACATGGCCAAATAATTGGTCTGTGTGTAGATAGTAGAACTGTTTTGTTTTTACTTGTTTTACCTTTAACGGAAGGAAATAACTTGTATATGCTGTGGTGTGTTGCTGAGTAAAAATTTTTCCTTACAACCAAGGACTGATAGAGTCACGGGCTCTTTTAGGCCTTGAGCAAAAAAAAATGTATGTCTGCTTTAAGTTACTGTACTGCAAATACCTAGTGCATTAACAGCCTTTCAATTTAATCTCTGATCTGCATTACAATTAGACTGAATATTTTAGTGTAATGGAAGGATTGGATTTCTTAAACCAAGATGATGGTTTTTAAGTGTTCATTTTGTTGTTGTTCTTTAGTTACACCTCTTGCTAAATTGTTCCATAATTCAGGGCATCTTTTTGGGAGGCAGATAGACTAGTCTTTGTTTAGAGGCTGCTGAACTTTGAAGAAATCTACACATGGATAAAGAAGCTACCTCTTTCAATTTGTGTACGGGGCTTTATGGTTTGCTGTAATTTTGTGAGTTGCCCAGATATGATAAGTGCCTTCTAAATGGGTCGTTAAATAAACAGAGCTCTGTAGGGACAAGCTGGAAATGCAAGCATCACCTTACAAAATGTGAGCTTCTGGATCCAAATAACCTGGAAGTTCCAAAATCATTGCTTGGAGGAAGTTCACTGACATGAATACATAATGTAAAAGTTTTATATCATCCCCTGAAAGTGAAATCCTTCAGGCTAGAATTTATGTTTATGTTTATTTTGCTTTTCTCATGTTATTGTGCTGCCTTTGATTTGGGGAGTGTGTGTGTGTGTGTGTGTGTGTGACTGTGAGATAATAGGTTTTGCTAATGTGAATTAGGGAATGCTGCATTACTCTAGACTGGTAGACAAAAAGTTTTATACCATCCTGTGTTTTTACTTTTTGCAATCTGTGCCAAGTGCTGGAGAAAAAGTGAATGTTCAAATATTTTAATTAGTATTTCTCTTTGAAAACTTCACTTGACTTTTTCACTTTTGAAACTAGCTGTGACACTGTGACACTTATTTCAGTGAGTTCAAAAGCACACAGCTGCAACAACCTTGTAAAAAGCCTTCTTATGACCCCAGAATCACAGTTTTAAATTCTGTTGTCTCTTAGACCCTTTTCTCCCCTCCCATTTCCCCACCCTGAATGGCACAACTTGGTGTCTTTATAGCTAGAGAAGCTGTTGTTAGTGTAGAAAATAATTACAAGTCCACAGTTTTTTTTTAAGGCATAGCTTTGGGGTAAACTTCTACTTTTTGAAGTGGCCAAAGAAGAAGTTATGAGATAGGATAACTTTTGTGGTCAGGGAGAAGCTGAGCAGGATGGAATAATTTGTTGGGCTGTGGAAAAAGTCTTGTGAGCAGCAGTGGCATGTGGATTGGCCAAAAGTGAATGAACAGTGGAGCTTTTGCCACCTTCCAGAAACCTTAAGAGAGTTTGTATTTCTGTAGTTGGTTTTGGATGTGATACTCTCCTCCTCACTAAAGAGAGGGGGCCATTGGCTTAGATCCATATGTCGTTTGCTATGTCTCACATTCCCCTAGCTTTCATTTCTACCATCTGAGATTCAGGATTGGGGTTTTTGTTTATTTTAATCTGTCATTAGGGATGAACCTGCATGAGGAGGATCAAATGCCTCCTTTAATTTGCGGTCCATAAGGAGTAACAATACTAAATCTCAAGTGTTTGCATTCAAAAGGCCGGTTGAGTAACAAAAGCCCATAATGACCATCAGTAATAGTGACCCTCAGCAGAAGGGTGAAATTTGGGGTTTCCCTTGTGCACACAGCTCAGGGAACCATAGTGGATAAGTGTTACACCCATCAGATTCTGGCTTTGTCAAATGACTGAAATTAATTGCCGCTCTGTTAAACGTCAGTGCTTTCTTTGAGTAGGGCGTTTAAAAACTCAGCAAGAGCATTTCCGTACGTAGCTTCTATCCATGACCTGAACTGTGGGAAGTGTGACATGAACATGCATGCAGATTTTGAGTCTGAGCTTTCTGAAAGCTGTGAGTGTGTTCAGAAGTTTCTGCCCCTGGCTGAACTGCACAGCCTCTTAGAGGAATAGGTCCTACCTTGCTTAGCCTCTCAGATCCCAGAGAGTAGCTTTAGGTGTGATGGTGAGGATACCAGCTCCTAGTTTTATAGAGCCAGGAGGGTGATACATTGGGAAACACGCTGCAACTTCCCTGTTTATTACATTTCTAGCAGCCGTTCCTGGCTGCTGTCAAGTACTGAACAAAAATGGGCTTTTGATCTGGCTGATTTATGGCTGGTTTTGTATTTCCAAGCTCTCCTATTCTGACTCACAAGGTGGAGTCTCATTTGCCCCAAAACCTCCATTCCCATCCTTTTCACCCAATAAGCAGTTGCATTTATGAGGACATCTGCATTTGTAGCCTTGGAGGATTAAACCTGTCATTGCAGGGAATTTTTGTCTTGTGTTTTTGTGTCAGTCCAGCTTAGCTCCCATTCGTTTATAGATGGACTGCCTGCTCATATGGCACAGCCAATTCTGTGTGTGGGTGGTAGTGCCCAAGCATGTGGGCCTGGTATTTCATTAAATTTGTTAAGTGTATGTTGCCCTGTCCCTACAGAAGAGCGGGTCGTTCCCATTGAAGTCTGCCGTTCCAAACTGTCGAAGTACTTACAGGGAGTTGTTTTCCGCTGTGATAAGTGTACCTTTACCTGCTCCAGTGATGAGAGCTTGCAGCAGCACATAGAGAAGCACAATGAACTGAAACCTTACAAATGCCAACTCTGCTACTACGAGACCAAACACACAGAGGAGCTGGACGCTCACCTTCGAGATGAGCACAAGGTAACATCCAAATAGTTTTAATTTGTATCAATCTACACTTTGCAAATGCTATATTAGTTTACGCGCATGTCAACTCTGAGTAGCCAACTTGCCATTGGTGTTTTTTTTTTCCTCCATCCCCAAATATGGAAACTAATCCCTCCCACATTGGGCTTTGCTTCCTCTGTTTTCTCTTCTTTTTTTTATTTAGACACTTAAAATTGAGGGTTTCTAAAGCTGTTCATATTGACCAGAATTGGCAGACTGTTGTATGCAGAGTATGATTATCTGGAAAAGGCATTTGTGTATGCTAAGTTTATTTAAAGAGGGGGGGGGAAAGGTAGTTGTGGAACAATATTAAGGCTGTGCCATTCAGCCTCTCTAAAAGGCAGGAGAAAGTTAAGACTGCTTTGGAGTTTGGAGTGCAGACCTGATCCAGTCTTTGAGAACTCATTAGAGACTTTCCACAGACCGTTAACTTTGAATTTCTGTCACTGTGAACTGTGTAGCTGAGAGACAAGTTCTAGAACTGAGATGTGTTTTGGAGTATTTGTTGGAGTGCTTCCTAATCATGTTTCCAGGGGAGTCAGCTATATGCCTCCACCTGTTGGAGCTGAGCTGCCCAGGTCCTCACTAAAAACTCACTCCTGCTTCATTGACTGAATGACACTGTTCTTACAGCCAAATACATCTATATTGACAGTATTAGCAGCAGAAGTCCCAGCAAAACTTTTCATGCTTAAAAAATACTTGTCTGTCTTATAAAAACAAACTCTGTAAACTTATGTTGGCCTGCTATGCTTATCTGACCTCTTCTTTATTACTTCTGGAGAGTCTTCTGCAATTCACACAGTATGTGAGATGCTCCACACCTCCTAGTCACCACAGCAAGGTGCCTGGCATATCCAGGAGGCACTACTCCTCATTCTTTTGACACAGTGCATCCAGCTGGGAAGATTATTCCCTTGCTTAGTTGTCCCTTCCAATCCAGACCTGCAGCGACAGTGTCAGTAGTTTACAGGATCTTTTCCCCATTTCTCTTTGGTAATTTATATCTCATTAATTTGTATCAAAGTTCTGGACTCAAATACCCAAGTGATATATTGCACTTTGAAGAATTCCTGTGCGTGAGTTGAGTTGAATTAAGTGCCTTGCATGTGGTCTTGCTTGTTTATATCTCAGTGGGTAATGTGTTAAGTCAGAGAATCTCATCACAGCTGTCTATATGGAGTAGTGCTAGGAACCTGCACACCATTGCATTTAGGATAGTTTGCTATTTGGAGATATACTACAGTCTAATTCACATGCTCCTTAGGTTCATTCACATTCCCTTTCCCGCAGAGGGATAAAAAATAGTCAGTGGGTGTTGATATTTCATTCAGCATCTTGCAGGAGGTGTTGTACTGCTCTCATTCCTCCGTCTCCATCCTCTCTGCTTCTGTGGCCCAGTGCCTGTGCTGCTGGAGGGCTGTCTCTTTGCATGAAAGATGAATCCAAAGTCCTTCCCAGCAGTGATCAATGAGCTCAGAGGGCGCTTGTCATCCAACAAATATTAGCCTTAGTGTCCTGGTCATGCTCCACGCTCTCCGCCTCTGCTGTAAATCTGGACTATCCTCTGTGGTTTCTGTTGGATGTGGTGGAGTTTCTGACATCTGTGCCCTAAGCTGCTCCTTTCATACTGCTGCTGTCAGCTGTTAGTAGCTGGTGCATTTCACCCTAGGGTTAGCTGAATTTGACTGCTGGGGGAAGTGTTCCCATTATAGTCTGTATATCAGTTTGCAAAGCACTTTGCAGCTTTTCGTAATGAAAATTAATCTGTTATTAATGAGTGAAAGCGTATGTGGCACACAGCAGCCATGTGCTTAGTAAAGAACCCATGCTTTCATGCATGAAGCTGAATGAACCAGTCACAAAGAATTTTCCTTCAGTGTAGATGTGCAATAGCAGCGTTTGGTCACAGCAGTTGAATGGTCCCATAAAAAGAGGATACAAATTAGAGGGGTTTGCATTTCAGGGATTTTTTGTTCGTTTTAATACATCAAAACCAGGGAGAAATGAGGGGGGGGGTTACTGAATGTCATTAATTTTTGAAAACCAAAAATGAGAAATGCAGAATAAACAGCAAAAGAAGAATCACTATCATTGAAAAGAAATTAGTGTTAATTTGATTAGGTGACTGCATGTAACCTAAAGCTGAGTTGGTTTTGGGGTGTAGTCAGTTTTGTTTTGCATATGTGGTGATTTTTCTGATTAGCTGATGATTGTGCTGATTCCTGACAAAAGTGTTTCTTTCAAAGGTGAGTCGTAATTTTGAGCTGGTCGGACGGGTTAACTTGGACCAGTTGGAGCAAATGAAGGGGAAAACAGAGAGCTCCAGCAGTGATGAAGAAGAAAAAGAAGAAGAGTTAAGTCCCAAGACGGAAGAGAGAGGTTAGTGCAGCTTTTGCTTTTTTTTTTTTTTTGGTACTGCAACATGCCCCACCAGTCCCACCAAGCAAGGTCAGCTGTTGACTCTACAGCACATTCCTGTAGAGCCATGCAGACATGCCAGCAGGAGCAGAATGGTGCTTTTGTGAAGACACTGCTCCTGGGGGAATCTCGTGTTTCTAATCCTTATTACACGTCTTCTGTCTGTTAAAATACGCACTATGAGAAAACACAGATAGCATCTGTTGACTTATCTGCCCATGCAGATAGCATCTATAAGTGCTTGGAAAACTATGTGAGTATTTTTGTGGTCTGTCAGATTTTCTGTTTTGGTAACCAGTTTTCAGCTTTTCACTTGGCATTGTTCAAGTGAGGGAGGAAGGGGTCATTGCCAAATGTTTTTATGGGCTGTTAGTAGCTCTGTGGCCAGCATTCATTGTCAGAGGGAGTCAGTCCTGTTGCAGTTACTGCAGTTGGCAGCTCTGGAGCCAGGGTAGGTCCATGCCCCACCTGTAGCATTGTGTATTTAAATATGCTCCTGATTTTCTGTCAAAGACTTAATGCCACAGCCTTCAGCAAGGCTAGACCATGTGCTTGCTAAAGCTTTTGATTTGGTTGAAGTTAGATCAGCACGGGAAAAAGTAAGTTCTCTGTAAGTTGAGCTGGGGGTTTCTTGTCCTTTCCTTCGAACAACCAGGTTATTCCAGTATCTGGTGTAAACTGTTTGTTGGCTAGTCCGCTCTGGTGCACAGTTCATCAGTCAAATGCAGGATGATCGCAACTCTTTAGCATCTTTAGCCCTGTGATGTCTGAATGTCAGGTTCCTGGGGTCACCAACTTTCCTGATTCTGATGGCTGCAGTTAGTGAAGTTCTGTGTACTTTAACTAAAGGTATGCCACCATGTTTACCTTTTTGCTCCTGAATTTTCAGCTTTCGCACTCACTCAGGAGTTGCTCACAAAAGAAAATGTGTCTTCCTACATCTTTTCAGACCTTGAAAAATTGCAACATCTGAATTCACAGGCTGTGTACAGAACAGGAGGGGCTTAGATCATGCTTTTTACCTTTTAATAGCAAGACTCCAGCATCTTGGCTTTTGTTTCGTGTCCCTGCAGCATAAATCTGGTCTGTGCTTATCACTAGCACTTACTTATTCATTTCAAGTGTGGTTAGCGATAGTTTTTATTTAAATGGGAAAGAAAGCGAGTTGGGTAGAAAAGCATTTATGTTCTAATGAAAAATATCTTTCACAAGATCTTAGGTAGAGCAGTGGAAAAATCAGAGGAGGACCTAAAGGGATGTTTGTTCCATATGCATTTCAAATTTCAACATTAGTAACTCATGTGGAAACATGCTTGGGTGTCTGTTTGAGGACAGCTTTGACCCTCAGACCTTCATGGCTGGAACAATAATTTGTGTAATGATTTGACTAAAGGATCAGCTCACCTTAGCTGCAGATGTAGCAGGCTGATTGATGTTTTGTATAGACCCACAGCTAGCAGGGGAGGAAGAGTCATGCTGTCCTTGTGAGGATTACCTTAGCATTACATACAAGCACAGGTGTTGAAGTGACCTTGGAAGCCATGGTATCCAGACCGAGGAGAGAAGGTGCTATCTGCCAAGCCTTACAAATCCCTGTAAATGCACCTCGAGGAGGGGAACAGCCCTAGGTGAAATTCATTGTTTAAATTGGCTTTAGGTTACACTATGAAAATGTCAAAATATCACCTTCTATGTTGGAGACTTAAATTTGCAGGGATAATAGATAAGTGTTATCCCCATGTTTCATGCAATCAATAGTTAAGCAAGGCATAGTGTCTCAGTAATTCTAATTTTTATTTTGTACTTTTTTCACCTGTATCTGTGTTTTTTTTATCTGTGACTGGTAAAATGATTTCTGAATGGTTGTTCAGATGACCAGTCTGAAAAAATTATACATGTTTGTTTTGCAGCTCTTCTTTCTTGACTGGCCTGTAGGGTCAATGTTTCACCATTGTTATTTTTTCTCCTTTTTAATCTGTTACCATTTGTAACATATTGTATTAAAACAGGTAGAAAATGAAGAAAATCCTTATGCGTACTACAGCAAGGGTATTTAGAAAAGATCCAGTTGTACTGACTGTATGTTTCTAGACAAGTTGTGGATTACCAAGGTGCAAGGTACAAAGTACGCTTCCGAAAAATGTCCTGGTGAGACAAGAACTGAAGGTGTGGTTGGATGCTGAGTTGCGTGCTGACATCTCCCTATGGATTTTCAGAAGATAGTTCTAACACAGAAATGGTTTGCCGTGTTAGCAAAGGACCAGACCTATGGTTTTAAACACAGCCTGTCACAGTGGCTAATGCTATCACTGCTTTCAAACCACATCAACCTGTGTAATCCTGTATGCCACTCGGTTGCTTTTGACAATTCTAGCCTTCGTGGTGTTAGCAGGAGGTGGGATTTGCTGGGAATGCCTCTGTGTGCTCCAAGTATCTGGAAGCAAATGCTGTCTGAACCCTCTGAAGCCTGTAACTTTGGCAGAACCAGCATTTCTTCCAGTGAGTCAAACAGCTGCCTAGATTCACAACTTTTGACTTCAGGCAGTACTGAAGGTGCAGAGTGTGTTGCTTCTCCAAATGGAGGTTATTGCCCATGTGAATAGGCAAAGCTGAACTGATGTCTGGGATGGGGAAGGAAGGGAGTGCTTGGTGAAGGACAGTAGAAAATATATTGACCTGGGAGGAGAAAAGTGGGGAGGGCACGGGGAAGAGGGGGGAAGGGTGTCTGGCATACATCATGGAAAGAACAGCTGCCCCTGGTAGTGCTTGCATCCCAGAGAGACTGTCTGCCTCTACTGATCTTTATGTCTTGGTCGTAGCAGAAAACTGGAATCAAGAGGTATTCTTCCACAGTAGACAAAAATAAATGTCCCTGAGAGTTTGTCTGTGTGATGCAGGAAGGCCACAGAGAAGTGTCTGTGCAGTCTGTTAACCTCTCTTCTGCAGGTGGCAGAGAAGAGTAGCTTCTGATGGTCCTCCAGGAAAGCAGTCTGAATTCACAGTCTTAGAAGCAAAACTGATCGGGAAGTAGGGTGAACAAGATAGTGTTTTCTGAAGAGGTGATGAATTTACTAGAGTAGCACTTGCTAATATTAATCGGAATTGCAAGTATAAATCATAAGCTGGTTTGGGTTGGAAAGAACCTTTAAAGATAATATA
>VZSZ01007190.1:0-11307 GCA_013398815.1 Ibidorhyncha struthersii
TGATTACGCCTAAATTATTCTTTTTTTAAAGAGAGTTTTCTATTGAAAAGAACTAGGTGAACTGCTCTAAAGCACCTACCCTTCCTCACAGACGTTTACCGGGATGGCACATAACGTACGCGCAGGCAACGCTGAGCGGGTCCTTTTTATGTCTTCCCGGAACCCCTCGATGCTCATACCTCCGTAATACCAAAAGCACTCTAAAACCACAGGTTGAAGTGACGGAGGGACAGATACAGGAACTGCTGGAGCCGTCGCTGGTGTGGAATATGAGAAGAAAGTTTTGAAATACAGAGATGTCTGTGTCAAGGTGGAGAGCCGTGGTCAGGCTGGCAGTGGGACCGATGGAGCGGGCGCTGCCGGGCTCCGGCGGCGTGTGGCGAGCTTTCCGGTGAGAGCTGCGAGCAGGTACTCGCCGTCTCTGCCTGGAAAAGCCAGTCCCTAGCAGCAGCTTTCCCCGGCCAGCCCCCAGGAGCATCTTTACGGATGCGCAGGGAGTAACGGCACTTCCAGAGCGAACCGTCTGTGTCGATTCCTGCAGCACGGCGTGGTCGGTGGTGAGAGCCCCGTGTACCTCCAGGGGCTGGCTGGGTCACAGGATGGGACGGCTGTCAGAGTCTCGCGGAGCTTTTGGTAGCGTGGGGCCATTTCAGCGCTCACCCTTGAATGGGAGTTAACCTCATGGTGGCATTAACAGATGGAGCGCAGTGGGGGGATGCGGGTCCTCTCTGCTGAACACAGCAACAAGTACAGCGCGCCGCACACCCAGCTGTGACCCAGTCTGAGCCCAAGGGAATACAAACAGCCAGTGTGGGGGTTTCGCTGAAATGCTGGCCCAGTTCTCATTTTCTAAAGTGTCGCGTTGGTCTCGGCTGTGACAGCTGGTATTCCCTGCTTGTCCTAAACGAAACAGATGCATCCAGGCTGGAGTCCTCGCAGGACCAGAGTCCTCGCAGCCCTTCATCGCACCGAGGGGCAGCTCTGCTGCCCACAGGGTACCAGTCTGTCCGGCAGCCAAACCGCCAGGCAGGACTCCTGCTGGCCCATCCCCACACATTGTGGGTGAACAAAGGAAGAAAAAGCCTACAGACTCTTCCCTGCAAAGAGGAGAAGACAAGACGTTCCTAACTTTACCTGTCAGACATTACTTTACTCACTTGGTAACAGAAAGGTTTCTTAAGCCCTTAATTGATGGGATTGGCTTCTTCACCCCTTGAGATTTGCTTTCTCCATGGATAGAGGAGTAAGCATCAACAGAGAGAAGTATGTCTAAGAACAGCCCCTACCCCATGCTGCCCCTGGAAGAACTGAATAGCGATCCCTGCGGCTGTCAGGCAAGTTCTGGTTCAGGTGTATCAGCTGTAAACACTTCTCCAGCTGGGCATTCTCTAAAGATAAATAATAAGGCGGCGGCTAGCACATGTCAACCAGTTAAGAACGCAGCATTTCCAAAAATTCCTCCCAGTATTGCTCCTGTGATTGATGTGCTCTTCAAAGCAGTGACTTGGTGAAGGAGAGATGCTGGTGAGGTTTGCAATGGCTGAAGCAAGTTCTGGCGATCAGCAGGCAGCTCAGCATCTTGGTTATGGGGCTGTGAGTGTTTCGCCTCAACCTGGGGGCGTTCTGGTGTCTGCAGTAACCCAAGGCGCGGGTCTGTGCTGGTTGGCGTGTCAGAGGCTGCAGCAGGCAGGAGGCCGTGGACTGGGTTCATGGCAGCTCGGCGCTTGGTTTGGTTTCTTGGCACAGCGCCTGCAAGCCAGTTCAGAGCTAGAAGGGCTGGAGGGGGACTGAACCAGCTGTGGTCAGTGTGCTGCACCTCGCAACTGCCGGGTGAGACCCTAGTGCGGGCAGGAGCCCTGGGCCCTGGCGCTTGGGAGGACACAGCTGGGGCCGAGCAGCACTGCTGGCAGGATGTGGAGTTCCCCCGCGCCACACTGCCGTGGTCACACGTGCGCCTGCAAGTTGCCTAGCTCGGACCCAAACACAAGGTGCTGGCAGAGCCCCGCGACCCAGACCGTGCCGTGCTATGACCTGTGTGGGAGCACGTGTCCTCCCTGCGCACCAGTGGTCTGCTCGCGAGCTCTCCACCCCTTGCTCATCGGGCACTCAGAAGCTCCTTGCAGAGGTGTAAATAAGTCTGCTCTTCCCTTGCACGCCCTCTCTTTTATGTGGATTTTTTCTGCCGTAAGCAATTCCTGCTCTGCTGCTTTCACTGTTCCCAAGAGCTGCAAAGTGAAATTAGCACACAACGCTTTTCACCCTTACTTCTTGGGCCCAGAAACAGCAACACGCTGTAATTCTTAGTGTTATGTAGGTTGCAGGCAGCCAGCGGGGAGGTGACCCACCGTGCCCCTCGGCGGTGGGCGCCCATCAGGTCCTGCAGCAGCACCAGGGGTTTTGGCAAGAACCGCCCCGCTCTGCAGCTGGCACACACCAGCCCACCGCGCGCCAGGGCTGGCCCTGCTCTGACTCACCTGTTGGTTTCACCGTGTTCAGGGAACCTGACGTAAGCTTTTGGGGGGGGAAGTCAGAGCTCCAGAAAATGTGAAAGAACAAATAGGTGGTGTGTCCGGAGGAGGTCCCTGCACTTCTAGAGACAACTGTGAATGGTACTTGAAATAAGTAGGAGTGAGACACAACAGAGCCGACAGAAAATGGGTGTTTGGTGTTGCCCATGGCTATAGCTGCTTTGAGGGTTGTTCTCCTTAAGATGCTTTAAGAAAGAATTACAGTTATTGCATCTCTGCACTTTACAGGGCTTCTGGAAAAAAATCTATAGGAGGATTTAAATCTTAATGTCACAGTAAAGTTACTGAAAATATAAAATGCCTTTTAAGTGCTCTAAGCAATCTGCAGAAGATAAAATGCACATCATATACACACTCAAACTCCTAATTAAGGACTGCCAAAAGGAATTAGTTGTTTTCTTTCATCTTTTAAGTAAGCACAAGTAGAAAATAAGATAAAGGTGCTCTTTGGTTATGAAGCTGACTTAATTTGGATACAGGTTCTTCCGTAACTTTGGGGGTTTCGTCCAATACTGGCTATGCAAGAAAATAAATCTTACGAAGTGGAAGCTTCCTGAACAGATTTTCACAGCAGTTATGTGAGGCATGCTGTGATCATTAGCTGCTAAACTTGGAACTCTGACCTGGCTAACTGAGCAGCATAAGGTGGGAGAGGCATTTCTCAATTTACCCACTTCTTCCAAAGTCTACGAGAAAACAAATAGAGTTGTGAGTGTTCTTGGTTGTCATCGGCAGAACTGCAGTCCTCATGTAGCAGTCCTCATGTAGCCACGAGTATTAGCCAAGATCTGTGCCCTGCCGTGTTTTGCTAGACTTTTGTGGTGGGACTTGAAAAAGATGTTCGTGCTTGAGTGATCTTGGCGTAGCCATGGAAATGACGTGGGACCAGCACTCCTCATCTGCCCTGTGTGAAACTGTAGGCTGTTCCTGCTTGCATTTCAGTTTATAGTAGAGCTTACCTCCAACATACACGGGCAAAAACTAGCCCGACACTAAGGAAAGAATAGCTAATAGCAAATTCAGTGTTTGTTTACACACTTGATAGCAGCCCAGTTGGGCGGCTATATGGAGGGCATTTAGCAATGCATGACAGGGAAAAAGGAAAAAAAAAAAAACAACAAACCACCACCAAAAAACTCCTGCCTAGGTACACCAGTGAACTCTCATTGCTGTGATTAATTCAACCTAACAATAAGTTTTACTTATAATAAAGGAAATTACTTTTCTAGTTATTACATACATTTAAAAAAAAATCTAAGTACCTGGGGCTTGATTTTTCAGGGGACTGAAACCCCATTCTTACCAGCTTTCCTAGGAGCGGTGATGCTCTGCATCTTGGAAGCTAGGACAGATACCTCGCATGAGGAGAGTCTTCCAAGATCCTTGACCACAGCCATTTCTAACTGCAGATACTGCCATGTTTCTGAGTCTCCAGATGCTTCTGGTCCTTTTGAAGAAAAGTGAATGCAGTAAATTCATCGCACTGTACTCTTACACTTTGCCGTGTGGAGAAGTCTTTCTGCACCTCACAACCAACACGTTGTATTTCAAAAGTGGGAGGCATAGTGAGACTGTACATAAACTAACAAGTCTTAAATAATACCAGACTAATCACTCTTTAATTTTCTTTAGACAGGTGGTAGGAGGTAGGCAGAACCTCTCTATGTCCTTAGACCACTGCTGCTACACCATCAGTTCAAGGGAAAGCATGACAGGTTTCCCATGTAAGCAAATAACTCGCAAACAGATATTGCACCCTCATGTTGTTATTGTATACAGACTTACTCCTGTATGTTGTTCAGTGCTGCCTCTGGAGCCTCTTCAGAGCTCTTCTTTAGTTTTAAAAAAAAATTATGTCATGTTAAAAATTTTAAGCAAATATACTAAACCTAAATAAGGTCACACTTCCTATTTCCAAGACATAGTAGACTCTAATAATTAAGGGGGGGGGCAGTGGGTGTCTGATAAAAATACAGTTTATTTTGTTTTTAATTGAGCAGACATCCCTTATGCACAGGGGTCTGCTTACATCACCCTCCCTGCACGCGTGCATAGAGCTTGCGTGCTGTATGTGAAACAACACGGCGCGCTCTGGTCCTTTCCCAGGTGAGCTGTAACAGCAGACCCAGCACTGCTGGCAGAGCAGAGTTTATAAATGCGCTCTGCCGGGCAGCGGCAGTGGCCTCAGCCAGTTCCCTCACCGGTGCGAGGCTCTGGAAAGCACAGAGGCACGCCGTTTTCTGGGCTGGACCTCGCTGTGCCTCCCTGGGGGAGCTCCCTAGGGTCACTGCTGGGCTGGGCTGAGCACCTGTACCCAACCTGAATGAATGCCTCAGACAGCTGGGGGGGTCGTAAAAGCAGGGACAGACGCCTGACAAAGCACTGGAGGAGGGAGAAGCACGAGAGGGTCTCTGTGCTCCTTGGGTCCCCGAACATTGCTGACACACGTGCAGGAGCAGGCAGGCCTCTTCTTGCCAGAAGTATTATTTGTATCTCAAGCTACTTGTATACTGGAGGGAGTCTGCTGGTTAGCGCAGGGGGGATTTGGACGCCGCAGTCTATTCCCAGCTCTGCTACTGATTTCCCATGTGGCTTCAGACAAGTTACTTTAATCCCGTCTCCCAGCCTGCCTTCGTTTACAGGGTTGGTAATGCTGGCCTGCCTCTGCTGAGCACTGTCGAGCTTAACTGATGTTTTCCAAATGCTTTAGGGCACTCAGGCGGCTATCCTGTCAAAGTGAAGTTCAGAACAGCACGCACAGGGGCGTAGGTGGCAAAAACATGGCATGCTGGGTCATGTATATGGTGACGAGCTCTGAGCTGACCGTTTCCTCTTCGGAAAGAGAATACAGTGCTAAACAAACGACTGCGAAAACAAGCACATAATACTTTCCAGCATGGAATACTAGAAATGATGAGAAGGGCAACGAAAAAGCCAGCCAATGAGAGAGTCATGCCAGCCCAGGCATTAATGTCACGCCCACACCGTTAACACCGTGCGCAGCCCTGGCTCCCCGTCTCAAGGCGGACACGGTAGAAGTGGAAAAGGTGCACAGGCCAAGTGGCGCAAAGGTGTTCTATAACGTGTACACAGGGAGAGAGGAAGCAGGGGTTTGAGGGGTGTGATAAAGATGAGGGACATTTGCCAGGCAGCATGAAGCCGGCAAGTCAGTTTTTGCTGTTCACAGTCTCCCGTCACTGGTGAGGTTCCTCACCAAATGAAGCCGGCAGCGATGAGTTTGGGAGCACACAAAAGCAGGTACTTCTCACAGCAAAGGGCAAAGCCACCACTATTTGCTCGTCTTGTTTTTACGCTTTCACTTGCATAGTCACCACTGGTTGCTTTTGCGTAGACAGCTGGTTTCGCCCAACCAGCAGGTTGTATATCCTTACCAATTTTGTTAATGAAGTTAGGCTTGGAGCTGCTCTTCAGCACAATGCATGATGGAAGTGTTAGCGGGGTATGAACATGGGAAACACCAGCTGGCCGGTGGGGCTGGAAGCGTACACCTACCTTTGGCAGGAGAATGCCTTGTTCCTCTGCATCGCCCTGCAATAAAGCTGTTAGCGGAGGATTAAGCAGCAGGGGCAGACACAGTAAGTGAAGGCTCACGTTAACTCTTTATGGCTTATAAAGCAAGCTCCTCCAGAAGCACAAGGCCGAGTTTCTGTCCCAGTATTCCTAGCACAGCATTCCTAGTGTGTGCAGCATGGGTGATTTGCATCTTGGGCATTTAACCCTTTGAGCTGAAACTTCTTGCATACACATTAGCCCAGAAATAGTCATTTATAACTTGGTTATATCTGTCCTCAAGGGAGCGTCATAGTGTCCGTAAGCAGCCATGCACGCGTGTTGTAATCTGCGTGACAGTGTTAGCAGCGGTGTTGGTATCACTACAGCTACCTACAGACTGGGGGAGCTGTGCTCTTGGGGAGAACAGGAGACCCCTTTTTCTCTCTATGGAGGTAGTGTGAAAGCAACATGGTCAGTGTGCACAACTGAACTGATTAGAAAAAGGAAAAGCGTCCCCAGTTGTTTAAAGCAAATTAACCCTCTAACGTGCCCGATGACATTAAGAGAAGTTAGATGGTACTTATTTGTGTGCTAGCTTTATGCTCACTGAAAAATTGTCCTCTCTCTTTCCACTTCTCACAACTGCAGTGTTGAAACTGTTCCAGTGTTTAAAAAAAGCTGTGGGGAATCTGCATTTGAATTTAATGGAAGTGCTTTTGCTCTGTGATGGTAATAAGGTACATCTATTAAAAATACTTCACTCTAGTAGCTGTTTGCTGAAACTAGAATCCTTTGTTCTTTTTAAAGAAAAGAAAAATCCAAACCAGGACCACTTCAGCTGATCTGGACCGATCAGATCTAACTACAACAGCAAATCTAACTACAGCTCGGCCTTGCAATCCATTTTATCTAAGTGCTTGCCTTAGAAAAAAAAAACAACCACAAAAGACAAGAAGAATCCATTTTTAAGTGGAGACAAAAATAAGTAAAGCTCAGTTCTGGATCCAGGGCTAAATATAAGTATCTAATGTAAAATTTGCAATGAGAACAAGAGCTCTGGTTGATCACCAGTGTTTCCAGTTGGCAGGTGGGAGCAGCGAACGCTAGTGCTGGTGCCTTTCCTGACGGCTTGTATTTGGTCTTTTTCCAGTACGCCACAACAGGCTGCTCTCTGACACTCCATCACACAGAAAAGCCAGAACACGAAGACATCTGTGAGTATCGTCCCTACTCCTGCCCGTGCCCTGGTGCCTCCTGTAAATGGCAGGGATCCTTGGAAGCCGTGATGTCCCACCTCATGCATGCCCACAAAAGCATTACCACCCTTCAGGGAGAAGACATCGTTTTTCTTGCCACAGACATTAACCTTCCAGGGGCGGTTGACTGGGTCATGATGCAGTCGTGCTTCGGTCACCACTTCATGCTGGTGCTGGAGAAACAGGAGAAGTACGAAGGCCACCAGCAGTTTTTTGCCATCGTGCTGCTCATCGGCACCCGTAAGCAAGCGGAGAACTTCGCATACAGACTGGAGCTGAACGGCAACCGCCGCCGGCTGACCTGGGAGGCAACACCCCGCTCCATCCACGATGGGGTGGCTGCAGCCATTCTGAACAGCGACTGCCTAGTTTTTGATACGGCTATAGCACACCTTTTTGCTGACAATGGAAACCTTGGCATTAACGTGACTATTTCTACATGTTGTCCGTGATGTATTTGTGTAGCTAGCAAAACCTAGGCTGTCTGGACATAGCGCTTTACATTCAGCAAGGGTTTTCTTTTTGTTCTGTTTTTTAAAATGATACTCAACTACGTCATCGTGTATGCTAAGGTTCCTAACTAGCCAACATTTTTAACTTTCGAGAGAAGAGGAACAAGAGTGTCCTGTAAGTAATATGAGTGGGAAAAGGTGGGTTTTTTTAAATTCCTGGGTGCCTTAGGAAGATTCCCCACACACAGTCACCTTTTTTAATTTAATTATATTTTATTTAAAGAGTGCTTCCATTAGACATGTGGCTTAAGAGACTTGAAGAACTGCATTCCTGTTTGGAGCGCACCTAAAAGCCCTTTCAGCAGGAACACAGACTTGCTCTCTCACTGCTGAGCTTTAACAAGTTTTTAGTAGGTGGGAAAGGAAAGAAATCCAAGCAACCTCTCACAAGAGAAGTTGTGACTCAAAGGGGAACAACAGGTACTTCAGTGTCGATACTGCATTTCCTGCTACCTTATTAAAAAGGGATGGGCATTGAATCGTTTACCATGTCTTTAAAAGAAAAAGGGGTAAAGCATGCAGGGTTCACAGAGCGTGGGGAGTTGCTGGCTTCTGTCCGTTTCAGGGGGATCGGTGAGCCCAGCACACGGCACAGCTGCCCACTGGTGAAAGCAGGAGGCACACATCTGATGTATCTCAAACAGCTAGAGCCAATAATATAGAAATATATTCAAGCTGTTCACGTGCAGCTTCCCTTGGAGACATACTTGACTATTGATTATTGTAAAAGACTAATAATATAGCAAGAGCTTTATGGCCAGTGTCGCATCATTTGCTATTTAAGTTTTGTTGCCATATTTACTTTTATTTTGTAATAAATATTTTGCAAAAACTACCCTGCATAGTGTGCTGTGCTAACGTGCGTGGCAGTAGCTGCTGCTTCCCGGTTACTTCGCGCTCTGCCTTGCCGGATCTGCTGGGCGTCCCCCAGCACAGGCTAGCTCGCCCAGTCGAGCAGCAGGAGGCCCAGGGCCTGGGGGGCTGCCCGCCCCGGCCACTTCCCAGCCCTGCTGCCAGAGTAGGACACCTTGCAGCACGAGCAGGAGAACTGGGGGGAAATTTGAGTGCCCAGGGGCAACAGTGACAGCGTGGCTCGTGCAAACTGAAATCATGGTCTGTCACCGAAGCTGAATCTGCCTGCAGCTCCCCCTCTGTGACCAGAACCTACTGTCTGAATCACTCAAGAAAAACACTAGCTCCACATACGGCTTTGCTGAATGTTAAGATGTTTGCCATTTGGAAGAGGCAATGAGTTGTGAGGTGATACAGTCCGCTGAGTTACTCAGCAGTAGGAAGCCTCACAATAGTGGAAAACTATATGTAAAGTGGCAGATGAAACTTGGTGTGAATAAATATAATAGATAGGGAGGAAAAACAGTCCTAACTGCATCCCTCCAGGGAAGAGCTCTTTGGAGTTGTGACAGAGTCCTATGCAAACATCACCCAATGCCCAGTGGCAGTCCCCAGAAAAGTGCACGAGAGAATGACAAGGACCACATCAGCAAAGGGAAGCTTGTTCCAGCCTTCAGAATTTGGAAGTGATCATGGAAAAAAACTCCCAAGGAATTACTCTAATCTTTTCGTATCCAGTTCCTATAGAGATCCTACATTTGATCTCATTTACACTGTGCTGGCAGAACTCCAGCGGCATCAGCCGAGTGAACTAATTTACTCCTGCTTAAGCAGGGTCAAAGTCAAGCTCTGGTTCTGACAGGCGGTTAAGACCTGTGCTTTCAGCAGAACTTGTTAAGCAAGAATTCCTAAGGATTTGGTTCATTCTCGCGTATTTCAGCAACATTTACAGTGGAAGACAATTTTTCTTACTGACAGTTGGGATGTAAGAGATTTTTTGTGTACAACAAACCTCTAAAGCGTGTCTTTGATTATAGCAGGCTTAATTAAATTAATTACTCCAATGTTGCCTATAACCCACATTAGATAAGTTAACACACATTATTTCATTAGGTCTTTCCACACCATTCAGTTCTGAAAGAATGGCAAACTTTTGTTATATCTCACAGAAAGAAAAACCCAACACCCAGTATCTTTTCTGACTGATAATGAATTTAGGATAAGGAATACCTCAGCTGGTACTGCCAAAGCGTGATGTGTTTCCTCTTCAGAACAGTGAATGAACAGGTGACATTCGTTCCAGCACTCAATCAAAATCTTTCAGGTTTTCTTCCCTATGCAGCTGGTATGACTTCCCGAGGGCGACGTCCAAGGGCCACAGAGGCTTGCAGGGCACCAGCACCTTGCCAAGGGAAGTGGCACGTCAGTAAGGGTGTGAAAGCTCCTCAAAATATTCAGAAAACATTCCTGAGGCCAGCCCGGTTTTCTCCTGACCACCAACAAAGCAACCCGACTTTGAAGCGGATGGTGAAACATACCCTGGGAAAACTCTGCCTGGCAGCCGGCAGCAGCAAGGGAGCCACAGCAGGCAGACCTCCCCGCTGCGGGGGGCTCCCCCACCACCCAGCCTGGCTACAGCAAACAGCACGTGCCCAGCAGCCCCAACACCGCCTGGAGCAGTTAACTGTAGGTGGTGATATGAGTGACCAAGAGTTGTACCTATGAGGCAGTTTTTCTGTTGAGTTCAACAACTATATTGTTAACAATTGTCCCTAAAAAAAAAAAAAATCCACTTGAAACACCAAGAAAAATGAAAAACCTCCTAGGGACTGATGGATTTTTAGCAAGAATACAGCATAACTTGTGTGGTGTCTGCCTGCAGCTGTGCCGGTGTCGGGCTGCGTGCTGTTAGGACGGGTGCTTGCCTCCGGCTGTGCCGCAGCCAGAAGCGAAAGCTGTGGCACTTCCAGGGTCTGCACCAACCGCCCACAGACACAGCCCCGGGACCCCACTGCAACGGGGAGCTACGGGCACCAACGCCAGCTGCGCAGCCTGCCCCACCGCTACACTAAAATACCACTGGCTGTGCCTCAACATGCTCTTTCCATTTTTAAACATGCGTAAGACTTTGTTGTAGAACTCATGTGCTTGTAAGACAACTGCAAATTCTTGCGCAAAGCCCAGATAAGGTAGCACACATGCGTCATCCTAAGGTGACTACAGCCTGTGCTCGCTTGCGTACCGCATACCTGAGGAGCATCGCTTACTTTCATTCTCCAAGCCGTGAGCCCAGATTCCTTGGAGGGGCTCAACGGCACCCAGCGCTACGGGAGACACCCCAGCTGATGTGCACCCCGAACACGACGCAGACGTAAGAACTCCGCGCGGGCGGGCGCAGCGGGAGTGCCTGTCGGAACAGGAGAGCCGTACCAGGTTCTGTAAGCGGCGTTTCGCTCTCCCCCGCTCCCGTTTGGGGCGAAGGCCGCAACTCAGCCCCAGCGGCGGGAGGGTGCCGGCGCTGAGGGGCGGAGGCCGAGAGCCGCCATCGCCCGTCCCCGCGGGTTTCTCACCCCCCCGCAGAGGCCTGGTCGCCTGCAGCGCCCTTGGCGGCGCGGCACGGCGCTCCAGGCCCGGCCCTGCCACCGG
>VZSZ01007190.1:11699-34782 GCA_013398815.1 Ibidorhyncha struthersii
AGGATGGCGGCCGGCACCCTCAGCCAGCAGCAAAACTGCGGCCAAGCCCTGCTTATAGTGAAAGTGTCCGGATTTTTAATTAAATACGTTTGGAAAAGTCTCCTTCACTAGTATAACCGTCAAAGGCAAGTGCTGTGAAGTCATTGCGTATGACTAATGGGTGGGTTTGTGTCTTAAATTAAGGGAAATGGAAACGTTGGGCAGCGTTGAACCCATGGCCACGCAGAAGCTGCCGGGAGTTCCAGCGTCGACGCAGACAGAAGCTAGCTGGCTTCATGAACGCGCCCACAGAAAATCAAGTAAGAGCCAAGTTTGTTGAAGAATGAGGTTGCTCACTTGTACTGCCTGTCGCTCAGGCTGCCGCGTACCACAGTGTTTTTCAGAGAAGACACACGACTGCGATTTCCCAGAGATGCTTTTGCAAACTGGCCACAGATCTGGGACCAGCCCCCAGGAATCCCCCTCTGTAGTCCCCTTGTTAACCTCTCTGCAGAGCTGCTTCTAAACGAACCTCTGGGTCCCTGTTAAGTGTGCGGGAGTGCTCTGCCAGCCAGCAGGCGTAGGAGTGCTCAGCAGATGGCAGAAATAGCGTATTGTATTCCTGTGAGAGGTACTGGCAACACCTCTAAGGAGAGCTGAAAATATATCGACCTTTTATCTCCTCCAGCTCAGCTGAGTCATCCATCCCAGCACGTGACCGAGTAACCAGCTCCCTCGCTTGCCCGCTGAAGTACAGCATTGTACCTTGGCGCACAGCACACTAGTGGTAGTTGCTGCGTGATCCCATCCCTTTTGGGCACCACATTGAACAGCCTTTGTGCTTCATTTTCAGTGCCAGGCAGCCCTCTTCTGTAGGAGAACGTCTCCCACATCTCACATGCCTCTCGGAGCAGGAGGAGTGATCTGGGCCACAAAACACAGCACACCAGCTGAAAGTACTGGGGAAAGCTGCATGCAGATCCGTCCCCATAGAAGGGGGCATGCACAGCCCGCTGCAGATAAACAGCGCTCTCTTCTAGGCTTTGGGGGACATTTGTTTGGAAATGCACCGTGAATGTGTTTGCAAGAGAAAAACATTGTAGGCTTTGTACTTTAGGTGGAGCTTCACAAGTCCTTGAGAAGACTGTTGCTGTAACAATCAAAGTACAGAACAACCAAACTTGTGCCAGTGGTAAATCATCTACCTGGGTTTGGGTGCAGCAGTGGTAGATGATACAGAAGCTGCAAAACCCGTTAGAGAGGGCAGAGCAAGAGCGTGGAGCGTCCACCTACACTGAGCACTGCGCCCCGGGTACCAGGCTGCCCTGCGTCCCTCGGTGCCACAGTGTACCCAGAGCTGTGCACTGGCTCCACTGGTGCACTTTGCACTCCCTGGAGTCACTTCTTCTCAGGTGGGGTTTATGATCGGTTACTGTCATGACACAGGTTGATTGCAGAGGGTGATAACTACATGTCTTTGAACTGCAATTTAAAAAAAAACAAAGTTCAAGCAAACCAGCAGCCACATCGTTCAGCCTTCTAAAAGTATAAGTGAATCCCATAGCATCGCTTTCAGCTTCTCCTCCTGTGTTGGTGCATTCACTTCCAGACGAATTCCCGAGCTGCGGTTCCCACTGCAGGCCTGGGAGTTAAGTGCTGACCCGGGGCTGTCATGATTTTTACCCCATCCTTTTTAAATACACTTAGAAGGTCAAGGCAAATTGTGTGGCAACAAGGGGAACTGAAATTCACGATTAAAAGAACTAGGAATGTGTTTAGTTTGCCTGAAGGGGAGGGGGAGGCTATGGCAGCTGGCATGCTGGCCATGGTGATATTCAAACAGAAGGTGATGTATATGGGCCAGCACACAGTTGTGCACCTGAGGCAGCTGGATGTCGCTAGCACTGCCCACCGAGAGGCAGCCTGGGACTGCTGAGGACAGCAATAGCCACCCGGTCATCTGAGATGTTCCTGTCGCCCCAAAGGCCACAAACCCCTTAGCTGCAGTCACACAGCATGGACTGCACTTGAAAATGAGAAAAAACTTCAGTTGTCCCTACAGGTCTTTCTTCTTAGAACAAGAGAGGCTGGAAATGCTTTAGAGGATAATGCAATATTAGATTAGTGCTACAAGTCACTGACCCTAAGCCATAAGCCGTCTCCATGACTTCAGTGGGACGATTTTGTAAAGCCCTGATCCAATGTCAGCACCCGGTTCAAGTCCCTCAGGCACTGGGGAAGGGTCACAGGCAGATCCAGAGCCGCCCTTCTGAGAGCATAGAACCGAGTCTGGCAAGAAGGTCTCAGGCAGAGCATGTGGTTGGTGAGAAAAGGCTGGCACGCTGAAAAAGGAACAAAACAAATGTGTCTAGAAGATAAGCTTTCTGAGAACACAGCACTGCTGTTCAGTAATTCTCATTATCGCTGTTACTTGCAGCCCTGTCAGAAGAGTTCAGCAGCTTAGATGTTTTGTGTGACATGGAGGTAAGGACTCACCCAGGCTGCATAGATACATTTATGCTTAATGGTTTTACCCCTGAACAAAGATATGACTCCACACTGGTTTTGTTGTTTTCCACTTTGAGTTCGAAGAAGATTTTGTGAAGCTGTTCAAGCAATCGCTGCGCACACTCCCCTCCGTTGGCCTGCCTACCCTTCTGGCCTACAGACCCGAATCATCACGAGAAAACATACAGATTGAGGTGAGTCAGTGGTGGGTGTTCCCCACTTGTGGCTTTTTTTGTTTAATTCCTACCATTCCCATGTATGAAAAATAAAAATAATGCCCTTTGCCAAGCCAGTGCAGGGCTTCCTTTATGAAAGGGTTTTTCTTTGTGGGGCTTGTTCTGCCCACCTAAACGGCAAGAGGCTCCCCCCACTGCTGCATCCTATGTTGAGAATTTCCTAGCAGAAGATTTTGCCCTTTGGCTAAACCAGAGATTTATATAAATACGAGGCGTACAGTCAAAGCATACAAGCAGGGCATAGAGTTCCCTGTAACCCTTAGCAGAGTAAAGCCATCAAAGAGAGTTAATCCTCGGCATGAGGTGGGGAGCAATGGAATTTCCAGGAACTACGCTCCAGAGAAGCCAAGTATTTCAAAATAGTATGTTCAGAAAAGCATTTGAATGAAAGCGCTAAACACATAGTATAGTAAGTGAGGTGTAAGTGAAGCGCACCAGCTAAGGGGCCCGGAGCAAATACGCTTGGCCCCTTGCTGCTGCAGCGGGATGGCTGCTGTCTCTGCGGGGAGCGCTGAGCTGGCTGCGCTGCCCTTGGGAGCGGAGGCGTTAGACACGAAATTCAGTAGCATGCTCTGGGCAGCTGCATCTTCTATAACTCAGTTTCAGAACGTGTTTTCAAAAAATAGATATTTCTTTCAGAATATCTGGTAGCCATCCTCAAAATATATCCTGCAGCAGCCCTGATGTGCATATGGTCACATATGCTCAGCTCTTTTGTCAACAAATCTGCTGAGGGTTCCTCATGAAATTCCCCACAGATTTTCCTATGATCAACAGTGCAACAACTGGAGAGCTTTTTCTCTCCAAAGCTGCAAGCAATGCATTTGAAAGGGTTAATGCATCAGAGTACTCAACTATAGCGTTCTGCAGTGCTCTGAGGCTTTCCCTTGGAAGGAATGGGTCTCATAAATACTAGAGTCATTCAATTTCTTTGAGGTTTTTTTTTGATTTATTTACTACAGATTGGCTTTTCTTTTTGGTGGTTTTCTGAACCTAAAGTTTTGAGTTAAATCCTTCCAATATATCACAGACCTAGATCTGTTTTAACTGCTCTTACACACTTCATTAACACTTCATTTTGAGCAGAGCCCTCTTTCCCCAAGATAAAACGAGGATTTGCGTGCTGATACCGTATTTCTGTCCTCCCCGTGTTCTCTCTCCCCACCTCCACTTCAGACAGAGGAGGACTCTGCTCCAAGGTGCGAGTACTGTGGCAGCCTGCTGAAGCCGTTCCCTGCCTTCGAAGACGTTTGCCCACCGTCACAGGATTGTGAATCAGTAAGCTGGTGGGAAAGCTTGGCAGAGGTTTGCTGTGGAAGAGCCCACTCTCACGGCACCGCTCTTCTGCCTTTCAGAAATTCTGCTGCGAGCGTAATCGAGACCTCTACGAGTTCATCATAAATGAGAGGAAGAATCACGAGGGTGCCCGGAGCGCTCCTGTTGCTGTCAGCCCCCGTGAATCCCACGGCACTGAAGCCGACAGGCTGCTGTCAAAGGAGATGGCGTACCAGAGGTACTGTGAAATGACTGCAGGGAGAGCTGGGGATCAGGTCTGTATAAGGAACAACGGGCGACCTTGGAGGGATAAGAAGCGTTAAGAAAATGAAACTGCAACAAGAGGGAATGAAAGAAGAAAAAAAATTGCTTTAGGCAACACAAGTTCATATTCTATCTGGACCCTCTTGGCTTTTCTCTTATCAGGCTGTATTAGAAGGTGGGAAGGTATGTGCAAAGTAAAGCATCGATTCTACTGCTGACAGAAGCAATATCGAGAGGCAGGTAGAGCCAAAAACTTAATTGCAGCTTTGGGAGGGGTAATATTTGTGTCTCGCTTTTACCTCAGGTTCTGAAACAAAGCTTGAATTTGTATTTCTCTCATTTGCTGCATAAATTCTGACGTGCATTTGGATTCCAATTTCCAGTCATGAGAAGTCTGCAAGTTGGACTGCTGCTGGGCTCTTTAGCAGGAAGCCCAAAGCTTATACAAATATCTCAGCCTGTGGCATAGCCTTACAGAAAAGTAAATCAGCATACCTGGAAGTAAACTGTTACTTTCCTTGAATATCCTTTGCAATCTGATGGTGCGAGTACCTGACACTATGTACAGAGCATAAACCAAAGCCATTGTCAGACACTGACAAATTTATAGGAAGCTACATAAGAAGAATAGTGAAAATATTCTTGGAAATTAGCTGTTTTCTTGATCTTATGGGCAGCTCTCCTTCTCTTTTACATAAAACCTTGATACAAAATCCATTACAATGTTTAGCTCTGCTGTCATTAGAACTGATGCCATTGCAATCGCAGAGTCTGTTCACTGAAATCTCTGTATGGGAGCCATTCCTTTTTGCTGAAATATTATTATTATGGTGATATTCCGTTGCCTCGGTTATTTGCAATTATGTAAGTGGAAAGAAAAACAGGTTCAGAAACTTGTGTTCCTACAGCAAGGATATCCAGTACTTATAGCTTTCAAAACAGGATATATGAAATGTATATCAGGAATACTTTCATTTTCCAGGCAGCAGGAGAGACAAATGGCCAGGCAGTTAGCTTTCCTGGCAGCAGAGCCGACGAGGGTAGCTGAATGTGAGTTTGCATTTCCTTATGTATGTATTTGCCTATTTATTGCAACAATGAATTCAATGGAATTGCTTGTCTCTAATGCTCTCTAATTGAACAGGAGGATTTATACAGCAACATGTTAGTTCATTGTCAAGTGTGCAATCCCATTAAATTAGATACTGCCATATTAAATAATCCCTCACATTAAAAAAAAAAGCAGCAGTTACATTCCCATTGCACAGAGAGGATCTCCTATTTATATCTGAACATTTCAGCCGAGATGCACAGCAATTGATCTTAGAGTATAATAAATTGGCAAAGCCGAGCCCTTGGAAGGTAGGAACTGCCAGAATTAGGGTGAGCAATGTTTTGCCTAGTCAGGTAAATACTCCACTAATTCCTAGCCCAGGATGTGGATGACTGAGCAGCCCTTTGGATCTAGCTATAAAATCAAAGGCATTTTGACTAAGAACAGATGAACTACGTTTACAATATGGACATATTTTCACAGAGGACGGCAGGGCACTGAGGCTTTTGCCTCAGCACCAAGGATTTCAGATCGTCAGTCCTCCAGAGCATGGAACCACAAATGCTAGCCAAAAAAAGTCATTCTTTACTTGCACAGATGTGTATATGTACACAATTGAAAAAAAACCCACATCTTTTTTCATAATCCTGTTCTCTGAAATAGCTGAACATTTTGGACTGTCCTTGTTAGATAGAAAATACCCCGAGACAGATTCCCAGGATGGAGCATTTCAGCCAGAAATTCCCACATTCCCACTCCCCCAAGTTACAGCCTCCCTGCAGAGGTGCCAGACAGCTGGCATCGGCGCTGCCAGCCCTACTCGGTGCACACAAACCCTCCCTTTGCTCTCTAGCTTCAGATCAAGCTGGCACGATTTCCTACCTGCTTTCTCGGGAGCCCCCATCGCCAAAGGGCCGGACGCTGGTGCCTGGTGAGAGAGCAGCAGAGCCCGAGGAGGAGCCCGTCTCCTGCAGCATCACCTGCTGCGATTTTACCCTTGTGGGCGGAAAGGCAAGTAGCTGCTGCCCGATGGCGATGGGCTGTGCCTTGGACGCGTCCACACTCCAGAGCAGCTGGAGCCTGGCACCTGCCTGCCTTTACAGGGCAGTCGGTGTGGGACTGCTCTCATCCATTTTATCATTTCTTTTCCAATCTTAGGTAGTGAAGAATGAATTATTGGAAAAATACTACAAACATGGAGGGAAGTTCCTTACCATGCTTCCAGATGGAACAGCGCAGTTATTGTATCCTTTATGGGGTTCATTTGCCTGCGTTAGTCCAGGGTTGTAACTGTAATTTTAAGTGTGTCTTAGTTTGCTTTATCACCGAATAACCTGGTCCACCACTCACGCTCACTTTCACAGTCTGAAAAAAAGCGGTAGTGGAACCGCTTACATAGCTCTTGGTCCGAAGTTTTTCAGATCAACCAGTAGCTTTGATGAAGGATGGGCACTTATGTCTTCAATACCTAACTTAAGAAATGTGCTAGCCCAGTGTTCAGACCCACTCCCGAGCTCTGGCCATGGGGGGAAGGGCACCGCTGGCCGAGCAGGCTCAGCCCCGTCCTTCCCCGGGGACAAACAGCACCGTGTTTTGCACTGGCACGGGGCTGATGTCGCTGTCCGGTGGGCAGAAGTACATAAGAGGTGCACAGACAAACTGAAATTACCAGTGTAACTAAGAGTCCTGTTTGAAGAAATAGAAATGGGGCAGTTTCACCAAAGGACCCCATAGCTTTCAGGCTGCCTCTGCCATTATTTAAGCCATAACATTTTAGGTCACCCACGTTACTTTTCCTTATTGTGGCTGACTTCTTTCTGACTGCGGGGCATATGAAAGTGTACCTGAGCTCTGCCACCAAAGCAAATGGGCTTGAGACCTCCTCTCTGCTCTGCCCTCCAGGCTGCCTTTGTCCCAGGGATGCTGCCGGTTACAGCAGTGGCAGATGACCCAGTGCCATAAACACGTGTGCTCACAGTAGCAAGTCTTGCTGGAGCGAAACCCCAGTGAGGCACAAAACACCTGCTGTTTGGATACGTTCAAGTCAGGTTTCTGGGCCAAGGGCCTTTTTTCCCCCTGGTTGTTTGCTTTTTTCCTCTGGGAGGATAATACCTGCCCCTGTTTTCTCTGCTGTCATCCAAGCTGAGCACTTAGATCACCTCACTTTGCTAGGCTTGTACTTTCAGTCGTAAGCATTGCCCAAGAATGTGTCTTTAAAATAAACTTGCTAAGCGGTTCTGCCTGGGTTATTGGTTAGAAAACAAGAGAAATGTATTCTGTATCTCTAACTGCTCTTTTGTCGGTGTATACAGAATACTTCAATGTGGGAGACAAGCACTGGCAGCATCCCAGGTAACACTGGCAGCTCACCACCGTTCCACCTTTACCACAGTGATCTGGGTAATACATCAGTTTTTATACTCCGAAGTAGGGCTCTGAAACAATTAGTGTGTAATAATAGACCAACCAGACAAACAAAGGGGTTATGAACACCTTATCTGACGACAGCTACCCATCTGGAAATCTGGCAATCATTGTTGTACGAGAGAAAAAACGGCTTCTTTGCATAGTACAGGAAGACAAGCTGAATAATGCCGAAATACAAGCAGTATTTAAGTCCACTGGCAGAAATACTTGCTATTATCCGAACGGAGCTGTGTGGTACGTTCAAGTTGATCAGAGCAGTTTTGCTCTCCCCTCTGCATTTTAAATCTCAAAGGTCATAAAGGGTATTTTTAATAGCATTCAAAAATTAAAAGACAAATATAGCAGGTCGTGGGCTCTGCTTCGGGTAGCTCCCAGAGGAGCAAGGCTACCCCAGCTGTGTCTTGAGGGGCGCAGGTTAGACCCCAAACTAGCTGTGCCTCAGTGCCGTCCCTCTGGGGAATGAGGGACACAGGCCGTGGGAGCTGCAGGGTTCAGAGCTTTGATTTTCCTCTCTTTTAGGATAAGCATGAATATTCAGGGAGGGCAGTATCTGGACCAAGCAGGCAACAGGGTGAGAAGGTGGACGTGGCCAAACAGCGTCGTGTCATCAGGACCCCATGTCCCACTGAGCCCCATCTTCATCTCCCTGAACCGGCACGTGGGGGTGAGGATCCTGGGCCAGGACAAGATCACCGTTTCCTTCCTCGCCATGGGGCAACAAGCGAAATTCAACGTGGGAACCAAAGTGCAGGTATTTCTCAAGCGCGCAGGCAGCTCCACACACAGTTGCTCCCACAGCAGGAGCGGGGCAGCCAGGGAAGCTCCTATCCGTGGGGAAGCGCGCTCATCCCGCGGTGAGTGCTTCCTTCTTGCCCCATGGTCCGGTCCCCCAAAACAGCAAACAGTGGAGGTGTACCCGTGCTCAGTCCCACGCAGACGGGGCCTCGCCAGCTCTGGCACCTCTGGCGCTCTGCAAGGGGCTGCAGAGTGCGGGAAGCACTCCCAGGCAGGTCCCTGGTGTCCCTGGCTGCGTCCCCAAGGGTCACCCTGGCTCTGCCACGGGAAGGAGAGCCGTGATCCATGTGGGCAGGGTGCATGGCAGCTCCCTTCCTCCACGGGCTCCTACCACAAGGGCAGGTTTGTCTGCTGGGGAGAGACCAAAGCCCCGAAGCCCCGTCCTGCGCTGCTGTGGCTCTGCTGACACCATTCGCCTCTGCTCCCCAGGTCAGCGATGTCGGCTGGCTGCCTCCCCCTGCCCGGCTGGGCGAAGACGAGCTCCTGCTGCTTGCCTTCAGGGTGAAGATTCTGCGGCTCTTCGACAAACTGCGTGGATGCTTAAACTTTCCTTCTACTGAGCAATGGGACAAAATTCAGCCTCCAGCATACCTTATCACACAGACTTTAAAGATCTTACAGCTTTGCACAACTTCTGACATAAGCGATGAGCTACGCAGCTCAGTCAGGGCCATAATAAATGCTCAAGTCTGACCAACACGTGTGTGGTGTGAAGGCAAAATGAGGCAGATGCTCCCCGATGCTGCAGCGCCTGCACACGCTCAGCAAGGTTTCGCCTGCAGCCCTGCCCTGCCGCAGCGCAGAGCAAAGGGCAGCCCGTGGCCCTTCCGCACAGCCCCTCTCCTGGGGCCATCCCATGCCAGGGGGTCTCGCTGAGCATGAGCGAGGCTGTGGAGCGGGGAATATCACACCACAATTTCTTGTCAGCCCACACTGAAGTGCATCTTGGCCATGGAGGCACAAAGAGGAGCTTTGCTCGGGGCAGAGTAAATCTGTGCTTGATGTTGGTGCATTGTTCCTGGGCAACCTCCCTTCTGTCTCCCAGCAGAAAGCAGCCCAGGCTGACCAGTCGTTTGAGCCTGTGGATGTGGCACAAAGGTAAAAGCAAACAGAGCACAGCTAAGTCACAGCCCATAACAGGTACACAGGAGGAGGTGTTTGTTCATAAGTCACGTGCACTCCGCACGGCCAGTGCTTCTGCCAAGCACAAGGCACCGGTGGGATGCCGACTTCCCTGGTGCAAGCGCTGCATGGCAGCTCAGCCTGCTGCAGGTACGAGTCAGAACGGCTCCCTCTGCACAGAGAGAGACAAAAGCCCACGGTTTGTCCAAAGCAATCAAAGGTCACTCTCTTGGCAATGTTTGTGTGGACGCCAGGGACAGAAGGCTGTTAACGTGGACAGCAGAGAGCGTGGACGAGCCGCAGCCTCTTGGCAGCAGCTTGTGAACAGCTGATGCAGTGGGAAGGCTCTGCTGCACCGGGCACCCTGCCTTTCCCTCCCGCTGTGAGCCCGGCGGCCGCAGCAGCAGCACAGGCAGAGATCGTGGGGCACGGACCCCTCATGAACCGGGTGCCTCGGGCTGGCCCCCCAACCCAGCTCCCAGCAGTTCAGACGTTCGAGGCCAGGGGCTTCACCTGGCCCTTCATCCTGCACCTGAGCAGCTTTGTGAGGTGGCTCCGGATGTCTTTGCTGTACAGGGCATAGATGAGGGGGTTGATGAGGGAGTTGGTCTCGCCCAGCAGGAATAAGGCGTCCTTGAGCGGGCCGGCCAGGTTGCAGGAGCTGCAGGCGGCCTGCACGGTGCCCCCCACCAGGTAGGGGCCCCAGGAGAGGCTGAAGCCAACAAGAACGATGAGCACGGTCCGCAGCGCCTTGAAGTGGCGCAGGCGGGGGCGAGGGGCCCCCGCCTGGGCGCAGGCATGCCGGAGCCGCCTGTGCTGCATGTAGGCAATGCTGCCCACCCAGACGTGCAGGCACACCAGCACCAGCAGGGATGGAGCAAAGATGCCAAAGCAGATCGTGTAGAGGTACTCGCTCTTGGCTGCATACAGGAGCCCGCAGTAACCCGTGTAGTTGCCTCGCTGGAGGGAGGGCAAGATGAGAGGCAAGTGCCCGAAAAAGGAGGAGAGCATCCAGAGGATGACAAGGGAGAGGACCGTGGGCGTTTTCTTCAGGAGGGTGGGGTAGGAGAGTGGCAGTGTCACTGCCAGGTACCTGTCCAGGGAGATCAGGAGCAGGGTCAGGATGGAGCCGATGCAAGGCGTCATGCTCATGGCGATGCGCAGGAGGCAGAAGGACTTGCTGCGGTCAAAATCCCCATCGAGGATGTCGTCCAGCGCCTCGGCAATGCACATCACACCCACCAGCAGGTCAGCGGTGGCCAGGTTGAGGATGTAGACGTAGCTGGTGCCCGGCTGCTTCCTCATCAGCTGATAGACAGCCACAATCACCAGCAGGTTCGCTGGGGGGATGAGGCAGCTCAGGAGGGAGTGCAGCACCGCATACAGGAGGTTGACCATTTTCCCCGGAGAGGAGGGTTGAAAGAGATGCGCAGGAAAACTTTGCCCCAGCACAGAAAAACCCCACCACAAGGAGACGTGTGGCTGAGCTTGGAGGGATGGGACAGAAGTGCCTCAGACCCTCCAGCTGCAGCCCGAGGCCAGGAGCATGTCAGTCAGTCAGTCCTTTAAGGGGCACTTTGTCCATCCCAGGAGACGCCTGGAACCTTCCCAGCTGCCATGAGTCGCCAGTGTTTTTTCTAGGACTCTTGGCCTTCCTCCCACCCATCTGATTTTGCTCCACGCCTGCAGGGATGCTCCGAGATGCAGAAGAGCCAGAGTCCTCACCTGCGCTCAGCACGAGTCACTGCAGAGTGAATGTGCCCGGGGTCGGCCGACTCCCGAGCACGCCTGTGACGCAGAGCGATAAGGAGCAGCTTCGCCAAACAAAGCCGAGATGAGCACTCAGCGAGGACGGGAATACGGGCGGTGCGCGCTCCTCCCAGCGAGCCAGCACCATCCCCTCCCAGCGCAGTGCCCGCAGCCGGGCAGCCAAGCCACCGGCTTCCTTGGCACTGCCTCTCAGCCACAGGAGGTGTGGGGCCACAGGAATACCTGCTGTGCCGGGACACTGCGCTGGGCGCTTGCCCCAGGCTGCCGCGTATGGCATCCGACCTGGGGACAACTCGCAGCCTCCAGACCCCGCTCATGGATGGGAGCACACAGGGAAGGGGAACGGCAAAGGAAGCGCCTCCTCGGGCCCAGGGCAGCCGGGGCACGGCCGGGCAGCGCTGCCCTGGCTGGAGCAGAAAATCTTGAAGGTCCGTCTGCAACAGCCATGGGAAATAAGGGCATGTTGGAGACAGCAGGGAGTGGGGTGATGCTTGAGGGGTTCCCCACGGTCCCACTTTTTATCAGGTCCTCCTGTGCTGGTCAGCACACATGTACGAAATGAGCTGTTACTCTGCACAGCTGCAACCACAACACTAGTAGGAAGTTGCACAGTAAATGAATCCAAAAAAATTAAATCAAATTTATGTCAAATTAGGCTCTGGATAAACATACCATATTCATTAAGTTCACATTTATTACAGATTTTGAATTTAAGTCCAAGACAGCTATTACTTGCAAGTTCTTGTCTATTCTGTGTGAGTGGCAGGATGGCTGTGCCAACAGCCCTGCAAACACCATTCGGAAGGGGCTCGGGCCGTGAGCTGCAGCCAGGCAGCCGCGCACAGCACTGGCTGGCGCAGGACAGAGACTGGTCCTGCTCGCCCAGCTGGGCTCTCGCAGCTCTGCTCATGGGGGTGTCAGTGGGGTGCAGGGCCTTTGGGAGAGGCAGGAACCAGACATTCAATGGAATAACTGAGGTTTAGCTCCACGCCAAAGCCCGTAACGCAGTCCACAGGGCAAAATCACACACTAAAATCACCAAAGTGGGGGGCGTCGACACACACCTGCTGCCAGCTGCCCCTCACCTCTCCGTGCCCAGGCGATTTCAGAGCTCTCCCCAGAGAGGGAGCGAGGGACTGTCCCCCCCGCGCCGCAGGGCCCGAGGCCAAGCAGCGTCCTGCTGCCGCACAGCCCGTTCCCGCAAAACTCTGCAGGCTCCAGTGAAAATCTTTGATTATATTAAATATCTTCTAGATTCTCAATCTTTGATTTAGAAAGATGAAGATCACACCTGGGAGTTTGTTTTTGACCTGCTATGCCATTGTCATTCCAGTTTTTAGTTATGTCTCATTTACGCCAGCACAAGACGAGACCCAAAGACGGATCTCTGCTGCAAGCGGCTTACGCGCAACGGCCCGTTTTTCTGCAGTCGCAGTGGGAAACGCGAGACCCATTTTTTTGTCCTTCCCTAGTCTGCACCCAGCTCACAGCAACTCCACTGGACCTGTACCGTCCACCCTTGTGCTTAACAAGCCAGGATCAGCGAGCTTGAATTTGCCCCTCATATTTGTTATTTAATATCCATTTTGCATATGGGTGAAATCAATCAAATGTTCGAACAGGGCTTTTTTAGATAAACGGGTCATTACACCTTCATTTTAACGTTACAAAGTAGCATTTTGCAGGAGGGGAGAGCAAAAAGCTGCAATTTTAACACCAGGACAACATGCGAATATCTGGGTTTCCCGCTGCCCGCAGCGGTGCCGGTTGTCAGACCCGTCTCCACCAAAGAAAGGCATGCTAATAAGATGATTCAAGGACAAGAGACCCTTTCAGGGTTACCGAATACACAGAAGGCACCTACGGTCCAGAGAGCCCCATGCTGAGTATTTCTGGATGCAGGGGGGGGGAGGAGGGTGACCAGGAAGCAGCGTATCCCCACCCGGGGTCTGTCCCCTGGCGCTGCTGGAGGCAGGCTGCCAGACTCCAGCTGCGTGGGACCCAAAATCTGCCCGGCTGGGCTTGTGTCCTCGTCCGAGTTCAGGAAGCGCCCATTTCAGACTAGAACAGCTCTCCTGGCTAAAGCACCACAAACACCAAGCCGTCAGCTGGTGTTTGGCAACTGGTTTATAGGAAGGCTGGCAGGTATCGCTGCCTTTAATGGCCACAAGATTCTTTATTTCCATTTTATTGTTCTGTTTTTCTGTTTGTAAGCGCTCTGTGAACAGCAATCGTGGCACTTGGTCCAGCCCATAAAAAAAAGCCCCCCAATGGAAAAAACTTCTGGTGCATTTAAGGCACGTCAGCAAAGGTTCTCACATACCTAACTCCAGCGTATCAGTAAACCACCTTGCTCAGATGGAAGAGCAGGAACACTGGGGGCAGCAGGCAGATCGTTAGCAAATACCGTGGGGTGATAACATGAACAGCTCATGGAAAATCTCAGCCTAGCAACACATCTGTGCATTTATTTGTTTTCTGTCTACTTTGTCTGAAGTGCACAATTAATGAGAAACTAACGCTCTATCCACACTAGAAAACTTTGGTTAATCTATTTCAGAAGAGAAGGCAGAAATTACCTAAAGAGATGATTTCATCACAGAGTCAAAGCGGCCTTGAGGCCATCATGTTTAATGGTTGTGACGGGCAACACCTTTGTAACAACTGACATCAGCTTTTCTCTCAGCTGGGCGGACAGAGCCTTGGTTACCCGGCACATTTCTGACATCAGTCCCCAAAGCCCTGGGGAGGGCCAAAGACAGTTCTTGCACACTGTAGCAGCTGCCTTTGTCACGGCTCTGCAGATTCCCGTCTCATCGAATCACTGCCCCAACAGAGAAAACTTCCCTCCCCATCCAGAGACAATGTATGGTAAGAATCACAGAAAGGTCTGGGTTGGAAGGGACCTTCAAGACCACCTCGTTCCAAACCCCCTGCCCTGGGCAGGGACACCTCCCCCCAGCCCAGGGTGCTCCCAGCCCCGTCCAACCTGGCCTTGGACACCTCCAGGGATGGGGCAGCCACAGCTTCTCGGGGCACCCTGCGCCAGGGGCTCACCGCCCGCACAGCCAAGAACTTCTTCCCAATATCTCATCCCAATCTCCCCTCTTCCAGTGTAAAACCATCCCCCTTCGTCCCATGGCTCCCCTCCCTGATCCAGAGTCCCTCCCCAGCTCTCCCGGAGCCCCTTTAGGCACTGGAAGGGGCTCTGAGGTCTCCCCGGAGCCTTCTCTTCTCCAGGCTGAACATCCCCAACTGTCCCAGCCTGTCCTCCCAGCGGAGGGGCTCCAACTCTATCCTAGGATCCAGACAGTACTCCAGCTGGTTTTACAAGGGGTGTAAAACACTGTAGCTCGGAGAAGGGACAAAACACGGAGTGGGAAGGAGACACTGCCGGGGCTGCATCTCCACACACAGGCGCCAGAGAGGCGGCCACTCGGTCACCAGTGGTCAGGAGACCCGACAGTGAAGAGGAACTGCAGCCCGGGAGCTGCAGCCCACCGCTCCTCGGGAAGCCGACCGGAGGGACGCCCCAGCCCCCGCAGCAGAACTGCATTTAGACTTCACCTCAGCCCGGCAGGGTTGCCCGGCACAACAGCAGCACCTCAACTCCAATGGCAGCTGAATTCTGGCAGGCGCGCAAAGGGGAAGACAAAGCTCCATGTGCTCCTTCCAGCACACGGAGGTTGTTAGGGGCTCAGACAAGACAAACACAAGATTAATGACTTTGGAAAGTAGGCTTTTTATGCATTTTTTCCAATTGCAATTCTAAGAATATCCATCAGTGACTCAAACAAGGTAGTTCACACAGTAAATGAGAACTCTTTATTTAAATCAACCTTCTCGGTTTCTATTTAGGACAGCAGGAAGGCCCAGCTTTTCATCTTCCAGAGTGGTCGAGGAAGAACCCCTGAGCTGGCCAACGCAATTTAAAAAGCAGTTGATCTTAATTTTTACTGAAGTCACAAAATGATGTAACTACTCTGCATATAATTTTGTTTATATAATTTAGTATATAATGCACTGTTCAACTCTGCCATATATTTTGAAAAATATACAAACCTGCTTTACCCACATTAGAGATATTTGATAGACAGTTGTCAATTACTTAACAGTTTAGGACAATATCAGACACTCCTATAACTTCATTTTAAACTACAAAAAGAACATAAATTCATATAAAATACAACAGATTAAACAAACTCTTTTTCTGAGGAAAAATTAGGTATCAACTCAATCTGCCATTGTGTGAAACATGACTATAAAATAAGTTACAATTAGTAATGCCTGCATTGTTGAGCTATGAACTGGTCGAATGAAATCTTAAAAAAACTATACAGTATTATTGCACTCCATGACTGTGCAGTATCTGGAACACGCCAGCACTGAAAGAGATCTTTCATTAAGTTTTTTTTCAGGAGGCACAACGCGGCTGCGAGAGAAGCATCCAGTCTGTACCAACAGCGAGCTGTCTTCAGTACAGGCCTTCATGGGTCTGAGCCGCGCTGCCTTTGGAAATCACCACTTAATGCCTGGAAACGGAGACACAAGCGTTACAGTCGGCAACCTCTCCCGCACTAAACGAGCGAGCCATCTCCCACGCCGCCGGAACAGAGTGACGAGGCATTGCCGGTAAACTACCGAGAACAGCAGGCCACGCGCGCTTCGCATTATAAAACCCAAGTTACAAGCACTGTCTCTTGGGAGGTGGTAACTCACGGCAAGAGAGTTCTGTTATTATTTCGTTCCGGGCAATGGCCTACAAGGACACCATCAGAACAACTTTGCATTAGCATGAATTTAGCTAAGGAGACATTAAAACACAAAGTCACTAAGTCTCACTATCAGACTCTGCTAACTGGTAGCATTACTTCCCACACGGATGGAAATACAACTGAATGGGGGAGGCATTGCTAGTTTTCTAAACTCATATCCCATTAAATAAAATTCTACATAAGAACAGTCTTTGTATGCTTTTTAAGCTTAAAAGCGGCATCAGTCTACCTTGCAACAAAGAATACTGCCAGAGACCCTCCAAAACTACAGGAAACACTGAACTTTTTAAATACAAAATAATACTTTAAAAATACCAAACAACTTATTTCACAACTAAGATGACTTTTGCTAAATTACTGGGACAAACCAGACATAACGGAACAAACAGGACACGCCTGCAGGCATCAAAAGTCAACCGCTTCTCATGTTCCCCACATGAGGGCCTGGAGGGAGCAATCTCTGAACTACTCTCCCCACCAGGACCTGCAGGAGCATCAGTGGAAGGAGAGATCCATAGGGTTAAAAAGCAGGGTTCGCAGTCTGAGCTCTGAAGCAGCAAGAAACAGCAGAGCACGCTGGTTAGAGCATGGATTCCTACCGGGAGTGAGACTTGACAGAGCTCAGGTTTCTCCCAACCTACTTTCTTGCTTACATAAATACAAATTTGCAGAAGCCAAATCATGTTAAACAGAGCTCCAAAGGAAGTCTGTGTAGGTGTTTGCACAGAGCCAGGTCATTAGCTGCTAGCACTGGGACCCACGGACGGGTTTAAGGTGGTGAGACAGTTTCAAGATGTCAGCAGAGAGAAATGGGAGTGCAGGCTCTGTCCCTTGAGCGCGGGGTGTCTGTCGGCAACATAGCACCAAGAAACAAGTCTCCCAAACCAAAGCCTTCTTGTGCCAAAAACCACACCACAGCTAATCAGTACTTCACTGAAGTGGTCTCCCAAGGGTCAACTGCCAATTTTTGTAGCAAGATAGTCTTTTTGTAGCACATCAATGTTCCTATGAAGAATCGTAAGCTAAATGTTTTGAAAGCCACAAGTGACATAGGAACATAGAATCAGTTTGTCATAAAATATAAAAGCACAGATGCGAACCCTTTGCTCCTAACAGAGTATGTGCCAAAGGTTACAACAGTAAAGTGCACAGATGGGAGCAAGAAAGTGTTCTACTTTCTAGGCTTCTGCAATTCAATTAGGTTACAAGTTACAGAGAAATCCTTTGCACATAGACTATTTCAAGGCACATAACGCAGTGCATTTTCTGATCTCTGCATAATACAGTTCACTACCTTAAGGCCTTCCGCACAGAGTAACACATCTTTTCTGCCCAAAGGAATGCCAGCTTCCAGTTTTGAAACGGGCAGAACAAACCCCAACTCAAAACCTCCCACCAAAACACTATCTGTAAAATCACACACGTCAATTCACTGAAAGTCACTAGAGCTGGTTCTCCAGTAAAACACTTGCAAATGAACAAATATACAATTACAATGTTCAATCCGCGACACGCGGTCCTTCACATCTGCATCAACAGGCAGCTGGTGACTGTAATAAGACTTACAAGAAGTTTCAGTGCTGATAGATGGGGCTATGATCGATGATGAGGCATTGACTCCATGTGCACATTGAGCTTCATTTCGTTATCGAGAATTTGTACAAGCTGCTGCATGGAAGGCAGGTGGCCAGACTCTAGCTTGGACCACACTGGAACATCTACCACAAAACACAGGGAGGGGAGAAACACGCTGTTACATTGACAAAGTCAGAAAACACGCAGGGCTAGTTTAAACACAAAATGTAAGAGATCTAAGAAGCTATGCAAGTTGGTACTGTTTTATATTGAGAGAAATGTCTGGATCAACAATGCTTGAAACCTCTGGCTGTACTAAACCCCAGTCCAACTAGGAGAACAGAGAGTCTAATGCTTCCATTTAGAAATACATCATATGGATTTAGAAGTCCAAAATAGCCATTGACAAAACATCTAAAAATAGATCAGTGACTGGCAGAATAGCATATTGAGTTTTTAAACCACCACTAAATTTTTGGAACTTGTAGTCTCATTAGTCTTCATCTCACTTCTGCCTAACATTTAAGGCTGACCCTCAAAAGTTCTGCTTACCAAGATCTGGTGTGGAATGTTCCACACAAAGTAGCTGCAACCATTATTTTTTTCTCCCAAGAAATATAAAAGGCAGCACAGTCCATAAATACTTTAGGGTAAACACAACATTCATTTCTGATGTTGACAAATACTTACTCCCTCAAATACCCCTCACTGCTATAGCACCTCATGAGTCCACATTGAAAAAGACAATTGCTGTCATCTATATAAAACAAAAGCCAGACTGGAACCGCATTGCCCCAAAATACAAACCAGAAACTTAAAGACAACCAGATGTGACTGTTCTCCCCAGGGAAGGCTGTGTTGCCAATTCTAATCTGAGATTTAGGACTGGAAGTGCATGAAGTTCAACTACTTTGGTACAATACAGTCTTTAAAAGGTTCTGCAGTGTATGACTTGACTTAGAAACCACTATATTGAAATGCACCCTGCACAATCATAAACTGAGATGATAAAGCACAGAGCTGGATTACATACTTGTACCTAGAGCATGAAAAATTCTGTAGTTCATCCATCTTTAAAACCGTACAATTATTTGAAGTCAAAAGGTCCACAGACTCTTTAACCTAAAAAATTAGTATTGCTCCTCGCTGGTACTGAAAATCTGGGAATAGCAACGGATTCAACAGGATTCCAAGGCTAAACCACATTATAAAACAGGATGGGAAAGCATCTAATTAACTGGAGAGTACACTTCCCTAGTTGATCATTTCTTACTTAACGCACATCACATGCAAAGAACGAACATAATACAGTTACTCCAAGTGACCGAGCTATTTTAAAATATATGTAACTGACGTGTATAAACTGCTTTGTAAGACATTTACGATTTTCACCATTTATTGCGATACATAACACCTGAAGCTTCAAAATGGATGACAATCACCACATAGGATCACATTTTGAAACATACATTTCATAACGTCATCCCTCACTCGCCCAACACAACAGCTCTAACAAATCTGTGCACACACGCGCAATACAATGCGGTTCCCTTAAACAGAAAGTTCTCTGCTCACCATTCAAAGTTATTTCAAATGCACCTGTTGACATACACTGGTTCTCAATCATGTTGCTCAGGAAGAAGACCATCATACAAGCATAAACCTAGGAGAGAAGAAAGAGAATCCCCGATACTTCAGCTGTGTGAGCCACGGCTTATTTCATTCACTCTCAGTAAGTGCTGGAAGTTTACAGGTGTCTCCAAATTCCCCTCTACAATTTATCGAGTCATCTTCCAATCGTATAGACATCTTCCTTTCATCCTCTTTTTAAAGAGATTGTGCACATTGCCTTCCCACAACAGGTATCAAAATAGTTCTGAAACCACCCAACTCATAGTCCTGATTCAAACCAAGTTACATCTTCCTGCTCCTTTCCTCCGCAAATCTATGCATGTCTCAACCGCCAGTTTGCAGAAGTACATGGCTACGATGGCACTTGCAGGATGATAAGGGAACGCAGCCGTTCCTGTGTATTGCCTGTCATTTTCAGATTAACACTCCATTTCAACGAACCAAAGGCCTAGACACAAACAGCAGAGCAAGTCAAATTGCATTTGTTCACAGGAATCATCAACCCTCCAGTATTTCTTCAAGCTAATCATCTGGAATTTTCTTTGTGCATCAGTGCCTCAGGATGAAATGATGCAACCTCCAGCAACACAGCACCTCCATCGCCAGCACCTTTGTAATTCCCTTTTCATGCACACGGGCACATTCACACAGGTTACTGCAATATCAAAGAATTTAGCCTGGGAGATAAGTTGTTTACAACATCACAGACACACTGTCCTGGTTTCAGCTGGGAAGGAGTTAATTTTCTGTCTGGTGATTGCTGTGAAGGGAATGTCAGTAATACCTATGGGTCTTAGCTGTTGCTAAGTGGCGTTTACACTATTCAAGGACTTTTTTCAGCTTCCCACAGAAGTCCAGACAGAACGATGGAATGGCCAAGGGAATATTCCGTACCATAGACCCATGCTCAGCATATAAATGGGGGTCAGCCGAGGGCGGGAATCCACAATCACTGCTCGGGACGGTGCCAGTTTACTGGGCAGTGAGAGTGACCAGTATCATTATTATTTTTCCCTTTCTGTTATTGTTTCTATTAAACTGTCTTTATCTCAACCCACCAGGGTTTTTTTCCTTCCTTTGCCCTCCTTTCCCCCACCGCTCTTCGCCCCCACATTTCCTGGGGGAGGAAAAAGGCAGGGGGGTGAGTGAGCAGCTGCGTGGTTCTAGTTGCCAGCTGGGGTTAAAGCACGACACACACTGCAGCCAGCCTAGCTCCGTGGTGTACTTGGCCCACTTAATTAAACAGGATATATTACAGCTTTTGTACGTTCAAACTGACTGGTGACAGAGACCCACTGCACTGGGTAGCTCAGTTTTGAGGATCTGTGCACCAATAAAATATATAAAGCTTAATTAACATAAACTGCTTTTTTTTTTTCAGTAGAATAAATCTGGAACAAGGTCATTATAAACCAGAGTTCAACAACATTAATCTGTTAGCATCATTAGTACTGACTCACAGGGATATTCATCCCACAAGGCACAGTCTGTCATGCCAGAGTATGTTTGCCAAAAACACCCACAAAATTTCAACTCAATTTTTCTAATCACCATCAAATTGCATGCCTAATCAATTAGAAGTCTGACAAAAGCAACAACTGCGAAATAGTTACAAGACAATAGAAAAGGGAAGCTGTAATTTTAACACTAACAATACCAGCTCGAAACCCTACTCTTGAGCCCTAAAAATAGAAACCTGTTATCATCTTTGTCAGTAACATTAACCTCAGCTGTCCCTCTGCTTGGAAAGACAGATGCTGAGAATCAAATCTGGGTCTGTCAAAAATACGAAGCACTACTTACACTACTGTAAGAATAATTACGCTACTGTAAAATTCTCAAGTATATTTAGTTATAGAAGCCGAAAGGCCCTGTTAAGGCTGCAGTGTACACAAGTTAAGCCAGTAACAATTGTGAAGTGCTCCCAGAGCAGCCTCATAAAGTCATTCTAAAACTACTTTTTCAGAATAAAAGAAGGAAGTATGCTGTTTACCTTATTTTCTTGGCCCCACTGCCAGATGCTTGGAGCTTGCATGCCAAAGAAAGCAAATGGATCCTTGCCAACGATTATTAAGCCTATTAATACTAGTTTGAAGACAGACAGGAAGGATGCTATGTGCCTATCAAAAGACAACACATAAAAGTGACTTAGAACCTTCACAGTTACTGCTTCACCGCAATAAAGCTGTAATTCACCTAATTAGAAGAATTCTGATAGCATACAAGCATTTCAGAGAAAATACAAAACTTTTCAAGGAAGTTTATCTCTCTGCAAAAAAAAAACCCCAAAGCAGCCCACATTAACAAACACACACATCCTCGGGATACCACTCTTGTGTACCATGCATACAGATTATTTTGTATTTCTTTTTCTAAGCAGGCCTCAAATAGAAATTTGCTTTCAACCATCATGTCTAAACTGGATAATACATTCAGTTTCTTAAAGAAGGTGTTCCATATTATAGAGACATGTTTAATTGACGTGCACTACTTCCTCATAAAGCATTTTCCCAGCAGATGCAGAAATCCCTACAGTTCCTTGTAGGAATTAAACCTATAGCCAGAGAGCAAATTTACACTGAGGTACTCAATCTTGTATCACTCTCATCATTGTAATTATCACAGTAATTAGGTCAAGAAGTGGTTCAGAAGCCACCACAGTAACTACAGCATCACTCTCTGGCGTGTACACAATGGTTTAAATAATAGGAGTAACACTATTTTTGTCTTTTTCCGTATCTCTATGGGCTTTCCCCCCAGACTGTAGCTAAGGTCATCCCAGTAGTCTCTCCAAGAGGTTAGCTCTCCCCTGATTCAGATGTTAAAAACAAACTCTTCCCTCCTCTGCAATCTTAACCTATTACAGGAATTTGTCACTAAGTTCACAAGCTGATCAACAAATGTGAATTTATGTCCAGATACATCATAAAGGAAAGCTGGAAAAGTTATCTGTGAAAAAAGTGTATTACATAATTTACTTTAGGCTAGAACACAACAGGCCTCATCATATAGATACCCAGATGGCAGTATTTGTATGGAAAACTAAGGTGCCTGTCTGCAAGGGAAAACATAACTGAGCTTGTACATAACCATAATGGAAAAAAAAAACATCCCAAGTTTCCATTTTCAGTATTATTTAAGTGTAAATGCACATGTTCACTACTCACCATGCTGAACCTACATATTGGAAAAAAAGACAAATTAGTACTACTAGTCATTTGCTTACCTATATATAGGTTGAGGAAGGTAGTTTTCCCCTTCAATTCGGATGTCTGGGTACCGCTGGCTAATAACCCGCATGTACTCCTCAAACACCCGCCTGTAGCCTCAGGAGACACTAAACACAGACAGGGATTGTCACCAAAACTGGAGTGCTGTATGTTAAAGCTAAACTGGCAACATCAGTACTCACATTGCTCATAATCCATTTAGTATAAAGTAAAACTAAAATTCTTCATGCCAAAGATGAAAACTGATTTGCAGCTAAGTTACACATCAAAAATCCTGACAGCTGACTAGGTACTTGGTTTTACGCAAACTTGTTTTCACTTACTAGCACAGACACAATGTTTTGGTACAGCCCACTGACCAAGGAATCACTTATTTCCCCAGTAAAAAGCTGTTAAGTTAGAAAGTCAACGTAAGTAACGCCTTGCTCCCTGTCCAAAAAA
>VZSZ01007190.1:36087-52475 GCA_013398815.1 Ibidorhyncha struthersii
GGCGCCGGCGGCCACGTGACCCCGACAGGCCCCGCCCCCGGCCCGCTCCACAACATCCCCCTTTTGGTAAAAATTTAGCGCGGGGGGGGGAACCCCAGACCCTTCTGGGTTTCAGCAACCATTTCCATCTCTCCGCCCTGTGCTCGGCCCCGCGGTGTGAGCGGCCGCGAGTGAAGGGGCGGGGAGAAAGGAAAATAAAAATAATAAATAAAAATCCGAGCAAAGGCCCTGGAAGTCAATGATTTCTGATCATGGTGGCACAGCCTCGCTATTTTAAAGACTCTGCTCAGTACAGAAGTACTTTATATTATTAAATGCTCTTTATTTTTATCTACATCCCATTATTGCATAAAGATGACGCCTTTTTAAGTAAAATAAAGCTTTCAGCTGGGTGCACCTCATCACCGCCCCACCTCACAAGGGTTTCCTTGGTTTTTAGGCAACACGCTTTAAGAAGACAAGCACGCTTCTGGTTTGAACAGCAGCAGCACTGGCTGACGCGACGCTCGTTACCGGTCTCACATGCACAAAGCTTTAAGATAGCTCTTTACAGGGCAAGTGTGCAGGACAGCTGCGGACTCTGCATCCTCAGTCACTTACTGAAACATTTTATTATGTTCAAGTTAATACAAACTATGTTTTTCATGAACTTTGTGTTAACGCCGCATTGGATTTCCATGAAGTTTTAAAGACCCAGTTCTAGGTCTTCGAGCTCCTGAAGGAGTGCGGTTTCCTTCTGAATCTTCTCCAACTAGAACAGAAAAGCACAAGGTATCACAGATGTGGCTTATTATAAAATGAAACTTGAATAAACTGCATACATCTTAACAGTACCTGGTTTTTCTCTAGCTGTTTGCCAGCGGCTGCTTGTTCTTTCAGCTGCTCAATTGCCTTTAGTTTCTGTAAAAACAAAACAAAACAAAAAACACACTAACACAAAAATACTGGTGAACCAAGAATAGAAAACCCAGTCTTAAAAGTCCCTGCACTGGCAACTCCCTGATCTACCAGAAGGCAGGTCTCAATAGGGAAGGCACATTTCATTTCAGCATCTCCAGATGCTCAATCCAGAATTCCCCACCAATAAAAGACGTTTCTTTCAAGAACAAAACCGAGAGGACAGAAGCGCTGCTTAGTCTCTGGAGCATAAACACCATGCATTATCTCACTGAAGGGCTAGGTCCAAATTCAGAAATCACACCTCCACTATCAGTATCCCTCTTCACCACACCTTGTCCTCAGAAAGCCTGGAATATTAATCAAAACAGAGGACCATGACAAGCAGGGGGCAGCCAAGAGAAGAAAGCCCTGCTGGATTATGCTGAAAGGGTTACAAATTCAGGAAATTACCATCTATGTAAATGCCACCCTACTGAGCTCAAGTCACCTTACAATCAGACTAGATCTCTTACAGACCATCTCTTAGAGAAATCCCCTGTTTGCTAGGAAAAAAAAAATCCCCTCACCTTTTTTAAATTCTTTATCTTCTTGTCAACTTCAGGATCTCCTGATGTAACGGCAGGCACAGCACTACGTGGGGCATTCTGTGATGCCGAGGACTGCACAGGCTGCTGGCTCGCATCAGCTTTGGCCTCCTGTAGACAAATAAAATAAACACATTATCTAGAAAATACCTTTGATTACAAAGAAACTGAAAAATTTCTTTAATAATTTTAAGGGATCCATTTAATATTTCTTCTTCCGCTAGTTTGCTGGTGTACTACAAAATTTGAGAGTGACTTGCTTTGATGCATTGCATTACCTACATACATGCTTTCCACGGAAGAAGGGTTAGCTGTAACAACTCACATGCTGTTTCTTGTTTAATTTGTACTTCCCCAAGACACAAACCATACATAGCATAGGAAAACATCAGTAAGGACGACATGACAAATACACACACAAATATTTTATAAAGTAGACTGGTGGGTCATTGTCTCTGAAGTAAAAGAAAGGGCTCAAAAACAGTGTAAGAAATTAAAAAAAAAAAAATCTTATTTAAAGAAATTATTGCTTCAGAATTCTCTAGAAATTGGAAGGCTAATACCAAAAGCTGATTTTTATCTACCTAGCCAAAGAACAGCAAGTAAAGTGGTGATGCAGACCAGGCTGTCTTTGGTCTGCCCTGATAACTTGCCTCAGCCCGGACCTGCTGGGGGGACACATCAAAGCAGCAATTCCCTTCTTACCGCTCACCTAACACTGAGAAAAACTGTGCAGATCATCTGAAGGTGAAAAGTCAGAATTACTTAGTCTTAATACTGATTTCAGCTAACATTCACAGCAACTAGCCAAAGCTGTTATTTTTACGTCATACCTGCTTCAGTCCAATTAAAAAAGCCTGCCACCCTCTCGACAACTCAGCATGTGAAGATGTGTGGAGGGCTCCCAGTGCAACCAATGGTCACTGCTCTGAGACTCATCAGTCCGGCTGTGAAAACTCATTAACATTATCATTGAAAGAACTACTTCTGCAGTACCTGTTTAGCAGCTTTCTTTGCTTCGTGTTTCCTTTGATTTTTCAGAGCTGTTTTAGAAAGTGGCTTATCACTGCTTCCTGGTGGTTTCATATTCTGAGGTGGCTCATCCTCATGCTGCAGGATATGCAAAATTAACCGTTACAAAACCTGTATTCCATGTTGGCAAGTGTGTTGGTACAAAAAATCCTAACAGTGAACCCCTAAACCAACTTAAGACAACAGCATATGCAAAGATGAACCGTAAAGGAAGAGGAAGGAAAAACAAAGAAAAAAGAAAGTATGGGCCTGTCCTGCCCTTTCTCTTTCGAGAAGCAGAAGCCAGTGTGAAAAGGGTTTCACACTCATCCATTCTCAAGTTTGGATGGGACTATCCTATATGTCCTAAAGATTTCAGGGATTTCTGATAAAATAACAAAATCATCATGTTTTCTATCTCAGGGAGGGTGGGAGGAGAAAAATCAAAGAGGAATAAACCAGCACAAAATGACTGAAACTTGGCATTTTGTTTCCGTCAACAACTTTTTAACTCAAACTCCTAGTGACAAGAAAGGAAAAATGGGTTGCTGGGAGGGGAGATGAGGTTTCTTGTGGGGTGGTGGTGAAAAGGAGGGGTTGTTTAGTCTTTTGGTTATTTAAGAAACTCATAATTGAGGAGCTGGATTGTTTTAATGTGTATGACAAGATTTCTTGCTCATGTAAGTAAACAGAATTATTTTATCTAACGCATCTTTTCTCTACTACTTCTGCTTGTCGATCATTTGCAAAAATCAGACATTAGCATGATTGATAGATTCCTCACAAACCAAGCAGCAGTCTTCAAAAGCGCAAGGCTCAAAATCAAAGCTCTAAGACTTAAAACATCAAGGGTGCAATTGTTAAATGTAATTAGTTGCTACTCAGCCTACTTTGAAAACTTGCAGAAAATAAACTAATTAGACAAGTAGGTCACTATACAGAAAACTGTTTAAACTGTACTGACTTGCCAACAAATCTTTTTCTAGCAAGTAAACTTACTGAAAAACAAGAAACCAAACCAAAACAGAAGCGCCCCAAACCACCACCTGTCTAGCTGGGTTTAGACTGGTAAGTCAGGTCACCCAAATCAGAGGCTGCTACCTTAACTAGAGTATCCAATTTGCAGTATCCAACTGCAAATTTGCAGTTTATTGTTCCAGTGCATGTTGCAGACAGTGTTTTAAAGTTTGAAAATGACTTTGTAAAAGAAAAGTATTTGGGCCAAAGAAATTCCAGTTTTCCAGCACACATTCTTGCCAACAGCGAGCCAAGTGAGTGAGGATTACCAAGAAAACTTCTCAAAAAACCCTACAATACTACTGTCAGTACGATTACTCTTCTAATGTCTCTCATTAAATATAGATGGGCAAAGCAAGGAAGCAGAACAATTCCGTTCATGTATGAACCTGTCTACTTACAAGCTTGGAACTCGTTACAGGTTTGTTTCTCAGGGCTGGAGGTCTGTACGCTTGGGCAGGCTTTGGCTCAGCGCTGGGCAATTCACTTGGAACTGCCTGGTACTTCACTGCTTTCGCCGGGAACACTCCATCCAAGAAGGGCTGCCAGGAAACTTGCCACATTTCTTCATTTGATGGAACTTCGTAGCTGTGTAACAGAGAGCCAGTGTAGTGCCATATCTTGTAGCCGTTACTGACCCGTAGCCTGGGAGCACACGTAGCTGTTACAATATGCTCTCCGTCAGGACACCAAGCAAAGTACGTGGAATCCGAGGCTACTGGTTTGGAAATGAGTTTGTAGTTTTTAACGTCCCACACTTCCATCTGTCCCCTGAGATTTCCAAATCCTGCTAGCACCAGGATGTGTCCGTGGGGGCTGTAGTAGGCAGCATTGCGAGGACCGGTTCCAAAATCAAACACAGGGTCACATTTCAGATTAAAAACTGTTGCTTTGGCAGGCATGAAACCATACACAGCACAAAACTCAACAGAATTGGGGTTCCAAACAACATCATAAATAGGACCATTTTTTGCTAAAGAAAAAGGAAAACATGCAGCTGTTAGGAGGTTGTATCTTTTCAGTGCAAGCAAAAATAAAATCAAAAGCGATTCTTAACTTCATGCTTTGCTAAAATGCTGTGATCTAATTATTGACAGTGAAAATGCATTCTGCTAACAACACAGGTAGAAAGAACATTTTATCTTCCGATAATTTTAGTTAAGGTTTGAAACAGTAACTACAGCCATTCCAAATTACCTCTGTAGGGTCAACATCCGCACTTTAACAGTAAACATTTTTTTTTCATGTAAAAAAATTCCTTTATATTTTTTCCTCATTATTCAAGTATGATCTCTCAGGACCTTCTCAAACTGCCCCACTGGAAACCTGCAAAAACAGGAGTTTTATACCAGCTGGATACTAGTTCCTCTTTTTTAAATCTAAGAAATACTGCATAGTGCAGCTTTTTAGAGCTAAGAAACGTTGATCTAAGTTATCTTTAGACTGTGCTCACGCACATATTTTATAATACAGATTTTAAAGTGAGAGAGCACACAAAAATGGTCTCACATTTAACGATTAAAACTTGGTATTGTTAGAAGCTATTCTGGGGGTTAAAACATTAGGAGATACTGAAGAATGATGAATTAGACATGGAAACTCATGTAAAATGTACAGGGGTAAATAAAAACCAAAAGTCATTATAATTTTTCATAATCCGGCTCTCTTTACCTGTATTTCAGATAAATGCCAAGTGCATTACTGACAATTCTTAAGTCCAGACATTGACCCAAAATATCAAACTGATTTAAATTGTTCATTCCTGTTGTCATTCCAAAACCTCATTATCTTTAGAAACTAGGCCGTGCAATCACAGTGTCTGTGCATTTTCCCTTTTAAAACTTTTTAGATGACATTAACCAAATGCCACTGCAGAGACAGAGGTCTGACAGAAAATTACGTTTCTGCGTGTTTCATGACAGAGGCAGCTTCATATGGGCTTCAACAGCTAAGGCAAGGGCTGCAGCATGAGTCCGTTAGTCAAAACCAAAAAACCCTCCACAAATGCTAGTGTGAAAAAAAGCTTCAAAAATGGACCTCAAAAGTAACCAGAAGATACAAATCCATGGGAAATGAAGCAGCGCACACGCCAAGTGCCCACCACTTGGGTTTTGATTTTTTTTTTCCTTGAAAAGAAATAGCTAAATTAAATGTAAATCAATGATAAATTTTCTGTTAAGTAAAGATGTGTTGGAAATAACTAACTTCAAAGGGCAAAGTAGGTTTTAATAAGCATGTAATCAAACAACTAGTGTTCTCAGTCCAGGAAACTGCTCACAGAGTGATTCTAGATACTGAGTTATAATCCCGATTATTTTTCCCCAGTGAAGTTAGCAACAAAGGGAATTGGGGCACAGTACTTGCTACCACAAGTTTTGCTACAGAAGGCAAACTGGAGATGTTTGCCCAGTCAACACAGCTTTGAAATAGTCACAACGGAATAGCCTCTCTATAATCCCAAACAAGATAGGCAATTAACATAGCAAGAGCAACAACTCAAGATAATGGAAAAATACCACCACAGGGAAATTAATGAGTGGACTTCCAGTTCAAACAAGACACCAGAATTAAGAGCATCCACTTGCTTCTCCCCAACATGTCATTTTTATGTCTTCGAACACTTTCCATTTTACAATACAAAATAAAGGACTTCTGTTTTCCAATATACTTCAAAAACTTGCTCTCACTCTGCTTCGGTTCCCTGAGTAACACTATCAACTGCATGTCCGTAAGTGCGGGTAGGATTATTCTGTTTGGTAACACACTGTCCTGCCCATTTTGATTTCTCAGACATTAAGCTGGCTCCATTGTCCAAGGGTTTCCTTAGTAAACATGCACAATTCCCTTCCCATGCACATGAACACCCTCCCAAGCAAATTCTTTGTGTATATTAACTGAAAGTGGCCGCTCTCTGCCACTGACATTAAGATGACAAGATAATTCGGCTATTAAAAAAAAACCCCACCCCCAAAAAACCCCAACCACCCACCTTACTCCAGATTAAAAAAAAGTTCTGGTGAAGGATTTTTTGTTGAGTACTTCATTTTTTCTTTTAAAGTTTATTTAATTATACTAACACCCCCCCCAGATGTTAAACAAGAGCTGATGAAACAGCAATTCTCACTATCAAGAGCTGTAACACAATGAAAAAATGCCCAAGTTACTTACGCAATTGTACAACTGCACTTTCTCCGTTTGTTGCAATGTAGTGCAGAGTTTGCTCTCCATAGTACGAAGCACCTGTTTTATCAACTTCTGTACTAGCTATGACAAGCACAGCAGTGGCTAACAGAATAGACATACAGTTATTTCAATACAATTATTGCAAATCATATAAACTATTTCACAAACTACCATGGACAAAGAGAAATTATTTTGATCATGAATTCTAGTTGATTGCGTAACAGTGCTGTCAACATTCTCTTCTGAATTTAATTCTTCCTAAATGTTAACCCAAACAGAACAAGTATCTTCCTTTCTCAGATGAAAAGTGTAAACTAAGTCTATTCATTCACCATTGAATTATAAGAAAGTGAGCATACTTTTGCAGCCATAAAAAAGATATTAACCTAAGGCAGGAACCAAGCATCCTGATAGATCCTTGAATAAAATGTTTCAACAGCTTTTGTATGTACATATACCTTATCCAAAACTATATGTCCACACGTCATTTCTACATGTGATACCTTCCCTGTATTCCAAACAATGTGGGTTGAACTGTTTTCACAAAATTATCCTGAAACAGCTCATTGCTAACAAACAGCAAAGCACACAGAGGACTGTGCAAGTCATCCCAACTGTGATACGTCTGTGTATATACAATTTTACAAATTAAGAACAGTTTATGCTCTGGTATAATCTTCCATATACAGTCTAAATCCATTATCATCGCAGAATGCAAAATTAAATTTGAATTTGCTATTCAACTGGAAAATTCCCCAACATGTAGAATATTCTCAATTACAATATACAAATGGCCATGGAAGACAACGCAGAAGAGTTATGAGCACTTCCAGGTATTCAGAACTGTAACTTTATCAGTGCATTGCCATTAACGGCTATCTTCAGTATTTATCTGCACCTGCAAATTACATGCAAAAAACCCAGACAGTAAACAAAGGAATTAAATCCAAAATGTGTGGAATATAAAAGTTTAAACACATAGCTATTATACCTTTTTTGTTCCATAGCATTGTCACCTTGTCAGCTTTAAAGAAACTTTTATTGGCTAGTGCAGACTGAGGGCCATTGAAGTTGGGATACTGATAGAGTCTAACAAACGATGGTGCGCCTTTACTGCCTGGAACATACACAGCCACCTAAAACAAAGCCACGAGATTTTATTGCAGATGATATTCTTGGTAGCACAGGGTCTATTCACTACCAGTATCTTGTACTAAAGTTACAGTAATTTTTTGAAGAAAACCAACAAAGAAATTGGAAAAGATGTCAGAAGTACCTTGGTTGGCTGTGCTCCTGGAGATAACACAAAATCATTAACCTTTTGCAAATGCAGTTTATTTGCAATAGTATCTGCAAAAAAAAAAAAAAGGTCATAGATGTGATGACATTAATGACAAACCATGTTAGCCTGGATTATTAACTATACCTTTTTGTGGGTCTGTATCCCAGATAATAAAGAACAGCACATATAATGATAAAGGATTTCTTTTATGAGACAAACAACCATTACTTTCCCATTTCATCACACATTTTTATGTACAAAACCAACTTGAACCAAGCCTAGGTCTGAAATCCAGTTTTTAGTATTTGGAAGCTCCAACAGTAAGGAAGCTTCTGAACCCCACGTGAACACAGCTGGTGTTGTAAGCAAGGCCCAGTGTTCCTCATCTTATCTGTCCTGACTGCAGACGAAGCAGCATCAGTCACGACCGGATAACACGCACCATTACACACAGCCAGGGGTTCCCCTTCGCAAATCTACTGGACGATTCTTCCTGATAGGAAGCATTCATAAAGGCCTGATTTGCGCTGAACATTGCCCCTTTATGCAAACAACTTATGGGAAATGCATCTGTAAAAGGTAAACAAGCAGCAGCAACGCACAACCCCATTCCAGCAAGGAAGTCTGCGCTGAGCAGCAGACCTCATGCTGGAACAGGCACCCCGTGCTTCCCAACCATAGCTTCACTAACATCAGTAGGACCAGTTCTCAGGAAACTGCATGTCTCATAGGCTGTATTTTTAGCTGTCGGAATAATTACTGTATCAGCTTTATATTGAAAGCAAAACAAAAAAAAAACACCAAAACCCCAAAACATACACCACTGTTATGCCCCCAGCAGTTTTCTTTTATACCTTTAGATTTTTGTTCTAATTCATTTTTATCTTCCTGCTTTTTTCTTTCCCTTTTCGACCTCTATTCACTCCAAATGTTCTACCATTAGTAGTAAATTTCCTTGAAAAAAATGCTCTAGCTTCACAACTTCATTTTTGCCATCAGTATAAGCATTCTAATTCTATTCTGCCCCTCTGCTGCGCTCTGGGGAGACCCCCCTGCAGGGCTGCCTCCAGTTCTGGAGCCCCCAACAGCAGAAGGACATGGAGCTGTTGGAGCAGGGCCAGAGGAGGCCCCGGAGATGCTGCGAGGGCTGGAGCCCCTCTGCTGGGAGGACAGGCTGGGAGAGTTGGGGGGGGTCAGCCTGGAGAAGAGAAGGCTCCGGGGAGACCTCAGAGCCCCTTCCAGTGCCTAAAGGGGCTCCAGGAGAGCTGGGGGGGGACTCTGGATCAGGGAGGGGAGCCATGGGACGAGGGGGAATGGTTTTACACTGACAGAGGGCAGACTGAGATATGAGGAAGAAATTCTTGGCTGTGCGGGTGGTGAGCCCCTGGCGCAGGTTGCCCCGAGAGGCTGTGGCTGCCCCATCCCTGGAGGTGTTCAAGGCCAGGTTGGACGGGGCTGGGAGCACCCTGGGCTGGGGGGAGGTGTCCCTGCCCAGGGCAGGGGGGGCACTGGGTGGTCTTTAAGGTCCCATACAACTCTAACCACTCTATGATTCTGTAATTTCCTGGATCTCATAAAATGAGAAACAATACAGAATCAGGCCTCTTTAATTCAAAATTAGATGCATTTTATACTAGATAAGTCACTGACAAGATAGACAAGAAACTGAAAACATACCTCATTAAAACATAATTATTCAAAATTAAAAAAGTAAGCAATACTTAAAATAAAAAGCAAGCAAGAGAAGACATGGGGAAAAAAAAGAAAAGAAAAGAAACACCCAAAAGAAAATGCCTGTAATGAACACAATGAAACGTATAGAAATACTTGCGTACTAAAGTTGTTGTTTTCAAAAAAGTGCACTTCATTGTTTACATTCCTGGCACAAATGCTTTCATCATCTGACCAGCAAGGACACCTACAATTAAAGAAAATAAAATAGAAACACTGAATGATGCTCATCTTTAGCAGTCTAGGATTTTTTTTCCTCCATTTTTACAGCCAAGCAAGTTCAAACATGAGACATGTTTCAAATGGACAAATGACAGCTGCACGGTAAAGAACAGACAACTAGGCTTAGTTATTGTCTCCCCAGCTTTCTCTGTGGTGCATAATGATAGGGAATTTACACTAAGAAACAAACAATTATAACTACATACAAAGATACTTACGAGCACAGATACTTGCAGGCAGTATTCGAAATGCCAACACCACGCTAAAAGCTCTATTTACCTGGATCAGATTTTGGAAACCACATTTATTTGCAAACAATTAGCATCTGGGCATGTTATTTACCAGTTCTGCATCTTTTTCTGGATGAAAGATTTTAAGCATTTTCCAGTTTTCACGTCATGAAGCTGCAGGTTGGGCGCCCCCGCTGTGCCATCTTTAGCAGCTGCAACAAAAACACAGATTACAGCAGGGGTCTCTGGGGAGTAAATGTGCTTCACCATGATGACATTCCATCTCGTGACTCTACAAGCAACTAAACATGCATAAACTTCTTACAAGCAGCATCCCACCCCCGACGGACTAAACCCTAGACTGCTAATCGCTTTACCTATTAACATAAATCTTTCAGTCCAAAGAAAGAACTAACATTTGGAAGTGTAGGGTTTCTACTCCTATTACAAAAGTAGGACCACCAACACTACCACAGCTTTTTTAATGCATGTTTTCTAATCAAAATCAAAAGCTGCCCTCTTTGCAAACAATTAAGGTGTGTTCTCCACTCCTACATTTTGTTCTCATAGGAATGCGATGCATTTTGTCCATCATGCTGCAGTCACAGCTTTGTCTGCAAGCCGTGCAAAATGGTTCCGCTGGTTTTAAACTCTCCGTACCCTCCTACTTATTGTGGATACTACAGCCTGCCTAGTTCTGCCCATGATTCAGAACAGACCTCCTAACGGTTCTCAAACAGTTCACAGTGGGCATCAGTTCTGTCACTTGTGCTGCCTTGTCCTATCCTACAACCTGCCCGAGAACACTTCCCACACGCTCAGCTTATACCAGCTCTTTCTTTCAAAGGAAGCATCTACAGCGTCTGCTTCAGACAGGCAGCTCAGATGAGACTGAGGCTTTCTAAATCGGGATCGTACACTCCACAGAGGGGCAGAGGAGAGAATAAAGCCCTCTGGACAACAAAGAACACTCAAGTCAGCTATGCCCAGTGGAGGACATGACTACTCTGCGACAGCTTACAATTCTCCTTCTTGAACAGCATACTATTCAAACACACTCTTTGCACTAAGATCAGTTAGCAATTTTTAGAAACCCGTGATTTACTTAATAGCATAATTGTTAGTACATGCACTCTGATTTACTGTTTGTAGGAATGGCCGATACCAGATGCTTTCAGAAGATGGCATCCCTCCCTCCTCCACTATATACTTGATTACCCATATAATTTTCTGTACACTTTCTATACTGCTCATTTAGCCAATAAACGTGCTACAATGACGGAAAGCCTGCAAACCAAATCAAATATGCAGTTACCCCATGTACTTTTACAGCTGATAAAATACTCACTTGTATAGGCCTGCCACGTTGCCAGAACGTTATTCTTTGGCGAGAATTCAAGGCAAACTGCCTTTGGAAGATCAAAGGAACGCAGTAACTCAGCACTGGTGACATTAACAATATTTACTCTGGAATGAAAAGATGCTATTTCAATAAAACACGCTTAGAATAGTTAATTAATAGCCAAGGTAACTTTTCATGGATTTGACTCTTCTAGATCTGTTCCAAATTTGGCCAATGTAACTAAATTAGAAGAGCTTCTTTCCTCTCTTGCTTTTACTATTTTTTTTGCAAGAACACATTGTAAAAACAGATACCCAAGTATAACAGAACCTGAGCGAAAGCACTGGGCAAAACATTTCACATATTTTTATTCACAACATTTAAACTCTGAACCACAGACAAGGTATGCTCTCTCCATGGAGTCCAGTCCATCCACACTTCCCCAATGCTAAAGTTGAGCAACGGCCAACAGAAAGGCTCCAACTGAATTATCCCACATATTTTTAAAAGTTTTCTATCTATAAGGACACAACACTTAAGACACTGGCTTTTTGAAGCTGGGAGACGCAGGGAGACGTGGACAATAAAAAGCAAAGGTGAGACGGCTGAACAAACAAGGTGAAACCTCTGAACACCATATATTAAAGATCTGCCGCATACAGAATCCAAAGAAACAAAAAAGATCACATCACGATGTGTCCAAGCCACCGTTGTTCTCAGAAGCTGCATTAGGAGCCTCTTCCTCACCATCTCATTAACTGCTCCCCCTCAGAAATGAAGGAAGACGGACTGCCCCCAAAACAAAGAGGCACGGCAGGACTGGAAATTCAGAGTATTCTCATGTATGGGGACCTGGATATACAACCTGGTTTCCCCACAAACATTTTCTGGAAACAGACCTTTCCAATTGGCAATAATAAATTTTCAATTAAAAATTAAGAGTCTGGATATTTTGGAGAATCAGAAATAACAGTGAAAGTAATGAAACCTATATTTAAGTTACCTACTCTAGAAGAAACGGTTAAAGGGTATTACTAAATACTTTTGCAGATTTTTTTTAAAACCTGTTAGTATGAATGCTGTCGTTTCAGAATAAGGCTTATCACCTCTTTACAGCAGCAACCCCATGATGCACTCTTATGTAAAGGACAATCTCTAGTGAACACTAGAATGCACCTAGTTTGTAAAAAAAGAAACCTTGTGACATTTGTACACAAGGTGCACAGAATCTTAATTTTCTGTGAACTTTACTAATAGATTAATCCCAGAAATCCAGGCACTATCGTACTGGGAAATATGAATAAAAAAACAACTAAAGCATATCCAGATTCCACAGGAATTGGTGCATTATAAATATGAGAAAACCAGTAAATGTTTAATCTGATATTCAGGAAACAAAGCCACTACTGCGAATAATGCAAAAATAAACTGCATTTAAAGCATGTAAGCAAACACTTACATTAACAGCTACAGCCTTTACACAGACAAGAGTAAATGGGGCATAACTGATCCAGTTTATTTAATACAAACTACTTGATTAATATCATAAAATGCACCAACTTTTCTCCATTGCACCAGGCAAATAGGGAACCATCCTTGCTAAAAGCAACAGCTTTGCAATTTTTTCCAGAGTCCCTAAAGAAATAAAAAAAGCACATTAGTATTCAAACACACTGCATAAGTTAAGGTATTTTTAAGAAAAAGAAAAAGCAACACACTGATTTTCCTACTGTGCTCCTGAGTAGCACTTTGTAACAGTGCAATCTACTCTGCAATTGTTCAGTGATTATTATCAGGACAATAAGAATTCAGGCAGGCATAAAGCCTTCAAAACCATCAATTGCCTGAATTACTGAGAGTAAGAAAAAGTTCACTTATATGTTTTTCAATTCTAGAGTCTACCTTCACTTTTTATAAAATTATTTCTTTTGCACAAAAGATCAAAAACAGTGATAACAGTACCTTTGAAACGCTGTACTCTCTGTGAAACTAGGTGGCCCATTCACCATATAAAGCCCTTCAGATCCTCTCACTGGAAGAGTAAACAAACAACTACTCATTTCAAATTCAGAAAGTCGTCCAAAGCAAAGGCTTTATCTAATTTGTGAACCTTGAGATCCGCACACACTTTTTCCCTGCTTGCATTTTAGAGTAAAAGCGAGAGAGGGTTGTAAAGGAAATCCAGAACATAACACGTGCCGAGACACCTGGCTTCATCCAAGGCAGCCGCAGGATTCAAATACAGGACAGAGGCGGCGAAGGGGCAGAGCTGAGCTGAGCTCTCTGCCCCAGCACCAGCAGCTCTGACGCACAACGCACAAGCAACTGAGGTGCCAGTTTGCCCCAGCTGTGCGATCCGCTCCCTGCTTTGACCAGCACGGCCCTTCCAGGGCAGCCTTCTCAGCAGGATCAGTCTATGAACCAGTTTGTTCCTCTGCCACAGGAGCACTGGTGCCAGTGCAAAGGGAGCAACGGCACTTCCGAGGGCGGTGGGGCACAGCAGCATAGACCCAAAACAAGTGCATGGTAGAGGGGCTGAGGTGGAGGCACCCCTGGAGCCCCCACCCCAACCCTGCTCCTGCAGGGCCAGCAACACTGTGCTGTGGGGCCGTGCGTGGCCGGGTGGCGAGTATCCCCAAGGATGGAGATCCACAGCCTCTCTGGGCAGCCTGCGGCCGTGTTCAGTCTCACAGCCAAATAGTTTTTCTTGTGTTTAAATGCAATTTCCTACATTTCAGTTTCAGCCCATTGCCCATCGTCCCCTCACTGGATACCACCAAACAGGAGCCTGGCTTCATCTCGCAGGATGACCTCAAACTACAGAATAGAGGCTGAGGGATTCGGGTCTCTTTAGTCTGGAGAAAAGAAGATTGAGGGGGGATCTTGTTAATGCTTTCAAATACTTGAAGGGAGGATGCCAGGGGGATGGGAGCAGTCTTTTTTCAGTGGTGCCCATTGATAGGACGAGGGGTAATGGGCACAAACTTGAACATAGGAAGTTCCATCTTAACATGAGGAGGAACTTCTTTACTTTGAGGGTGGTGGAGCACTGGAACAGGCTGCCCAGAGAGGTTGTGGAGTCTCCCACTCTGGAGACATTCAAAACCCGCCTGGACGCTGTCCTGTGCAACCTGTTGTAGGTGACCCTGCTCTGGCGGGGGGGTTGGACTAGATGATCTCCCGAGGTCCCTTCCAACCCTGACTATTCTGTGATTCTGTGATTCCATAAGGAAAGAGGACGGGACAACATCTCGTCCCAAAATAGCCACCAGTCCCCAGCTCTCAGCCCGGCTGCAGGAGGCACTGTCACAAAGCCTATCTTACAGAAACTGAAAATTCTCCATCACTGCAACAGCTGCACTGGAGTCCTGCACACTGGAGTTGAAAAGGGCTGCCTAGATACTCCCCAAAGCGAGGATTAGCTGCCTAAACACAGGAAAAGCATTTGCCAAAAAAAGATTGTGTCAGACTGATTTTTTTTGCTGACGTGAGACAGGATTTGCCCTATTGTTACTTTTAACACTGAAGTTCAACTTGGAAAACAGAAGGCATGAAAGAAAGAAATATCAATATAAAACGTGTTTCAAATTTCACTTTTTCTAGAGACATTGTCATGCTTACAGCACCAGGAAACAAACAAGAAATAAAGACAGTTTCATACAAAATCATGCAGTTGGAATTGTTATATAGCGAATAAACCAAGTCTTTTTTCAGGTAGTTCTATTACAAGCATATTAGAATTCAAACCACAGCACGAGCAATTGTCACGCAGGCTTTAGCTGTGTTTTATGCATTTTCTTGGGACACCAAAGACACCTACTGAGGTGACAAGTTTTTACTGACAAACATGATTAAAGAAAGCCAGACCTGTACTAGCTCAAGCTGCAGCTTCTGCAGCTGTATTATTTTGAGGCAGCGTTAGGACCAGCGGTGCATGGGAGGTCTGACAGCAGAACAGCAGCACTCCTGCTCAGCCAGGTCAGTCCATACGTCAACCACAGAATGGGATCCACAAGCAGATACAGCAACGCCTGGATGACGGCAACATCTGCCACCAAACATCCTTACAGTGCTCTTCAGAGCCCCTCTTTTAACTGCCAACTAGCCTTACTTCACCCCTCTCCTAACACTTTAGAAATTAAAAAATGGAAAACATTTTAAGCAATAGTTTATTAGCTTGAAGAAAAGAGATTTCAAATCTCCACCTGCTCTATAGCCCTGTACTTCACTGGAAGTACATCATACTCCTAACGCACCTCAAGGGTATGTTTTAAAAACACTTTCAATACAATCCACTAGCTCGGCACCCCTGCCTGGAATCTATTCTTCAGGTCTTTCATCAGAGTCACATGAAAAATTAAGAACAATCTACAATAGATTATAGACAGCAGCCAGCAGTCCAAAATCCACCCTGAACAACTGCAGCCCCCTAATACACCCAAGTGAAGGTAAATAGGCCGATGTCTAAAGCTTAGAGCCACAGGAAAGGAAAAATGCCTACTGCTTATGTTACAGACAACTTAAAAAGAGAGAGAAAAGGAAGGACTATTAAAAGAAACTCCACAAAGCACAGTGGTGAGCCCACACAACGCAGTGAAGAAGCTCCAGTCAGCTATGAGCTCCTGCAAGCCCTTAGGCAGTTTGCAGAGGTCCCCGGGGACAGTCCCCACGTCCCGCAGGTCCCCGGGGCTGCCGCTGCCCGCTCGGCGCCCCACGGACGCGGATCTGGGCGAAGGGGCCTGCCCTGCCCTGCTCTCACCCAGCCGCCCCGCCTCCGCCGGCGCTTTATCTCCGGGGGCCTTCCACCGTTACCAGCTGGCCGCAACAGAGAAGGAGCCCAGGAATGAGAACAAGCGCGCTGGAACAGACACGCTGTCAAGTCCCCG
>VZSZ01007190.1:53380-79676 GCA_013398815.1 Ibidorhyncha struthersii
GGCCCCGGCGGCGGCCTTCACCGCCGCCGGGGCCCCACCAACACCGGGCCCCACCAGTGGAAAGCCCTCGGCGAGCGTTGCCCTTCTCTGCTCTCTTGCAGCCATCTTCCAGATCATCCAGAGCATCCGGATGGGCATGTGAGGGGCCCTCCTCCGGTGCTGCCATGAGCTGTTCCCCCCCTCCCCGGTCAGCCCCAGTTCGTCGTCGCAGCAGCTGCCCGAGGAGCGGTGCTCGGCATCGGCCGTGTCGCATTCCAGGTCCCTTCAGCAGTCATTCCGAGTTTTCTAGCCCACAGTGCCTTGAACAGCACCAGATGTACAAAGCAATAAAATTATATTGTTGATCTACAATCGTGGACCTACTTATTCAGTGAAGTGCACAGCCCTGTTCTCTGTAGAGACGCTAACCTGTACGCCATGTCGATACGTAGGAATTGACATCTGTTGTAAACACCGGTCTTGAGATCTAAGCCTCTGTATAGCTGGAAATGGTTTTATTTAAATTCAGAAGCCAGGATTTTTATAGCAGCTGGAGTACGAAGCATGTTCATAATGGGCCGTGCAGCGTTCTATAGCTTACCCGAGTGCGTCGTCCTCTCTGTACGCGTAGAGTAGTCTTACTGCAGCATGTGGCAGTGCGTTAGCGCTCACACACTTATCACAACAGAAAACTTTATTCCATACCTCTTGTCCTAATAAATGCAAAATGCTTGTTTGTATAGAGTTAGTGGGTGTTACTTAATTAGAAACCGGCATGACCGAACAGCAGCTGTTTCTGACATAACCCGACGCTGAAGTTTCACAAACTGCTGGCTGACTGAGCCTCTCCTGGCCGCGGGCTGCGACTGTGCTGTAAATACTTATTGGACAACTTTCAACCAGTGGTGATAGTTTTAAATTTTATGATGTTGTATGGGAATGTTTGGTGCAGGTAAAGGGACCCTGCCCCTCCTGCCCACGGTTCTGCTTTTATGTGCAGCAGAGTGTGGTATGTCTTGCAATATATATTTAATCCTATTTAAGGTAAATCCTGCTTTCAACGCGATTTCATCTAACGATGGATCCAGTGCTTAACTGCTTCCCTATGGATCATCACAGTCCCTTCGTAGTGATGCTGAAGAAAAAAAAAAAAAGAACCCTCCTTACATCTGTAGACAACTGTAACATGTAACAGTGGAAAATGCTGCTGTTGATCATATTTTATTGCTGATGGCCCTGGCTTTGCGTTGGCCTCTTGCTGTCTCTGTGGTAACAAAGGCAGTCCGAAATGGGTCTGCTGTTGTATGCAGCTGCTAAAGGAAGATTTCTTTTTTCAAGTTTCTTAGCAGAAGACAAATTTAAAATCTGGTTACACTAGAAGTAGTAGAGAAAAGTTTCTGTAGAGGTTAATTAAACGCCTGTTAGCTGTGGAGGAGCAGATCTTTTGTATGAATTGTCATATTTCCATTTGAAATCATGGGGACTGGTGTAAACCAGCGTGGCTGAGAGCATGCCCCAGAACCGAGCCGGACAAGGTAATGTGCGTTCCCTGTTCTCGGATGCTCATATTTTGTAAGTGGTGGTGGTGGGAAGTATGTACCATCTCTGATTTTAAATAAACTTCTTTTCAAATGTGAGTTGTGTTTGTTTTGAGGTTGGCAAAATGGTGGTGAAACTAGGCTGCTTCATGCCGAGTGCAGCTTCATTAGCTTCTTCCCTGAGCGGGAGCACCTTCGCTGCAGGAACCCCCCTGTGTTTGGCCATTCGGGGGTCTGGGCTGTACTGGTGCCTCTGAGCCTTTGGCTGCCAGGGCTCTGGCTGTGGAAGGGACCCGGTGCTACTCCCCTTCCCCTTGGGGACCGGCCCCTCTCCCTGCTGCTCCCCTGCCTGTTCTTTCTCTGGTCCCTGAGGGTCTGACCAGTTCCTGCTTCTACAGGAGATGTTTCCTTTTGCTTTGCGGGTGCAGTAGCTCAGTGTGCTTTTTCCACTTCCAGCGTTGCTGGAGTCAGAAGTAACAGAAGCATGGTGTGTGTCACATGTAAACGAAGGGATGTGCAGTGGCTGCTTTTGTTGTTACTGCAGCATGAACAGCAATCCTTTTCTGACAGACCAGGGGCCAGCGATGGCCTCTGTCAGATAACTGCTGTTTGGCATATTGTGCTGCTTGAAAAGTGCTATTTGATTGAAACTGAAGTGTTCTGGGGGTGCTCTGCTTCAAAAAGTGGTGAAAGAGGAGTTACAGCTGAGACCAAGTGATTGCAGAAGGGATGAGAAGGATGCACAGCTCGCAGCTGCTTTTGTGATGAGCTGACAAAACGAGAGCGAGGTTGTTCTGCAGGTGATGTGGCATTAAATATCAGGAAAATGCAGGTGGAAGAGGGCTATGGCAAAATGCTGTAGGAGTTGAATGATGAGCATCTGCTTTGTCCGCACCTGGTGGCCAAAGCCCCGGGGAAGTGTCTGCTTCCAGGCGTGTTCCCGAAAAGGGGCTCTGCAGGGCAGTAAAGGGCAGGTTGGTCATTTATTGGGTTGAAGAGAGGGAACAGCGGTGGTTGGTGATCTACCAGTGGGTCGTTAAGATCTGAGGCATGCATAGTTTATCTTTAGAAACTGCCTTGAGCGGTGTTCACGCTAAGGTGACAGTTGTGGGGACATTGTTCCGTCCAGGCAATAGGTCCTTATCTTACTTTGCATCAGACTGAAAAAGCAACTTGAGCATATGCAGCTACTACGAAACTTCCTTTGACCAGCAGACTCTACATGCCTAGAAAGATCCAACTGTGTGGCACTACACAACTTGAAAAGATGAAAAAAATAAAGAGAATAACCTGCTGCCACCAGCAGCATGAAATCCCTCTGGAGGCCAGTCACTGGTGGAAGCGGCTCCGCAGGGAAGGGCCTGGGGTTGGAAAGAGCATCGCCAGCGGGTCGAGGTCTCCTTCCCCTCTGCTCAGCACTGAGTGCTGCCCTGGCTGCTGCTGGGCTCACAGTACAGCACGGACGGGGACGTACTGGAGCCCAGCACAGAGCTGCAAAGTCGCTCTGATGTACGGGGGCGCTGAGAGAGGCTGGAGGAGGGAAGGCTGGGGGGAATCTGAGAAGTGACAGCACAAGCAGCAATGGGCACACACTGAAATACGAGAAATCCCCCCCCCATAGGGGAAAAAAAACTTCCGTGAGGGCGATCAGACCCTGGAAGGAGTTGCCGAGGGAAATGGTGGAGTCTCCCTCCTTGGGGACAGTTGCCACCAGGACAGTGGGCCCTGGGCAGCCAGCGGTGCCGGGGCATCTCCCGAGGAGCCTGCCGGCCCCGGCTGTGCTCCAGCGCTGAAGTACAAATGCTGCAAAGTGCCAGGCTTGTTTATTTTCAAAAGCCTCAGGGAGCAATACTCAGGTTTATTTCCCCTCTCCTGAGACTGCAACTTCTCCTTTCCAGGAACTGAGAGAGCATCTTGTTCGACGCGCCGGCCTGCAGCAGCGCCCGCTCCTGGCGGGGTGACACAGTGCCACGGTTCACAGGAACGCTCAGATTCTTCGGTGCAGCCGAGCCCACTGTCCCGTTGAGGTGACGTTATTAACCACGTGCAACTCGCTTTTATTTCAAATTTTGCTTTTTCCTGTAAAGCCTTCTCAAGGCTGTCTGTAGGACTGCGCCTCAACACGCATCAGCGTATGCGTTGCCTCCTGAGGCGAGTGGTCCTGCTTCTCCCGCCAGGCTCTCCCGAGGCGGTGCAGCACAGCGACCGCAGCCGTGTCGCCGGCGTTCTGCGACCCCCCGGTGCTGCCTCGTGTAGCACCGGCTGTGGCTGTGACGGCGCTGCAAGGCCGCCTTCGCCTCGGTACAGCACGCACCGGAGAGTGAGCGACCGCTGCCCCCATCAAGATGTCCAGTGATAAAACCGATCGTATGAGCTGAGTGTGTCCACTCACGCGGGGCGTATGGAGCCACCTCGTCAGCCGTGAGGGAATCTCATAACCTACAGAAAAGGAATAATCCGCCCCTTTTTGCACGATCCCCACCGGGGAGCCTCAAGGCCGTTGCAGGGGCAGCCGCAGCCCGTGGGGGCGGTTGGGGCCCGGGCCGGCAGTGCCTGCCGAAAGGGCAGCGGGACCGGGGCTCCGCCGGCTCTGGCCACTCGGCCCCGCGCCGGAGAGATGCCCCGGGGCANCCGCCATGGCCCAACGCCTCCAGCCTGCGGCCTCCTCCCGCCCCCGCCCTTGGTAGCGCCTCCACGGGAGAACTTTTTCATAAATTCAAGACAGAGGTGCCAAGCACGTGGCGGGGTAACCGCAGACGAAATACCAGTCCCTCATTTTTCGCAGCGCCGCTTTCTGGTCCCGCCCGCGGCTGAGCGTCCCCCCGACCGGGGACTTTGGGGACAGCGCCGACACGGCCCCCGCAGCAGCGTCCTGCGGGGAGCACAAGTCATCCCACCCATGGTACCGACCCATGGGAACACACCAACAGCGCCGTGGGCGGAGGTGGCTGCCCCATCACGACCGTGGGCGACAGGCGAAGCGCCTCAGCTGGGGAGGGCCGGGGCACGCGGCCCGCGCCATCGAGCCGCAGCGCGCTCAGGTCTGACTCAGAGGTGGGTGAGAGAAGATGCGGCATTACCGCCTGCATGGCCGCGCGGCACAGCCCGGGCCGGCCTAGACGCCGCAGAAGGATGGAGAACATGGGACTTCGCCAAACGTCACTTCTCCAGCACTCTTCGGCAAGGAAAGGGAAAACTTTAACATGAGCGCAGTCTGTCTGCAATGAGAAAAGCACTCAGTAATCACAAAAGCACCACAGCGCATGTATGAGTGGAAATATATGCCCTTGAGTGCTCATGTGGGGGGAATCAAGGACAGGTACCATCTCCTGGAACTCAGACCTGCCGCGTCCCACCCCTCGGTGACCCAGGGAACGTGCCTTCCCGGGGCGTGTGAACGGAAACGCAATGGAACTTGCTCAAACTAAAATTCGAAGGGGCTGAGGTGCTAGACTTGCTCAACTGAAATCTAACCTTAGAGCACAAAAGGTTGTGAATTTGTTACTGAAGAGCAGCAAAGCTCTTTTGCAGGGCAGACAGGCCCCGACTCGCCCAGTGCTGTCTCGAGCAGCGGCAGTAGGAGATGCTATGACAGACAGGCAAGTTTAACCGCCATTTACAGTTTGTTCCGCTCCTGCTCCTCTCCTCGCAGCCAGAGGCGGTGCGTGGGGGCAGTAAGAGGGTACATCCCTGTGTGTCACCCTGCTGTCCAGGAATCTGCCTGACCCCTGTCAGAACATCCTACCTGCCCCCACAGCATCCCGTGGCAGCTCTGCTACCCGAAAAGCTGCACACTCCCTGTCGGCGAGATCTGGTGAGCGGCAGCTCTGCGCTCACCTCGCTCGTCCCCTCTGGATACTCTGAGCGGCTTGGGTCAGCCCTCCCGCAGCCTGCTCCCCTCCCAGACAGAGTCACAGCTGTCTCGGGCTCTCCTCATTAAGCATTTCCTCTGCTGTTTTTGCAGCCTTTCCCTGCACGTTCTGTCACATCCTCTTTGAGACACAGGTGCTAATTCAGAGCCACCACAAAGCTGAGCCTCGTCACTCTGAGACCCTTCTGCTCCAGCACGGCCCTGAGACACCACAGCTGCACCACCACCCGCACTAAGCATGCACAGCGCAGGGGTCGAGCCCGTTTCAAAGCGCTGCAAGTCCAGGAGCTGAATTATCTCTGTATTCGTTACGCTGAAGCTACAGAATGACTTCAAAGACTTGTATTACAGGAACAGGCAACAGCACAGCTTCCCAGAGGAGGCCATCCCACCTGAAGAGCCCACTTTCACACGCAGGTCCCCAAAGACAGTCATTTCCCTAAAGAGCAGCCGAGCCATGAGGGGACAGGCAGCGGTGGGCACGGCAGCCTGCGCCCACCCACGGTGCCAGCCAGACCCCGGAGCATGGGGAGCGCAGACCTGTCGCCCCGCCTCACACCATGCAAGCGCTGCCGGGTGGCTGACTGACGTCGCTGGTGCCGTCACGCATACAGACGACAAAGAACGGCTTTCCAGCCGTGCGAAGCTGACTGACACCCGGTGCACAAAGCAGCACAGCTGCCATTACAGCCTCAGCAACACCATTGTTTGTCAACGAGCCTTTCTTCCCCCTCTCGGAAACCAAGCGTTTAATAACATCAAGACGATCTTCTCACTTTGAGGAACTGCTCTTCCTTCCCCTCCCCAGGCAGCAGCCTCACCACCTCTCGGGGAGAGGCAGCAGCAATTCAAGGACCCTTTTCTGCCATTTTACAGTGTTCTCGCACAGCACACCGAGTTGGCATTTAGAGCACAGTACAACTTACCACTAGCAGAAAACTAGAACCAAACCCAAACCTGACAGGAGTGGAGTGAGGCAAACAAAGGATTTCTAGCAGGATATTTACTCTTTGTTTCATCCCCTATTTTCAGCAGATTTACTAAATGCTTTTTTTCTCTTTAGGAGAGAAAACCTGTCCAGACCACCTGTGTGTGAGTGATCCAACTGTTGCTGTGCGGCAGAGCTCGCACAGGGACAGCCCCACACCCTGAGGTCACAAACGTCACAGGGGAGGGAGAGGAGATGCAGACACCAGCTCCAGGGGAACGCAGAAGTGCTCGGGACTGTCTTCTCGTCGGCTTGATCCTCTGCTTCACCATCAGCAGGACATCAGCAATGTCATGTTCCAAGGGTCTCCTTTCTATTTCACTGCTCAAAAATGAATTGACAGTTACAGTCTTCTCTCCATAGAAGTTTTAATCAACTATTCATCTGAAGGGCTTCTGTTCCCGGAAGTCCCCCAATTTGTCCCTTTTTACTTACTTTTACTTACTTACTACACCCTTCGTGTATAGCTGGAGTGAGCCATCGATCACACTTCAGGGAAAAAAATACACTTAGCTACTGAAATACTTTTTCTAATTTGCATGCAAAGTTCTTGTTTCCCTAAAGGATTTAAAGCAGTTCACATGCGCGCCTATAGCGGGCCAAGAGCACCAAACACAGCACCCCAGAGCAGCAGGGGTCTGCAGGGACCTCTGGAGCTCATCCAGTCCAACCCCTGCCACAGCAGGGTCACCCAGAGCAGGTCGCACAGGACCGCATCCAGGCAGGGTCTGAATGTCTCCAGAGGAGACAGCACAGCCTCTCTGGGCAGCCTGTGCCAGTGCTCTGTCGCCCTCACAGGAAAGAAGTTTTTCTTCATGTTGAGGTGGTTTCCCATGTTCCAGTTTGTGCCCGTTGCCCCATCGCTGGGTGCCACTGAAAAGTCTGGCCCCATCCTCCTCACACCCGCCCTTTAGATCCACAACTGAGTCTACAACTGAACTGACGGTAACTTTACGGTATTACTTCAGTGAGTACTTTTTTATATATATACACACACACCCCTGTGGCTTTTCCGAGCGCTGCTGTGGACTGATGCTTACCAGGAAGGTGGGGCGCTGTAAGTTTCTGGAACACAGGACAGGGATGCTTCCTTGAGATCTGAAGGCACCAAAACTTGCAGCTTCCAGTGTTGCTTGTTTTGTTTTACCTACGGCATAAACCTGGCCAGAGTCAGACACACACAAGGGTAAGATATTGAAGCAAATGCTTGCAGAGATGCTGACAGGACAGGCTCTGGCACGAGCGGGACCACAGCACCTCGGGGTGCCGGCTCCAGGCTGTGCCCCTGGCGCTGGCCCGGGAAGGACTGCTGTGCCCTTTGCTTGGAGGAACCTCTTGGTTTCAACACCTCGGCACAGGGCCACATGTTAACTTATATGTACCAGTGCAAAACCAAAACCAACAGGGTCACTGACAGCATGAGAGTTATGCTTTTCCTAGAATAAAAGAAAAACATCTGTAGCAAGAGAAGCAGTTGTCATTTCGGCATTGTTCTGTTACTAGCTCACTGAGGTTACCTTTCTCCAGTTCATTATGAAAAAAAGTGCTGCTGAATTTAGTTACACTGTAACAACATCTACAGCCAAAAAAAAAAAAAAAATCAACAAAACTGCAGTTTAATTTCAGAAAATGTGTTAAAATATATATATTTATACATCAATTTGACACACTGCATTAGTTTACACAAACGATGGTCTCTCTTGAAAGTGTATTTATGAAATGTACATTTTTAATTTAAATACTCAGTATACACTGCACTTAATCTGCATGTTGCATTTATTAAATACATTAAAATCTGCAATGTAACAAAACGTTTTCTGCATACGAAATTCAAAACACCATTTTAAATGAACAAAAGATGGCTCACTTCATTTATTTATTTTTTTTAAACAACTAGTGCATAGCACACTAGCTCAGCTCCACCAACACCAGCTGTTCTTTCTTTTTTAATTTGACATTGTTCACAGACTATTACATATTACAATAAGAGTGCTGGATAAAAACATGAGGTACGAAAGTGGTTCAAAGATTATAGGTCATGCAGATCATGCGAGACAGCAAAGAAAGTTGTGAGTGAGAAAACACTAAATAAAAATACATAAAGAATGTGCATTATAAAATAAAAAAAAAAAAAAAAAAAAAACAAAACAACCAAACCTCAATTACACAGCTTTGCTTCTTTGGTTACAAAGTAGGTTGAACAATTTCACAGCTTTTTATTCCCACCCCAAAAAAAAAGTTATACGAAATGTCAAAAAGCAGAGGAATCATGGCAATTTCTCTCTATTAGAAAGTAGAAACAGAAATGAGCGAAGTTTTCTTCATCAAAATAGCCCGTCAATTATTTATTATATCACAATAACTGGTGACTACCTGTACAGATGCACTATGGTCTTCATACTTACACTCTATACAAAATTTACATTCAAGCTGGATCTTTACTACCGTAAATAAATACCAAAGGTAAATTGCCATTAGTGTTAGAAATATGCCAGGATTCTTTTGTTCAATTATTGCCTGAACATTTTACCTATTAAACACAATCCCATCTATCATTTTACTGATACATACATTTATTAAAAAAAATTAAAAAAGTTCTGTGACATTGTTCATGTACATTATGAAAATAGCAGCCCTGTAATAAATAAAACAAATAAATGAAACTAATGTAGGCAAATGTTACTTATATCGAAAGAACAGTGGCTCTTCGGATGAATTGTTACCTCTTACCAGATAGCAAGGCTCAAAGTAATCCACGGGAAACGGAGACCCCGGAGAGCCACCAAAGCTCTGAGAAGACCTCACTCCTGCACCCCAAGCACACGCATTCACTGCCTGAACGCCTCCTGCTCCGACCTCCCTTGTGCACCCATGACGTGGCGGACACCAACCGCGCTGCGCAACATACCCGCGAGGGACAGCTCTCGGAGAGTGATTGTCTAATACTGAAAAGGCCAAACACACAACAGAAGCATGGCTACTCGCTCTCAAAGTGGGAAGGGCGTCAGTGGCACACGAGGACAGACTGCTCTCGGGCTTTTGTTTTGTTCTCAAAGGAGGCAGGGAAGCTTTACGCTGAGGAGACATTCGGCTGCTGTGGAGGTTGCGTTGGCTGCGGAGGCTGTGCTATCGCTGTCTGCGCTTGTGAAGTGCTACTAGGATTGGCCTGTTGGGTTGAAAGTTGGGATAACTGATCATTGTTTGAAAGAGATTTTAACAGTGCGTTTTCTCGTTCAAGTAAAGAGTTTCTTTCAACTAATTCTTTTATTTGTTCCTTCAGGACTTCCACTTCTTCTCTTACTGCATACATCAAATGGCTTTTCACTAGATCCTGTGGAGAACAAGTTAACAGTTACACCAAGGGAAAGAAGAACAGTTTCATTCCAATCCAACCCCAGAATTTACTATTTTACTGCTTTCACTGAACTAAGTGGTAAGCCTGCAGAACTAAAGCACTCGTCACTAAAGTTATATAAATACATTAGCCTTCGAGAGCAAATAACCGAGCTCTAATTCACTGCAGAGTGGCCCTTGCATCAAAAGCTTTGTTTCCAGCATTAATTTCTAGCCACCTCAGTCACACCAAAGACAAGGGCTAGAATCACGCTCCAGCTGCTCAGTGACACACCAGCTCTAAAGCTCTGACCTGCAGGTCCCAAGCACTGAGGTGCACAAGAACCGAGAAATAAGAAAGCCTCTAAACCAGCAGAAGTAAAAAACAAAACACCCACGCACCCCCAAAACCAGATGTAACAAAAGTGTCAAGGATGGCACAGCAGAAGTGACAATTAAGAAAAAGTAGTAATGAACTTCGCTAAAGTAAGAGACTTAAATGTGCTATTTATTTTCAGCACCCCTTCAAGTTCAATCAGCTTGTTCCCAGAAATTCATAGGAAAATTCGTTTAAGAACACTTCTGGGCCAACAGTAAAAGCGATCCTGGTCTGTGGTCACCCCATAGTTGACACAGAAATGGTTGACACAGGGATGGTACAGACTCACAGAAACACAATACAGCTGGAAACTTACGCTCAGTGAGGAACCACTAATCCTGTTAGAAATAACAGCTTATTTTTTACTTACCATTGCCTGTTCTATTTTGTTGTCAATGGCAACAACACTCGCACCAGATGCACTGTAAATACAAGGAGAAAACTTTGTGAGCATTACTGGATCATTCAGTTAAAACTCTGCACCCATTGGCAGGACCCCTCGAATGGGCCTTCACTGAGAGGCAAAAGCTTCGGATTCAGGAATTCTGTACCCAGTCATGGGGTGTGTCCCCCCACACACACACACTGTATTGCCCAGTACAGTTAGAGCTCTTCAGAGACACTGCTCCTTCAGTTTATAATTCCTCAGGCTATGCTTATGACACCCATAACCAGAAAAATGCATTAGAATAAACAGTAAATTAACTGCTTTGATTCCCTGCCTCATTTTCCAGCTTTCTTCACTGGGGAAGACAGGGACTCAGGGGACATTCATGGGGTCCTTTATTTCAGGTTTTTTTTTCTGACAAATTACTTTTATAAGGCATTGAAGAAAAAAAACCTGTTACGCTATTTGTTCTCTGGCTCTACTTGAAAACTGCTTTCCAGTTTCAGAGTTCCTGAACGAGCAGTGTATTTACAACTCTGCAACTGAGCGGCAGCAGTCAACAGAAGAGTAAGACGTGACCAAAGCCCGTACTCCACAAGCGGTTACTCGGCTTCAACGAATTCTCACAGGATCCCATTTAACACCTAAGAAATGCCGGGGCTGGTTACAGTTAGGGTCAATCTTGTTCCAAAGACATACTGGTGCAGAACAGCCCAACAAGACACCTCTGCCATCACCATCAGAATGTATTCACTGCGCCAAACAAGACGCTGAACTACATCTTTAAATCCTGGGTTACAGCAATCCAGGCCGTAATATTTTTGGCCTGTTTTCAAGTCACAATACCTGAACACAAGCCAGTCGCTCACTCGTCACTCTCTGGAGTCAGAATTTCGGGAGGGGGGTATCCTTGCTCTCGGGCAGACTCCGATCTCTCCGTGTGAGAGGAGCTGTCGCTCTGCCCAGGGGCTCGGACCGGGCACCCCCACCGCACGCCCCATCCACACACGGGCTCTGCCGCTCCCGTGCTCTCCCATACTACGTCTCCAAGGCCCAATTTTCCCCCACAGCCCCGTGTCTGACACAAGACGGCTGTGCTTGGACTATTTACCAGCCCCGCCAGTGACGGCCGCTGATAATGCTCCCCCAGTGACGGAGGCCGCTATCAGCGGCGTGCAGCTACGTTGAAAAAAGCGAACATACGGGGAAAAAGGCAAGGTCTGCACTCATGCCTGGAAACTCGCCTCTCTGAAAACACGTAACTCACTGAAACCAAGCGTTAAGAAAAAAATCTACTTAAGGCTTTTTAAAATGAATATTGGCAATATGCTCAGCAGTATTAGTTACATACGTGAAGCAAAGCTCAACTATTGAGAGAATATGACACTATTCAGAGACAGACATTTTAACAAGTCTCGCAAGAATTGTCAGTACCTACCACCAAGCATTTACAAGCAGAGGGAATCAGTTTTTCAGACTGAGGGAGTAACAGCCTCTACTTCTAAACTGAAGAAAAACTGTAATCTCAATCAGAAGTGCTGAACACCCGCTTCACAAGAAAATTGTTCCAGTGTCTGCCTTCTAAGCCTCTTTCAAGCCATGCTTATGGTAAACCTCCTCAGAATAAAAAGTATCTATAATTCTGAGGAGGTGAAGCATTCCTTCCCATTTTGCACAAAAATCTGTGTCGAGGAGCCACCGAAATCCCCGAGAGTGCTGCAAGTCCCTGACGCAGCCTGTCACCAACAGCCCCCCACCAGTCCAGTGAGGCAGCTCTGAAGAGCAAAATAGAGAGGAACAAAATTAAAGCAAACAGCACACTTTGTAGTGGGATCTGCTTCTGCATCTTTACAGTGTAATTAGACACCTTTGCTCGATACGTTTCTAGTTAAATTTGAGACTGGGACTTGTTCTTCTATTCACGTTTCAACTCTTCTGCAGCGTAAGTGTTCGAGAAATGAATCCCATTACACCGCTCAGAGTTAAGGCACTCCAGCCGCTCCACAAACAAGCCTCTCCCGTGGGAGACAGGCAGTCTTCTTCACCACCCACAACTCTGGTCCCTGCCGGGCGTGCTGCAGAAGGACCCTTCCCACGCCGGACCTCGTGCTCCACATTCTCACCTGCCTCTTAAACTGGCACAGTGTTCCCAACTGGATACAGGACCTGTCCGCCCCCGCAGGTGGGATCTGAATACAGCCAGAGAACTACCGCTCTCCCGCCCATCTTTTACACTTCAAGGGACACTAACAGTGCTGAAAGCCAAGAGTACATTATACACTACCGTTACTCGTTTCAATATTCTTGTTGCCATTATCCCCAGAGCGGCTGGTGTTATTGTCGAAGGACCGAGTCAGGATTCCAGACCTGCTCCCTGCACAAATCCCGGTGTCCATCCTGCTCCCTCCAGCAGGCAGAGCCGGGACCCCCCAGACCGCCCCAGGAGAAGCTCCACGCTGACAGAGCAGCCTTCGGCTAGTCAGCTACGGTTTTAGCCTGATGCCAATATTTCATCTCACTTTCTAAAAAGCATACGGGAACTAGGTTTTATGCTAGCACAATTCCCATATGATTCTGTCCTTTATTAATTTTATAGCACTCCCCACAACAAATAGCTCTTGTGAGACACGGGGAGGCAGAGTACTCCAGTGCCAGCTACTCTTCCGGTACAGTCCAAATATGCTGCCAAATCTTAAGATTTTATATTTTTTTCTCAAATCCTTAGCCGTTGATATCAAATCCAAGTTTGCATAAAAATATTTCATCCCATGGCTGCAGAATGAAATTTATAGATACAATCCAGTCCTTATGAAAAGGCCAGGAAAAAAATAATAAATCTGTTAAATAAGCCTTTTTGGATATCATAACTGGAAAGAGTTTGATACATTCTGTGAGTGCACCATCCACTGTATATCCAATGCCTCAACTTGCAAATTCTTGCGTTAGAAGTGGAAAGACATATTTAGCTTGTATAAAAACAGACCGATTACTATGCTGTGCTGTTAGACAAAGTTGATTGTTGCAGGAACTACATTAGTCTGACAACTATCGTCAAAGCTGTAACACACACTCACACAAATCCACACCAAGTAACATAGGGCAGTTGAAAGGGATGCATTAAGCATATAAGACTTTTTTTTTTTTTTTGTAACTGCAAACTTCCCACTACCCCTCATACTGAGCTTTTGCAGCCAACTACCATACATACACAGGGCAGTCTAAGAGAACAATTCAGTTTGACTTGGTCCTCCAACTTAAGGTTATGTAAATGAAGGCGCTGACAAAAAAGAGGTTATATTGGTATACCTGTATCACTCTGAAGCCCATAAAGACCAAGGCAAGATTTATCATCAGTAAAAATGACAAAGATTACCGAGCACAGTTTGCCATTTCCAGAGACGGATGGTAAACCCAACATTTTTCTACCTTACACACCAGATAAGCAGAACCCTATTAAGTCTGGGAAATCCTCATTTTGATTGATAAAATCATAAAACATCTTAGTGGCTTAAATGTAATTTTTTCACATTTTACTTCCAAAGACCAAGGGGAAAACTAGATTTTGACTGCTAATAGCACCACTTAGCTATAGCTCACAATCAGGTATGCAGTGTTTGAAACAAAGTGTTTTATCAAATACTTACAGCTTGCACCTCAGAATTCTTTAGGTCGTATTTTAGGAATATTTCTCCTATATGCCTACAATTCAAGAACAGCGCTACAATATTTTTGTTTCGAATATCTTGCAAACAAAGCCAGAGAAGTGTCTTGGACAATCATGTACATACAGATTAAGAAAATAGGAAGAGAACCGGTAAGTCTAAGTGCAAGCCTGATTTCTAATGCACGTTACACAACATGCAGCAATCACACTTTCCATCATGCATCGCACCCTTAAAAGCCTCCATATAATTCTGACTTAATTGCTGTGAAAACCTTTTCCTATAGAGACAAGGTATCCCAAGAGTACGATAAGATATTATTGGAAAGACATTTCAGTATCATCAACAAGCTATATTGTTAAAGAAAGCATTTGGTAGCCCTGTTAGCACAACACATACAAGTGTGGTGAAAATACTGGTATTTTCATAAAAATACTGATATTACCTGAAAATACACTGAAAATACAGATATTACCTCACGATGAAAAAAAATGTTCTTTGTAAAGCATAATTTCACAGTTCAAGGAAGCTTACTTACTATTCCAAAACTTGAACAACGCTGTTCACAGAATGGGAAAGTGAATAAAATAAGTGACTAACAGAAAAATTGAGGATGAGAGGATCAGAAGATAGCAAAAAAGGTTAATGTCTTCATGTTAACTTGCAAATGGCTGGAGGAAATTTAACCTTCAACATCACCTCACATCGGCAGGCACCAAGATCTCGCTCAATGGTGAATTCAACAAGTGCCACTGCCCTCAGCTTGGTCTTTTCACCATCAATGTCTTCAGATATGACTATCAGCCCTTGAAGAGTCATGTTCTCAACTTCAAAATTCACTTCAAAACCTAGGCAGAAAGACTAGGAATCAAACTTCAAACTAAAGATACCTGCAGCTTAATTCACTCTGTATGCTTAAAAAAAGAACAGAGTGGTTCATTTTCAGAGATTCCACAGTCCTCAGTAACGTGCATTTTACACCAATGCTGGGTGCACGAGGAGTGCGAGTTCTAAACAGCCCTACTTGGGCACTGTCAAGTACAAGGCTAGGTAATAGTGTTTCCATCTAAATGAGACTGCAAATCCTACTGACTGGATGATACAAACTAATTTTGAAGCTTCAGGTTTTTAGTCAGTAACAAAAATACATATTCTGTGTTCAGCTGTATTACTCGTTATCCACATACTACTTTCCCAAGGAATTTCTGAGCAGGAAGTCAGCCCCCAAAAGACTGCCTGAACGCATGAGTTTTCTTGCTTTTTGGTGCTCTTGATATTTCTTCTAAATTTTAGCATCAAGAGTTACTGTACTAATCACCTCATGCTTTCAGATGCACAAAACCTATCACTCAACATTGCTAATCCTGCAAGAGTGGAAAAGACTGCCTGCAGAACAGGCTACAAACGGGTACAGCGATGCTCGCAAGAGCCTGGGACAACACAGCCCCTGTAGGACAACTCTTCCGTTAAAGCACTAGATCTGCTTTGCTTTAGCTTAAAGTGGAAAAGATGTTACACACAGCAGTCTCAGACGGACCCCCCTGAACCAGGTGATCTCCCCTGGCTCTTTCGTTGTTACTGCCTTAAATCAAATTATCAAGCAACCTTTCTGGAAGGAACAGTAAGGTACCTGGAAGTGTTCCCGCGTTTGCTTTGCTGGCCAGTGAACCACAAACTAAAACAGTAAGTGTGCAAATTTATTCTTTCCCCTCATTGGTTTACTCATTTACGAGCTACTGTAGTGACTTAACCCGCCACTCTTTCATGTCTTACCACTAGTTGGGCCATTTAGGCCATCCACAGAAACCTTGAAACAGTAAAGGCATGTTTAATTAGCTTCCATCCAATTATGAGATTTTATAATGACAGCTTCCCAATACAATCAATTATCCAGCCTTGAAAGAGTATCTATCCAAGTATTTCAGATTTTCACCATTTTTCTTTGCGAAGCCATGTGAGAAAGTCCGAGGCAGTGAATTCGCGGCCTCAGGGTTAGGGGCAGGTGTGTGGCTTCCCCACAAGTCTACTTGCGCTCCTCTGCCAAACAGAGGAGAACCCGCTCCCATAGGACAGGAAAGTGTTCTTCAGTTTCACTGAAGCTCTGAAGATCAATTATTCAGCACAGCATCGTAACTCATCTTAGAAGCAACGCATGAGGTCTATGAAAGACAGAATACTTCTGGGGAAAACCAAGGTGGTGTTTGAATTTAATTGGCTTGGATTTGTTGGTTGGGGTTTTTTGGAGTGGGTTTTGGTGGGGTATTTTTTGACATTAAAGAAAAACGTAGCTCTTTCACAGTTTTGGTAGGTTTTTGAGTTACACTAATGAACCAAACACTCTTCCCTATGCATGAACACAGTCACATTGCGCTCTGCTTCCATGAGAAGCGTCACGAAGAAACATGTTAAGCACAACACTGACTGGATCAGTGTGTTATGTGAAATGTCAGCCTTGTCCTAAGACTCTTTTTAAATTTCACATGGAGTTTTAGACTTTTAATTTCAAAACAGAAAAGTTTCACCCCTAAAAGAACCCCCAGATAAGGCTACGATCAAGAAGTGGGAGATGTGTAACTCTTCACTTTCTCCCGTCCCCAGGAGGAGCAACTCATTTAACAGAAAGGCATCGAATAGGGAAATGGAAGTTTGGCAAAATCCATCACACAGGCAGATGTTAATTTATCACATTTACATGAGAAGAAAGATATTTACCAGCAACACTTAGAATACATTTATCTGGGTGTTAAAGCAGGGAGAAAATCCACATTTTATGAGTTAATTTATATTGTGAAGGTTTAATGCTTCACACAAAAATGCAATGGAAACACAAATCCTACTGCTTTAAATTCAAGCTTACCAACAACGGCCATGTTTTAGGCAAACCCACCCAAAGCTCCTCTGGCACTATTACCACACAGAGGCAGCGCAGGCGCACAAGAGCAGGCACCCAGACTCACGTGAACATGCCAGGAAGCCCTTGTTCCCCTTCTGAATCCTCCCGGTAACCGCGGCAGCTGAAGAGACAGACCCACGAGACCTGTGCCCGTAGCAACACCCTCGTGAACACTATGCACAACACCACTTGCAGCCTTCCTGCTAAGGTGTTGGTAACAACTAGTATTTCACTAACATTTAATGGTTTGATTGTTACCAGCACTCTTCCCTGCCATGGTGTGTTTGTGAAAAACAAGTCTCTATTTCACTGGAGCAATTTAGCAATCTTTTACTGTCCATTGCAATAGCATGTGGTTAGCTTCGCTGACTTCAGACGGTCCCAAGAGACGGCTGCTCATAGGAGAATAATCCACATTTGTTAGGAAAAAAATACTGAAATTAGACAGGAAGATTTTCTATTATGTTTACAGTAAAGTCTCCTAACTCAAGCTCCAGAGATTCACAAACTGCTGGTGAAGGAGATGCAAAATGTAATAGCGTCTCCTGCCAGCAGGCTTAAGATCCTTGTGTTCTGCAGCGTGTTAACCCCCACATTTTGGGACGGGGAAACAAAGGCATTCTGAGGAAATCAGACGAGCTCATCGTTTTCACGAACTGGAGATCACAAGAAGAGTCCCAAAGCCCTGTGCCTGTCCCCAGAGTACTCAAGCCTGAGAGCAGATTCCCCCCGCTGCTGCCAGGGACCCCCACCCTGGGAAGGGACCCAAACCGGCCTCACCCCCAGGCCCTCGCCCTTCCCTCCATGGGTGTTCACAGGAAGGTTACTGCTGAAAGCTTTTCACCCGTCTAGTGAAGCAAAACTACATAACGTGATCTTAAGGAAATCTAACAACGGGGTTATAAATGCAAAACCCCATCAAAGACTTTGGAATTTGAACAGAAGTTTAAAATCCTGCATCAATCCTGATGAATTTGCTTCTACATTTTTACAAATACTTGTTTTTACCAAAGTGTTCAATAGCAAAGATGCAAGACTATTTTTAAAGGAAACAATTTACATTTTTCTATCTGAATTTAATGTTTTAAAAATTTAATTTTTTTTCCCCATGCTTCCAATTCTTGCTTCAGACATTGTACATAAACCTCGGATTTGTGAAGCCTCAATCTTAATCGTTATGATTTGATTTTAGCGTTATTTGATTCAGCTTCCTCATCTTCAGAATTATTTCAAGTTAAGAGACATGAAAATGGAGAAACAGATAAAGGCTAGACCTTAAAGCGAGCTTTTGATCTAACTACCAAATTTGTATTCAAGGCCCTGAAGTTTAGGTTCCAAGGACTTCATTATTTAACTGAAATAAATACCAACTCTGTCCCACAAATACAGGAAAGGGACATCATCCAGAGATTAAAGCAAAAATGCAAGTTTGTACAAGTTTCTGCTAGAAAAGGAAGATGTGCTTCTGAAACTTCGCCTAATGCTTGCACTTCAGCAAAAACCAGAGCAGGATGCAGCAGCATTACTTTTAACCATCAGGGCTGTACGTACACAAATTGTTGCCAAGCAAACTTTAAAGGATTCAGTTAAGCTTTGCAAGTCAAAAAGCCTCTCAAGTCAAATACAGCCAGTACAATGATGAAACAGTTATCAATACTTCAATAGCTTCTACAGAGCTTGCTAAGCAGTATTGTGACAAGCCAGAGCATCACAAGGCAGGAAGTCACACCATCGCTAGGGCTTCAACTGACAAAAAACCCCACCCTTCAAAATCATTAAAGTGCGGGAAAGAAACAGTTTGCAGCTACTGATGAATTAGTAATGCATCTTTGACAAGTCATATCCGTGACAGATATGACTTTGTTGCACTTCGTTGCAGTTTCTCGCCATGAGTTCAATGTTAACTTAGTAGGTTTACTTCGTCCTCGTATCTTGTCACAGTTCACGTTTGTTCCCCATCTAGCTTTACTTAAGCAGAACAAAAGCAAGCCAGAAAGCTTCCCTTCCTGGTTTTGAGACCAAAAGATTTTAACTTAGCCAAAATTGTGTTTAAATATAGCATAGTCACAACTTGCTTTCCGATACAGGACTCAACAGCCACAATATCAAAAAGTTTCTTTTTTTTTTTTTTTTGGAAAAGGAAGCTGTAAATATTTTAGTGCACGTCAGCTAGTAGCCGACTAGCATTAAACTCTCAGCTTACACATTAGGTATGGTACGTGCATAATGGAAGGAGGAATAAAGAAAACATCATGTCATATTATTTTAGATTTATTTAGTTTTAAGTTTCAGTACGAATACTTCACTTCCATGACTGCTTTCAGATCTTCAGGCTGCGGAAGCCCAGTATGAAGTTCCAAACACAAGCAGCAGTTCTGTGCAAACAAAAATGACGAGAAACTTGCATAGAGCAAAGCTGTTCATGCATACCTCAGCACGTATGCATTCCATACGTAAGCATTCATACCTATCCCAGAAGGTCTTTGACTCGCGTAACTTGTTGAAATGGAACGCTTGGTAGAATGCAGCTGACGGATTCCTATGAGATCCAAGAATCAAACAGACATATTGAAAATGGGTAGGTAATAAAAATACTAACTCTTATTCAACCTGCATTACAAACTAAATTAGCTGTCCAGACAGGTTAAATTTATGTCCAAGAGTTTACAGACTTCACAGAATGCCTGAAGAATAGTTTAATGACTGAAAGGCCTTACTGTTTCTCTGGGTTTCCACTGAGGACATACTGATTCAAAAAGAAAAAGTAATCCTTGAGCCCTACAGACCTTCACGCTATTCAAGTTGCTACTGTAAAGAGATGACTGTAAAGCCATTAATGAGACACCTCATGTCATGCTGACAATCTTGGACAGGTAAGCTGTATACACTCTAATGCTATATGTACCTAAATTCAAGAGATACCTCTCACATTTTTCGTATTTCACAAAATGTCTCTGCAAACAGTACGCAGTGTTTCTACTCTACTCAGCACCCTACATTATGTTCAAAACACGCAAGTTCTCCAAGGGGACCTAGAAGTCGGAGCTAAATATGCCACATTTCAGGCTACGACAGATTAAGTTACAACTGAAAACCAGACCAAGTTAAAATTGAAAAGTGGAATCTAAAATACCGCTAACTTTGTAAGCGGTCGTCAGCCATCCTCATGCTTCCCCCTCCGGAAGTGCAGCAGCACAACTGCTGCGCGGAGGCGCAGTGCCAAGCGGCACAGGGGAGTGCTCCAGTGACCGCCCGCTGGCGCCAGCCACCTTGCCCAAAACCAGACACTATGGCACAAATGCCGTCACCAGCACCTGGCCCCTGCAACAGCCCGACCCGCCTTGTTCAGCGTTTGCCACACAGACAGCAACTATACCACGAGCGTCACCTGAAGAGCCGAGATCTCCAAAGTCTCACCTGAACACTTATTGTTTACAAGGTAATAGAAAAAGCACAAAATTCTCTCCTGCCAGTGGCTGTATCGCAGCATTATACTTAAGCCTAGAAACTCCTTTTATCAATACGGCAGTTCATCCGTACTGTGGTATAGCTATACCAGACCGAGAAAAATGCAACAGCTTAGCTGAAAGATCTTCAGAAAAGCTAGTATCAGTCCAAATTCCTTTTAAAGCCAGTTCTAAAAGTAGAAGTTTATACCAATGTTAGAACACACATGCTCATCCCTAAGTTCACGGCAAGAATATTTCTTAAAACAACTGTCTTCAAGTTATTTAATTCTTTCCATTTAAGTCAAATTACTGTATAGTTGAAATAATAAAACAAAACAAACAAACAAAAAATCACAGAAGCAGCACCATAACAAAACACTATCTGACATAATTTGATTCCCATGGCAGGCATATACCAAAAGCCTCGCAAGTATGACAGTATTTGTGTATCAGCAACGATCAGGGATCACTTGGTTGAAGTGTTTGTCCCTCCTCCTTCCACCTCCACCACTCTACTCTTCAAAACAAAAATTCTCTGCGAGCCTGGAATTTAGCTTAAAACCTGCTACAGGAGTTGCTCCATTACACTGACAAATACCCGGCTCTTGTGTTGGTACTACTTACGTTTTCATAAGAAGCACTGCACACTTGAGTGACAACTCAGTACAGCTAATTATAGGAGGAGCAACACAATAGCTAAAGGCCATCTGCGTGATACAGGGCCTTAACGTATGGAAAGCAGTTGGCATCTGCAGGGAACAGAGCGTTCCCTTGTCAAGGGGAAGGACTTCTTTCTAATTAGTTGTCTGTGAGGAGTATGTAGAAAGTCTCTTCCTCAGAAAGTGACTGTAAATAGAAAGTCATTTAGCTTCCAAGATAAATTTACTCACAGCATATAAAGCCCTGTTGCTATTGTTAGGTGTAAAAAGTTGTGGTTTATAACCACACGGCATGTATTTCATATGGTCTATTTTTATGCTGATACACTATGCGCTATTTATTCTGGTACTCTTCTTAAGCAAGTATCTGGAAAGGTATGAAAAAGTTTTCCTCGTTAAACTCTCGTTTGTATCCCCTGCTGTTGAAGTTGCTTTTGCATTACTTCAGACAATTAAGAGAACATTTTCTACTCCATATTTTAGCAAGATGTTAAGGGGGGGGCTGCTATCTAAACAGGAGAAGCTAATGCATGGAGGTAACATGAATGATGCCTTATGTGCAGGTCTGAATTAATGGAGTTTCAGACTGTTCAGGCATCTATTTCTAACCACATTAAAGAGTAAACGTTAAGAGAATTACTAAGAATTCCTTTCAGTTTGCAGAAACTATTGCGAAAGCGGCTTACAGCAGCAGTATGATGGAGTCTGCTGCTGCTGTGTCACAACTGAAGTGCCTCTGAGACCACCTGAACTGAACAGAGGGGCAGCCCGGACCACAAGAGCAGATTCCGCAGCCCCCCCAGCAGACCACCGGGTGCGAGAGGTCACTACTCGGTCCCTGGTGTTGGCAGACTGACACAGCCAGAAATGGGGTGTCCCCGCTGGAGAGCCCTGCTCCTCTTCCACAGGAGGTACACCAGGCGCTCCTCCTCCTCTGTCCCCGGTGAGAGAAGAGCAGGCATTCTCAAGGACAGAGGGGCTCCATTCGTCCCAGAGACCACGGCAGACAACTAGCTACCACGTTTAAACATTCAAACTGAATATTGCTTGGTAAAGAATGCCTCCATTTCTCTATAAAGAAGTCCTACAACACATACCCTATCTGTTTCCTTTAAAAGCTCACAAACATCAATATTCACAACTCACTCAGATGTTACAGCTTCTAACAACAGTTTTCATACAACAGAAATTCAATCTAATTTTAAAGGATGAGAATTGTATCAGTTCTCAGAACACGTGAAGCTGCAGGCTGTCCCTTTAGAAGGGAAGTCTAAACCCCACCCAAAGTCTCACCTCATATTCGAGGGAGTCTCCTCCTGCTGCCATTAACCAGGACAAGCACATGCCAAATACAAACTTTACTCTAGACAGCCCGACTTCACTAGAAACCATGCCCATCAAAGTTGGCAATTTTTCAAGTATACAGAGAAACACCTTTTAGTTTAAACGATACTGGCTTTGGGAGTGCTGGGTATCAGCCTGGCATACGGACACTGCTCAACAGATGCCCTTTTTCCAGCTTCCACCTTTGAGGGAGGAATACTAACAGCCTTGCTTGGGACACGGCTGAAGCTATGTTTCGGTCTTCAAACTATTGACCAACACCAGCAACTAAGGGCAACAAGAAGAGGAACATGTGAAGAACACATTTGCAGAACAAAAATTCACACCCGACCACCTCAAACAGGTCTCTCTCTCAGTATCACCAACTATTATTTTCATTAACTTTGAGAACAGGAATGATCCAAACGATTAAAAGGGCCTAAGCACCTGTCTTTGAAGAACATGACAATAACAGGTCAGCCAACCCGGGGCCAATACCTCAGAGGAAAGCCACAGCAAAGCAGAACCACCAGAATAATAGCAGAACTATTATTACTAGATAGCAGCAAGCCAATACGGAGGGCCTTTTCAGAAGCTTAGGTCAGGCAAAAGTTCCTTCTGGGAAAAATTAACAGGGCTCATATAGAAAGAGCAGAGAAGACACGATCGTGTTATAAAGCTAGTAGAGCTTTTAGTGCCATCTTGCATGATGTTTTTGGAGGTAAGAACATGGCTTATACAAAGTGGGTCCACCACTGAGAACTGCTCCGTGGCTGAGTGGAAGGATGCCCAGAACAGCGCCCTGCAGGGGTCTCCTCCGAGCGTGCTATAGCAGACTGTAACCCATGGCTCAGGCAGCCACGTACAGACTATCTCCATACCTGCAGATGGTGTGCAAGCACTCTGGACAGCAGGAACAGAATTCAGGACGATCGTGCCCAATTGGAGCACTGGTCTGAAGTAAAAAGGATGCAGTTCAATAAGGCTAAGCATGAAGTACTACGCTCTGGCAGCAACAATCAGCTGCACACATACAAACCCCGGATCGAGCAGCTGACTGCAATGCCACAGAAGAGACTCTAAACAGAAGTTAAATAAAAATCTTGCAAAGGTGTCAAACTTGCAATACTCCTCTTACACAGGATGTACACACACTAACTGAAGTCTTGTTTTATTCGGCCCTTCTGAGCTCTTAACTTAGTTGTTATCGCCAGTTTGGGATACCAACCCTCCAGAAGGATTTAAGCCTACCGAAGTCCAGGTAAGACCGCTAGAAGACATGTCATATTCCGATTTTTTTCCCCAGTAATCAGAATCATCACTAAGTAGGAAAATTAAGCCTTCAAAAGAGATGCTTAAAGGCTTCACATATTTTAAAGCATCTGCAAAAGAGAAGAAAACTTGTTCTCATACCCGTTCAGTATAAGCACAGCACAAACATTTAATTGTAGCAAAGAAAGTTTAAGCCATACATCAGAACTGTTTCCCACACAAACAGCAAGGACTAGAAAAGACTTCTTACAGAAGTGGTGGGATTCCCACACGTCATCCTAGAAAAGACCAAGCCATTATTTCTCCAAAAGATTTCAGGCACTTAAGTCTCCAGATCAGCCAACAGGCCCATCTTTCACAGTTCTCTGAGACTTCAGGACATTGCTACCAAAAACTTTAAAGCAGAAGTTCTGCTTTGAATGGGATCAACTCCTATAGGAACAAAATTTAACTAAGAAATAGAATAGAGAGAAGTGAAGAAAGAGGCTAGTTTGTACTTTGAAATCAAACTGCCTTTCCGTTCAACTATAAAGTTTGTGTCTTTTTTTGGTGGAAAGTGAGGAATGACCATTCTAAAACAAAATTCTTAGTTGCAGACAAAGCTCATACTGAACCACCAAGTTTAAGATTAGATAGTACCAGTAAAACATCCATTATTCTTGTGTTCCTAGTCTTAGAAGTAAGGTCATTAATCATACAGCAATGCACCAATCAGACTGGGAATTCAACAGCAACTTCTAGCGTCCTCTTCTTTGTGCAGAAAGCTACAGGAGCCCGACAACATCCCTGCAAATAAAACTGTGTTCTTCAGGCACATTTATCAAAGAAAAGATGCTGGTATGCTACTTGTATATCTACACTATTTCTACAGTGCCAGAACTGAGCTAACCACTCGGAGAAAGAAGTGACTCAAAAATAGCCTAAAGATGAAGTCAGTAAATGAAAGTATTTAGCCTTTATGCAACATCGGAATTATTATTTAACAGTCAAGAGACCTGGTGGTAAGCACACAGCCTGATCTTACTTAAGAGAGCTATCAGCATATATGCACGTGTCCTTACTATGGTGACCAACAAGGCATCAGAAAAAGAAAAAGAGGTAGAGCCATCAACTGCCCGATTTGATGTGCACTGGAGGACAACAAATTAATCCCTCCTTAGTTTCTGAAGTTCATAAAAGATTGGCTGTATTATTACCCAGAAGCATTTCAACCCCAAGTTAGTTTTTAGGTATACATCTTACCGATCACCAATAGAAGGCTGTGTTTAACCAGGTTACAAGCTATGGCCTCCAGTGAAGACTGATTACAGTTGGTCTCCAAATTAAAACACTTCCGGTGGTTTATTTAGGGTCTGAATCAGGGGTTTTGCAATCACTTGATCACAGCTTATCAGGAAACTCCCAATAAAGTTTATGGCATTTCAAGATTATATTTACGCTAGTAACAGAATTCCTTCTCTATCCCTCTTCTTTCAAAAGACACTTAACTTTATTTATATCGCTTCTATTTAAATCAACTGCAACTCCAAATCACCTTTATTTCATAAGACTCCACATACAAAACAGAGTAACTGGAGTATAAAGCTCTGAAGGAGAGAATTGACAAAGACTAAACACGGGGAAGTCAATGTGGAATTCAGGAAAAAAAAAAATCTCAAGATTAAAGCTCTAAGTTTTGTGTTTAATTACATATTCTGTCCATGTAGTTCCTTAAAGTCATTATACTTGAAATACATACCCTGAAAAGCCAGCAAGAATTAGCTGCTGTACATTCAATTTTAGGTGCACTCTAGCTACAGGTGACAGGCAAGGCTGACTCAGTTAGCAGCCTGCATGACAGTTTTGGGGGCAGCAGCTCTCAACCACCACAATGGACTTGAAAGGTGTTCACAGGCTACTTCTAAATGAAAATATCGTGACAGTGGAGAGAAAGCATACTGCATGGATCTCATCTCACTGGAAAAATCAAGAGATACACTAATTTAAGTGCTAAAAATCACCAAATTAGGACATGCTTAACAGCAGTTTTGTAATTGAATTCAAGAATCACAGAATCACAGAATAGTCAGGGTTGGAAGGGACCTCTGGAGATCATCTAGTCCAACCCCCCCGCCAGAGCAGGGTCACCTACAACAGGTTGCACAGGACAGCGTCCAGGCGGGTTTTGAATGTCTCCAGAGTGGGAGACTCCACAACCTCTCTGGGCAGCCTGTTCCAGTGCTCCACCACCCTCAAAGTAAAGAAGTTCCTCCTCATGTTAAGATGGAACTTCCTATGTTCAAGTTTGTGCCCATTACCCCTCGTCCTATCAATGGGCACCACTGAAAAAAGACTGCTCCCATCCCCCTGGCATCCTCCCTTCAAGTATTTGAAAGCATTAACAAGATCCCCCCTCAATCTTCTTTTCTCCAGACTAAAGAGACCCAAATCCCTCAGCCTCTCCTCATATGAAAGATGTTCCAATCCCCTAATCATCTTTGTAGCCCTTTGCTGGACCCTCTCCAGCAGATCCCTGTCCTTCTTGAACTGGGGAGCCCAGAACTGGACGCAGTATTCCAGATG
>VZSZ01007190.1:79898-92207 GCA_013398815.1 Ibidorhyncha struthersii
CATCAGCAAACTTGCTGATGGTACACTCTATCCCTTCGTCCAGATCATCGATGAATATATTGAACAGGAAGAGGAAGGAGATGAAAGAACACCCAGATCATCAAGACAGCGCCAGTGGCACCAGCACTCAGTTTCAGCTGCTTTGAAACAAACTACACACTCCCTTCCCAACACTTTCAGAAGTGATGAAAATCACTTTCAGGTAACTTTACTGAGAGAACTGAAGTCATCCACATCACCTGGAATAAGACAGGGAAGTCTGACACCAGCAGCTCCATTTCAACTAGCTGCATCTCAAGCCCCTGACATTTGCATTTTAAGTATGAGAAGAGAAAGAACTAGACTTTGCTACCAGAGTCGCACCCTCCTTTCCATAGCACAGATCAGGGCAGTAGCCCAGACTTTCTTCGCCTTGCTCTCAAAAGAGGATTTTTGAGAAGTTTTCTGCCCTGACTAGAAGACTCTAAGGAGAAGTGAATGAGAGATGACTGTGTCAAGGGCGCAGGGTAAGCAAGCCCCGCAGAGGCAGCGCACTGATCCCTGCCTTGCTCTGTTGAGATGCTGGAAACAGCTCTCCCCTGCTCTGGGGGCTCAGCTCTCCAAAAAAGACACCAGGAACATTTTTTGGTCCCCATGAACGCTAGGGAAAAGAATAAAACCACTCCTACAAAACCTGGTAATGAGAATGCAGCGTGGACAGAGCAGGTTAGATCAACATTAATAGTGGTCAGACCAGAGGGGTGTAGTGAATAATCTGAGTATTCACGGAGCAACAGTTGGAAGCTTCTCAAATGTTCCAGCCCACCCTAATCAAAGAGCAGCCACTGGTATGACCGCATGCCCTCACCCGAGGACAATCACCAAGCTCCTCAGTTACACAGGAGAAGTGCCAACAACTGCTTCTCTTGTTCCAGCACTGTACAAAACATCTTTACATTTGGCTCACCACTGCATTTTAAAAACATACTCAAAGCCTTTAACAGTCTTGTACCAAGTTAGAGCAGATGCACTACAACACTCCATACCATTACTGCACTGACAGACCTGAGGTGATACTGATGTACGAGACAAAAGGTGATCTGGCTTCACTTCTACACTTTATTATTATCTGACTGATAAAATAGCAGCAAGTTTGGGGTTGGGGTTTTTTTGTTTGTTTGTTTCTGGTGGTTTTTTGGTTTGGTTTTTTTGTTGTTGTTGTTAAGGATTTGACTATTGACTATGAAATTCTGGTCTAAAAAACCAAGAAGCATTTTGACACAACATTAAATTCAAACTCACTTAACAGGTTACAATAATTTGGTATCAACGAGTCTTCTGGAAATACAAAGTTCCCAGCTGTAAAATCAGGACAGTTTCTTCTATCATATACTCCAGAGAACAGCTAGTAAAAAACATTCTTTAGCGCAGACATTTCATAAAGATTTGCTTTACAGAAGCTAAACCAGCCTAGACGGTTCAGGTGGAGATGCACCTAGTTATTCACTTAAGTCTAGCAAATTTTGCTACTAGTAATTCAAAGCCTTTTCCAATTAACATCACTTCGTAGTCCCTGCTTTCCGAGTCTCTGGTAGACACTACATCAGCAGAGCACAAGAATATGAAAAACGAAACAACATTTCTCGTGATTTTATTACATCCTTTGAAAGCATGAATCCAAGTTCCTATAAAGAAAGAGTTAAAGTTTGCATATACTGGCCAAAATTAGCAAGGCCAGTAGGACATCATGTTTCCTGTTCACAGGGCCTCGGATCAAGAAAACAGTGGCACCTTGACTTAAGATATAAGCAAACAGCGGCAGTCAGTAATAATTTTATTAACTAATTCAAATAAAACTACCTGTGTTAGGTAATAATCATTCAGTATTTCTGAAGGAGCTTTGCTGAAGAGTTCAAATAGTAAATTCTGATACGACTATTCGATACTAATGAGGGAAAGAACAATGCGACTGCTCATCTTCTAAATCTCTTTCTGCTTCTTTCTGATTGCAGCAGCTGCAACTCAAAACTCTAGGGTCCAATTCTCTCGGGTCCCAGCAGTTGGTCCCCAACCCTCAGGGGCCCTGTACAGTAGGCAACCCTGTAACCGTAACAGCTTTAAGGCCGTTCAGGACTCACTGATGATCTTTTCCACCTCTACGTCCTGCCTTCCCACCTCCCAACGCCAGGCTCGGGGCACTTGGTCCACTCCTGACTTGCACCACTAGACAGCATCGTCACAGATACGCTTATTAAAACAGTGTGTGCTAATAAAGCAAGGCTGTTTTGTGAAGCCTGTCGTGGTTGTCAGTCAAGCTGAATTTTAATTACATCATCTTACAGACTGCATAAGGACTAATCTGAGCAATTCTCTTCTCAAATCAAAACACACAACAAGTGTAAGATTTCTCATACTAATGACTTGTCTTCTCATTGGGTAAAATCCACCTTCAGTTCTTGTAGGGAGGATAGAAGACAATGTAGTTCACATGATGCACAGCTTAGCTTCAAGGAAAAAAAACACATAGTAGAATCATAGAATTGTCTAGGTTGGAAGAGACCCTTGGGATCATCGAGTCCAACCATCTACCCTACTCTACAAAGTTCTCCCCTACACCATAGTAGATCACATTGTCAAAAAACAACTATGGAATAGAAGCTGATAAACTCAATGACAATGCAGAAAGTCTGCTTGAGCCAGTTAGGGATTCTTGCCACTATTAAGAAGCTTTCAAGAAAAGACACAGAAAGGCCCATCAATATTGTCCAAGTTTGGATGAATTGAGACAAGCTTAAAAAAACCCCAAAACTTCTTGAAAGTAACTTACATGGTCTCAGCAAACATCTTGAACTTCACCTTGCAAAGGACAGAGTCCTTCAGCGTCTATTGTAATTTGCCAGTTAACATCACTATGCCGTATTAATTCTTTTGTAAATTGACCCATTCAAGAGCAAGCTTGGAATGCATTTAAAAAGCAGACCCTAATACGCTGGATGAAAGGAGGTGGTAAAAAAAAGACATAAATTCTGTAATCCTGAATTAAAAAGATCCACATTGCTAGCATTGCATTATACATACAAAAATCTAGAAGAGACGTCAAAACTCTTAAAAATATTGACTTTTACACAACTTGGCCGGTAAAGCAAAAGGCACTTATTAACATGTATGAACATGCTATTGTAGAGGATTAGGCTCCTACTGTCTGCTCTGCCCACAAAGCTAATTTCCTCAAACCTTCTCATAACAGAGAAGTTGCTTGTGATCACTGGTGAAAGTGGCCTTGCATAGCGGAACAGCTGGCTCGAGTAGTCATTTTCAAAGAAAATAGCCCAAAAATTAGATTATTTTTTTCCCCCCACTAAGTTGCAGTACAGCAGTTTCAGGTATTTCAGTTATCTATAAATCTAAGTGATTCCTGTTTTTTTGACAACAAAATAGTTCAATATCTGTGGGAAAAAGCCAGTGGAAGAAAACAGATTCAGACCAACTCAGCCAAATCCCACTTGTCTTTATTTATGTGACACTGCTCAAGAAAGCATCTCTTAGCGAGCACTGTAAATTAAATACTCAGCTTTTAAAAAAGGTATTAGCACCCAGACCATGTATGGCATGGTTTATTAGACAATATATTATAAATGTATTTGTCTGTCTTTCCAAACCATTTACCGGTTCTTTACAACTCTTCCAAGTTTCACACCAGTCTGCACCCAGCTAAAGTTCTAACTAAAGCACTGTCAGTATGAGAGCTTATTGTTGGCTTAAAGAAACAATATTTTTAAAAAGGCATTTGTAAGGTTGGTCAAGGTATTTATGGTCCCTGCACCCACCGAACAGCGTTCTACATAGGAGACATTCCCAGGAGTTGTCATCTACACCCTTAAAGAAATAGCTGGAATAACCTGACAGAGAAGCAAGCAGGGTTTTTTTTAACCCTAATTTTTGATCACCCCATCCTCCAATAAACCAGACAAGTTAAACTTGCTCTAGACAGATACAAAATCTGCAGATACTTCACATAAACCAGTATCTCATTTCTTAGCCATTCTACACTTCTCCACTGCCACCTCACACACATACCACACTCATCCCCTCCCAGACACGCAAGGGTCAGGACTGTGCCCGTGCTGCAAAGACGGTGAACGGTGTCCGGGCCGCATGGGGCAAAGCGCAGCCAGGGATCCTGCCCCTCTGCCCAGCACTGCTGCGCAGGGGGTTGGAGATGACGACCTCCAGAGGTCCCTGCCAACCCCAACCAGCCTGCGGTTCTGTGACTGGTTTCTGCTGTTGACATAGATCCCTATTTCGGTTTGTAATCTTTAATGAGTACTAGACAAAAATGCCAGTTGTCATTGTGACAGACAGCTGACACTTCTCTGTGGTACTAATTAATATTTCTACCTTCTCTCTGCACTGTTAAAAGCATTCAGGCAAGCTGCCACGATACAAATGCACCACTCCCAGCTTCAATGGCAGAATAGATACATACAAAAACCTTAGCACAAGTTTATTTTGCGTGACAAAAAAAAAAAAAAAAAAAATGAAGACAAGCATCCAGCTGTCCTTTACGTGGCTAAGCCACTCACCTGCCCTGCATGAGTAAAAATAGATTATCCCATGATGCAAAGAATTTACCAGCACTCAATACACATCTGTATTTATAAAGCATGAAGTTTAAGACATAGGAATTTTCAGACAGGAATGAAGATACAACCTTACACTGCACTTCAAGTGACCTTTTATGTCTGGAGAACCTTCTCAGAAGACAGTAGCTTTAGCAGTTGCTATAAATACTTCTATCTTTACACTTTGTCAAATATAGGAATAAAAGCAGACACCTGTGGCTGACAATCTAGATTTATCTACCAGAACTAAGCCAGTTGTACTTTAGCAGGAGCCTCACAGAAGTTTCTTAGGGAATCTTTGCTGACACACAGAAAGCACAAACCAGGTTTGCAGTTCCATGAGCAACAGAAGCTGCTAATCACCAGCTTTAAAACTGAAAAAATAATATATAGCCTCAACATGCAACAGGCCGATATTCAAATATCCAGTACAGTAACAGGGAACAATTCTTTTTTACGATAGTGTCACCTGAAGTCATAAAAGATTATCAGCACCTCCTGTAAAAACACACAGTCTGAGAGAAATTCCAGCTCTTCAGTAGTCTGACAGCAGTTTGGTAGTCCTGCCTGCTCAAAAAAGCCAAACACTTGAATATTCAGCTTTTAACAAGTTTAAAAAAAGCTTCCATGAAACATATGCTGTTATTTCTGCCATACAAGACAGCATTCAGAAGTAAGCTGACTATGGAACACTTGCACTCTTCTATAGGGGAGCAGAAAAAATTTAACCCACAGCAGCTGAGCAGAACCCTTAGGAGTACGAGGTACAGAGAACCGTTTATGTCAGAGCTGGTACGCCACAGCCTTTAAAACACATTCAACTGTTATGCTTTCCGAATTTCTTTCAAGTGTCTTCTCCCGTCCTCCTTTTAATAACTATCTCATCTGAAACACAGCTCATTAATTTTAAGAATATATTGACTCCTTCTTAACGAAGGCATTCGAATGTTTAATCTGGGAAACAGCGCTGTCAAACGAGCGACCACATTTTTCTGTTTAGATATCTCCTAACACTCGGAAACTGAATGCACAGCAGCACAGGTTTTCCGCAATCTAGAAACTGGTGTGGTGCTAGAGTTATACCTTCTGTAATTTCTGTTAGAGGAAGTACAGCAAAAAGTGAACAAAACTCACTGGAGTTTTGTTTGCATTAACCATCATTTGGTATCACCACCTGTGATGTTCACCTCAGAGGTCTTCTCTCAACTGTTTTTGAAACGCTGTAGTTTTGGCAGTCGAACTGCAGGCACCCATGACTCTGGAGCCTGCCTGTCCACGTTTCATTCTCACCTGCTTCTACAAACACTCATAAACACAATCCTTCAGGGTAAGAGCTGAAAACATTCGAGTCTGCAGCTGCAGAACTCAAATCTCTAGTAAGTTTATGAGCAAAGTGGAGAAGGGGGCAGTATTCAAAAATAACGCAATTCAAGTATTGCTTACTGGTATGAATTTGCAGAATTCTTTCTTTTTTCTTTAAGAGTACAATAAAATACGCATCATGGGCAATACCTAAGGAAACCCTTATTGAAGTTACATTAAAGCCCATGCCTAGTTTTGTTCTTTTATTATGAACATGGTCTCCAGAGCTCAGTTTTATCAACAGTTAGTACACTATACAAATACGTGATTTAGCTGAGCAGAGCGACCTATTCTGTGAAGAGGTCTGCACAATCAGGTTTTCAACAGTTTAGCTGCCGTAGTTGACAGTTCACAATTGCAGCCATTCATTAGCGTCCCTGGAATACAGCCTGCACAGTTCAAGCTGGTCAGCTATCTCTGGACAATGATCTATGCTCTGCTCCTTTTCCAACATGCCTAGTAATATTTTGCCCCCAAAGTCTGCCAAACGTGTAGGAGGTTTGAACAAGCTTTCTCAGTAACATTCTTTTAACAGAGGCAACATATTTCTTTTCCCCCAAGAGCCAAAATAAAGTTATTAAGCCAGCTGGAATATTATGCTTGTCAACTACAAGTTTGTGTACACAGGGGCATAAAGGCAGTAGAGAAACTGATGTACCCTGATCCTTGCAATCCTGGCCGGTACTCTAACTGCCCTCCACCCAAAATAATCAGAACTGCTGCTAAAGTCCAGCAAAAGAAGAGTCAGGGCAATTTTGAGATCCAGTTCTACTTGTATTTTTGTAACATTTGTCAGACTCGAAATTCAAAGTGGATTGCAATATTCACGTCTGCCTCAGTAAGAGTACTATTTCCTCCATCCTTGAATACTGTTGCGTTTATTCTACTTGTAGCCACATTTAGAGAGGAAAAGAAAATAAAACTATGTTATGCTGGAGATATTTCATAACTTCCACAGAACATATTTCTCTTTTTAAAAGCTTCACAATTTAGACACATCAACTGAAAAAAACAGCTTTGCTTTCTAAAGGTGTGACATGCCAAAGGCTTTTTTTTTGGACCACCTACCCACCCACTCTTTCCTCCAGGGAAGACTTCTTGATTGATTCTTCATTATTCACCAGGTCAATACAAGAAACCATAGTTTTGTCTAGACTACTGTAAAAGCGTACTGGACTATCCAAACAGGGAATTAAAGGTTTTCAGGCAAGGTCTTGCAAAAAAGTCAGTTCTACATCTATAGATACATAGTTCTACATATCCATCTATGCGTAAGGCTAAATAACCTTACACCTCCGCCTCTTTATCTTAGACATAGTTTGGTTTAAAACAGGGGACCATACAACAGGAATAACACACAGAACTCTTTCTGAAAGATGGAAATGACCAGCTTTTTACGTCAGACCTTTCTCATACTTACTCTGTCTCACATTTTGTTTTCAGAGAACCCCCACCCTAAACTATTTTACCTTTAAAATAGATGCTCTTCATATTCACAGTGGTGAATGACTTACTAGATAAATCCAGGACATTTAGAGCTATACAGTATTCCTTGATTAATCACTATTTTAGAAGATGACTATAGGAGAATGATCTACACAAGAAGTTTGTCAAGCTTCGAGTATGTACAAATATTTAAATATAACTGAAGGTGTCAGAAGAAATGTAGATACCTGCCTACGCATTGACACCTCCCTCCCCTTCCTGGATATGTTACACATTAACACTAAGAGAAAAGAGAAAAACGCTTTCCACAGATTTCTAGCTCTCACGATCACAAAGTAAACTCTCGAAACAAAACCAAGCATTAACTTCCTGAACCTGCAGGCAGCCTGAAACAGTGAGTCATGACCTGTGAACTCCCTTTGCGCCCTATTAGTTTATCAGAGTGTCAACCCTTCTGCCTATTAAGGACACTTGAAGGTCTTCATTAACTATTTCACCACTGATTTCAGTAGATAAAGCAGCTGGGCATAAGCCCACCGGAGTAGTGGTGCAACTTAAATGGCTGGAAAAAGGAAAAAAGCAGGAGCGAGAAGAGAACAGCAGACAAGCCAGAGACAGTTTTATAATAAAGCCTTCTCAGTGAGTAAAGCAAATAAAAACAAAGTGGTAAAACAGCTTTAACAAGCTGCTAGGTTTTTATTTTCTCCTTTCCCTGTCTGAAACCAGTAGAAGTCAGGCTACTGTTTGAGGGGAGCAAAGAATAAACTTGGATCTACTACCTCTGTATGTATCTCCTACCTTGTACGAAGCCTAGGCCTGTTTAAAGCCAGCTTTTATTGCTCATCAGTATCACTACTAAAGCAAGCTATTCCACGCTGGGAGAGACTCTCACATACTGTATAGCTCCTTGCTTAGTGTACCACTTCAGCAAACAACACGGTTTTATCACCCAGTGCAGAAGCCGACAACAGAGAAGCACACATTCCTTTTCAGATAACCACAAGTTAGTTTCTCTACTGAGCATCACAATGTGGCACGTCAAAAAAGAGCACTCTGCATTCAGAGTCTGTTCCTATTGCTTACTTAAAAGAGTTCTCATAGCCAAGCTTCTGAAGATGTTTCTTTAGATACAAATGTGTGAAGCAATGCTGCAAGGTGGCTCAAGTTCAAAGACAAAACTACAAAAATAACATTAAGAATCACTGTTCAGGGTAAGAGCACCAAGAACTGTCTCACTAGGGTGCGACACAAACTTAGCAGCCTACAGGTTTGAATAAGTAGGACAAGTTTTTCCTTATCGTTATATAAAGTGATTCATTTGTCACAGATAATCACGTCTGTTACTACGATTTATATAAAGTATTAGAAGCTATGCAAAATGAATGCAAAATACATTCCTTTCTTTCTAACTCCTTAATCATCAGAATGATTAAACACAAGACCAATCAACTTCTGATAATATACTGAGCTATGAAAAAAACCTACCAGCTTGAAATCTAACCTTATTTGCACAAAGAAGAGTCTGTCAGCTGGGTCAGCAATCCTCTTAAGGTAGGCACAACTGCTGGAAAATTTTAGCTGTTTAACTTTTTCTTCTAAGCCCTTTACTGCTTTAATCAGAACTAGCATAACTCTCCAAAACACAGCTTTTGCTCACATAAAGGCATTAGCAGAGTTACTATCCCAAACACAGCGTTAGTCAAAGCTCCAGTAAGCAGAAGGCCTGCATTACTGCAGATTTAACTCTCCAAACACTAATTTGTCTTTGAAGTACCTTCTCCATCCACTACACCCTAACCCCACGTACACAGCTGCTTTACTAAAAGGCGTGCTGAGCAACACCAAACACCGACTGCGTTATCTTAAAGCCTGGTACTCTCCCAAGGTGAGGGAAGGCTTACGACATAATTCAGCACATCAGACCTTCTTGTAATGCTGTTAACTCCTATTTTAAAACAAATACGTATAACCCACACGTATTTCATTCTTCCAAATTGCAGTAATCCCAACAGTAAATATTATGACATTAATTCAGTGCTCAAACACTGCTTTCCCTGAAAGTCTTCTCTCAAAGAAGTCAATTAAGAACAGTTTTGGCCATGACACTATCCTTCAGAGCACTGTGATGAGTCTTTGGGAATAAGTCACATACCTGCTTCCTCTCTCAGGCCCTTCGATGAGTCTGCTCACACTACACGCCTTTGTTACAACTAACCGTTCCAAACTACTTTCCTATTAAGAAAACTCGTTGTAAGGTTGTACCTTCCACTGTGTCCACATCTTTGCCCAAGTAAGTGGTGTCCATTTTTTTTTCAATGCAAAGGACCATTACCTGTAGAGCTTTCACTGTGCAAAGGCATACAAAGTCATATGCAGATGCACGTACCTTCCTTACTGATACTGTAAAGTGCAAACTCAACTGCAGGATAAAAAACAAGAATCTGTGTTATAAGCCTTGAAATTTTGCAAGATACCCCTCACCTGATGGCCCTGAGATAGCACTACACTTCTGTTTTGAACAACACTGCAATATAGCGGCATTGACAAACTCATTTTAACCTGGCTGTCATCTGAGTGTTTTACGATGCGTTCACGGGAAAGGAGAGAACATACTGAGCAGCTGGGTGCAGGAGAGTTTTCAGTCTTTGATTTGGAAGAGGTCACATTATTTGTGCATTAAGCAGCTTTCAGGCTACTTTCTGCCCTGTTTTGTGAGAAGAGTAATCACACTCGTAGCCTGAGAACAAGTAGTACAGTTCACTACTTGCCTAACCACTTTGCTGTTTTGTATTCTTAACAAAAAAAAAGTAGCCCAGGTGTATTTCAGTATGACTTTCTGAAAATATGAACTTACAAAACCCACTTGACAATAACAAGAAAGTTGATTTTCCGCCCCCCTTAATAAAATGTATTTTTATGGCATTAAAAAATAATCCATACCTGTCTTCATCACCATCAACAGGAATAGATATGCCAAACACAGAGCTGGCAAGACTGTTCATAGGAGTACTTGCAGGTAACTGAAGAGGATTTGCTAGAGCGTCTGGAATGGGAGGCTTCACAAGAGGTTTATTTTCAGCTATAAGAGAAAGTGGTGGCTGAGGTAGGGGTTCCGATTTTCTTCTAGTATCATCAATCTGGCCTACTAAGGATTGAGCTTGAGTCTGAAACTGTCCGAGGTTTGACTGTGGCAGATTCGCAGGTACATTAGGCGTGCCTTGCATTAACGAGTGCCCCACATGCTGTGGCTGGACAACGCCAGTACTTCTGCTGACAGAAGTATGGCTAGTCAGCTGGGACTGGACTAGCGTAACAGGGACATTTGGCATAGTAACAGAAGTGGTGGTAGACACACTAGGCACACTTGTACCGGGCACAACCGCAGGCACGTTCTGAACTCCAGAGACCACAGCATGGGGAGCACCAGGCATTCCAGAGACTTGACTGCTTCCACCCATTTGATGCTGAGTCACAGATTTCTGTTGCACAACCCCTGTATGTCCAATGCCTTGCTGCACCACACCTCCTGGTTGCGGAACGGCAGTCTGACCAGCTTGTGTCTGGCCACTCTGCATTAATCCCGATCCCTGTCCGACTGCTTCGCCAGGCTGCGCTGACACCCCCATCACTGGCGCTCCCACAGGTGAGGGATTTTGGCCAGTCACCTGCCCTACAGGAAGGCTGGAAGCCACAGTACTTGGAACAGAGCCCGTAGTAGCCTGCTGAATAGCTCCTTGAGACTGCATAATTGTCATGTGCTGCATGTATTCGGTCTGACCAGAAGGTTGCGTCGGCAGTAGATGCACTGGTGGAATCTGGGACTGAGAATAAGCAAATTGTTGAGGCTGAGTCACCGGTATGTTTGCCTGCTGCACCTGCTGCTGTGCCACAGGAATGCTTGGCTGCCCTATTGTCACATTTGGGGGTGCCATGCCTTTCCCGTTGGGTCCAGCCTGTGCAACACCCTGTGTAGTTACCTGTGTCTGCGATTGCTGTGGCACCATCATTTGCTGATTTGCTACCGAAGCCCCAGAAAACATAGGCTGAGCAGTACTCTGAGGCATGGCCCCACCTATGGGTTGTTGCGGCTGCTGTTGTTGCCCAATGACAAAATTAGGTTGCTGTAGAGAGGACTGGTTCATTTTCTCTGTCTGAAGCAGCTGTGACACAGCAGTCAGGGAACTGTCAGCTATAGAATCAGGGCCATGGGCCGATGCTGGCACAGCCGAGACCACGATGGAACCTCCTGTGGCACCGAGGCCACTGTCCCTCTCTTGAGCAGCCTGCTCAAACGTGCTGCTGTGCCTAATGCAATCTCCAGTCCTGCCAAGGACACCACCGCCATCTGAGTCCCGGTCATAATACTCCATACACGTCCATCGTCCTCGCCTGTAGGGCTCCCCTGTACCATGGTCCAGCTTGATCACCCTGAAGCGCGAGCTGCACGCAGCAGCCACTGTCTGAGACATTGTCCCAGGAGCGGCAGATGCAGAAGGCCCGGTGGGGGGCAAGGCGGTTTGAGCACTGCTGCCTCCTGCCCCGGCAGTGCCAGGGGCAGCAGCTGGCAGGGGCACAGCGGAGCTCTTGGGCACGGCCCCCCCATTGGGGGCCACAGCCGGCGGAGCCACAGCCACCCCACCAACAGCCACAGCCAGCTGCCCGTCCAAAAGGAGGTTGGGAGAGACGCTGCCAGGAGTTTCGGCCTCGCCCACGTTGTTGAGAGTCTCCTCGGAGGAGCTCCGCTCGCAGACATCCTCGGGGCCGTAGTCAGTGGCTCGGGATACATCAAAGATTTCAGAAGACACGTCCTCGGTGCGGGACTCATCCGGGTCGTCCAGGCTCTCGGTGTCCTCGGTGATGCTGCTGGCCACCTGAGCCGTGGTCACGCTGGTGATCTGGA
>VZSZ01007190.1:92976-202345 GCA_013398815.1 Ibidorhyncha struthersii
CGGCCTGAGGGGAGCGGGCGACCCCTCAGGAGGTCTTACGGTCGCCCGCTCCCCTCAGGCCGGGGCTGCCAACTCACCCCTCTAAATCATCATATTTTCCAGCCCAAAACGTACTTGCGGCCCATTTCCAGTCACGGTTTTCTCTTCGTCGAGGTAACCGCCTCCTGATTCTTTGTCATAGTTCCCATGGTCGTTCTCGCAGCCCCGGCTGGGCGTTGCAGCTTAAATCGATCCCTTCACACGAATTTGCCCGTGAGGCACAGCTGGTGTCGCGTTCATAACACTTGCTTTTTTTCACTGGGTCCGTTCCCGCTGGATTTCCTGCTAGATCCTCTTTTGTTGTTCTGTTTGGGTTTTTTTTTTTTCCCCACAGCTACATCCTCGTGGTGGTTCATATCCAACTGATAAGGAGCCTACTTTTGGTGTTTTCAGGTGCTCACCTATCATAAATCCCTGATACAATATGTAAGTTATTTTTTTTTATTATATCTCATTTCTCTTATTCCAGCCACCAATGTTGTTAGAGTTTTCCTTTATGATAGTCCGGTCCTGGTTTGAACTGTTGTGCTTTGCAGCTGTACCATTAGCCCAACCTGGCTTTTTCCGTAAGGTCACAAAGTGTTTTGAGGACCAGTTCTGAAATATAGAAGATCCCCACTACTACCTTCCCTTCAGTTCGACTGTTCCCTGTAAATGCAGCAGTTCAGCCAAGTTCTGATTTATTTTGCAATTTTGCCTGCTAGTTCATCTCTTCTGTATCTGTTCTCAGTAATATTTTCCAGTATGATATCATACCAAATACTCCCCTAGCTTCAACAGAGATTAAACCTACTGTGTTAACAATGTAACAACACATTTATGTTAGAAAAGAGTTTTGAGTTAATCTGACAGGAGACACCTTGGCAAATTTATCTATTAAAATCAGGCATGCCAATTACACAATCAATTACACAAAGGCAAATGCCTTTCCACATTTATTTTTTTTTAACTTCAACTTGAAGTTCCCATCAGCCGTGCTAGCCCCAATTCCAGAAAACTTCTGCAAGAGGTGTTTGGGTAAGTGTGCATTCGTGTTATTAACTTCTTCCATTAATCAGATATTTCAAACGGCCAGAGCCTTTGTCCTTGAACTTTGTCTTCGTTATCCTGTCACACCACACTTCTCAGGGAGGAAAACATTCTGATGATCACTCGAGTCTCCATGTCTTTGAGCATTGCCATCATTTTCACCAGCCTGGTGAAGATGTTCTGGTATAATTCAGTGGGAATCTGGTAGTGTTGTTTGACCAGATGTAGAAGATAACCGGTAGGGTTTTCTCCATTAGCCTCAGGTCAGCGTCTCACAGTCTATGTCCTGGCAAGTAACAAACACCAGCTTTTCTGGGTGTACTCTGAGTAGAGGGACTGGCCCTTCACCTGTTGCCATACACACTGGGTAGTGTCTTTCGAGTCCTGAATCTCAGGTTATATCCCATTTGTTCTGCTTTCAGTAAAGCATTGTTCTGTGGTGCTTTGTTTACTCTCCTTATGTGTGTAACATCCTTGGTTTCCATGTCTGTGTGCATACAGTGTGCCAAGACTTGCTTTCCTTCTCATCTTCCTTGCACTTTGTCTTCTGTCTACTTCATTTTATGCTAGTATAAACCTTATTTTTGATTCTGTTTCTCTTTGTACTAGCTCATGCCTTACTATTTCCTGTCCTCATATTCTTCAAAGTCTGCCTTCTAGAGTTTCTTCATTCTGCATATGTTAGGAGATGATGAACTGTCTGTGCGGCATCCTTTTTCCTCCTTAATGATTTTGAATTCCCATCTGAACGCCATTTGTAATTCTTGGATTTCCTCCTGGTACGCAGGAGGTTTTGCTCCTGATATGACATGAGTTCTGTCAGGCAACACTTTCTGGAGTAGCTTCTACCAGGTACCCACTGGAGAATAAAGCATATTCTTTATCTTTACTGCCATCTCTTAGCCCTCTGATCGATTCTATGTTCTTAGAATTCATCTTTTCTGTCCAACCCTGACTTTGCAGAGAGAATAAAGACAATACCCCAAACTTCCTCCCAAACAAATTATCTCCAACATGCAGTCCTTTGTTTCCTGCAGCCTCTTCACTGCATGATTTGAAATATACAAATGTTAGAGAGGAAATGTAATGTACACAGTACAAGATCTCGAAAATGAGTAATATCATCTTAATACCAAATTGCAGTGTTAAAACTTTGTATTTCGGTCTAATAAATGTCTTGTGTCCATGAGAAAGTGTATTTTTGCATGGGACGTGAGGCATTAGATCTTAAACCTGCCGTTAACCCAGGAACTATTACTTATTGTCCTGCAAGTCAACCAAGTATAATTTGATAAAAGAATGGAACTCTGTATTTGAGCAGAGAGAGCAATGCTACTTTGACAAGGCAAGTTTCATTTTAACAGGCAGCATGTGGATGTGTCTGGGAGTTTTTAAATTAGTCACAACAACGGTGGATTAAATAGCCAACGGAAAGTCATGTGGCCAAAGAAAGTTGTATAATAATGCAATATATTATACAGGACTACTATTGATACCACAGATACCAATGAGGTCAGCAGGAGTTCTGGTGTTTTTCTCAGGTTAGTATGAAAGCTGTAGGGCGGTGAAGCAGCTGGGATTGTACATGGTGTAGATCTTCTATAAATGATGATGACAGTCTTTGGAGAAAATTTCACGAGGGCAAGGAGTAGCTAGCTACAGGAAATAGTAAAGACTTGGGATAACTTTTGTATATGGATTTTTTTTTAATTTCATTTTCAAAAGGAAAGCATTTGGGCATATTAGTCAAATACATCCAGGACAACATATGATGAAACCATTCTGGATAGGCATACGTTTTAAAAACACTGTGTCCCCCCACAGTTAAATAATAGGCGTGTCAGTGGAAAGATGCAGGATGCCAGAACATAAGAAGTTATTCTACTAGACCTACCCTATAAGTGATATTTCAAAATTATTATAGGAAGGAGACTGATACGTAATTCAGTGGGATGAAATTCTTTCTCACCATATAGGTACACAGACCCATAACAGGTAGGGTAGCACTTTTTTCGACGTTGGACAACTACCAGTAGGCTGCTAAGCTGTAAGAACAGATGTTTTTCCTGACAGTGCAGTAAACCAAAATGAAAAGTTATTTTCTTCTTATTTTTATGCAACTACTGTATTACTTTAGTGTATGAACATGTGCTTTAGTGGAGCAGAGTGGTCTTCGAATTTAGATAGATCTGAAATCTAAAACAGCAAAAATGCTATTTCAGAATCCATTAATTTGTCACTGTTCTTGTTCAGAATAAATTAACATGTGAAATTATGAAGTTCTAAATCCCAGATTGAAAGAGTCATTTGCTAAACCATCCATTCACAATATATGTATATATGAATATTTTGATGTAACCTAAAATGTAATGAGGAACGGGCTATTTGGCTGATATTTCATGTGGTCTAGCAAAGGAGAAAGGGAAATTAATAAAAGGTAAAATAGGGAAAGGATGAGGAACAAGCACGAACAAGATAAACTGATTCACTAACAAACCAGAAAGGTTTCTGAAAAGTCAAGTATAAAAATTGCTACAGCCCATGGCCAGGTTAGCCAAGATATACACAAATAATCCACACAATGGCCTTGGCAGCATTACACTGATAATATTTTTGCAAGGTTGAATTAGAGCTGAACAATATTCTAGTATGTTGGGCACAAACATACAGATATTTTTATTAAGTGTCAAGCATGTCTATATTCCTTTTTTGCCTTCAAGAAAAACATCTGCCACAATTAGTTAAAAGAAATTCCCACATGACTCCTGTTTGCATTTCTGTGTGTGTCAACTGTGTGGGATTCTCGTGGTTTCTGTGTGTATGTGCGCGTGTTCCTGTTTTTTGGACATCTGGCAAGGACAGATTTAGCAAAGGCAGTGGTGAGGGCAGCAGACTCCTTTTCAGTGCTCCTCTCGTGTGGCAGAGTTTTGTCTAATGCTTCCACACTCTCTCCATCACCTTCTACCATTACACGGTTCTCTAAGAGGATCCCTTGACAGAGTTTCGGTAGCAATGGGAGCCATTAGCAGCTTTCTGCACTTGTGGTTTTACTGTTTGGGGACTGCAGGTGAATTTACATATTTTGGCATTCATGATCATGCATCAGTCATGCAATAGACATGTATCTTTCACAAAATCTCTCAGCCTCAGAGACTGAGAGAGCAGAAATGCTATCACAGAGGATAGAAGACCAAAAAAGAAGCTCCTTTAGAGTGTAAGCTATAAAGACTCAAACACTGACTGCATGTATGTATCCACTCAAAAAGGTACAAAAATGTTCTGTTTGTTTGTTTATATGATTTTAAATGGGCAAAAGGTGGTCCTTCCCACTGATTATAACTTAAATCTGTATATCATTCAGACAGGGATAAAAGCTGCACATTAAAAACCCTGAACACTTGACGGAGTTTGCACAGGCACACACATGCTCACGTCTAGAGATGTATACATGCGTCTATAAACATGTATATTAATAGCTGTATTTGTAAATTTAAAAATTTGAAAATCCCCGATGCTAACATTAAAAATACATTATTTTTTTTTAAAGAAAGCTGTAGGAATTATCAAAGGGAGTTGGACTATTTATTGGTATCTAGAGTTCATAGGTTCAAATTTCCTAGCCTTTAATAGCATTAGGTGATTGATGTTGGAGATAAAAAACTAGCCTGGGGAAGCAGAGTGATCTAACAGATAGGGCATTTACCCAATTATCAGGAGTCCAGATTGAAATTGTTTGTGTGGAAGTCAGTAGAAAAAAGTTCAGGGGATTAGTTTTCTAACTTACCCCTCAGTTGGTATTTATCATCAGTGTGGCCTTGTGGAAGTTATTTTTCCTCCTTTGTGCCTCTGTTTTTTTGTCTCCCATCTATCAGCCTGCCTTGTCTGCAGATACAGAGAAGTCTTCGGGGCTCTGCCTGCCTTTTTTTGTGTTGAGTACTGAGACCTAAATTTTGGTCAGGCTATGGGATACTGTCTTAGAAATAGTAGCATACTGGCACAATAATAGACAAATTATAAGCAATTCATTTATCACTAGGTTCTTTTCAAATTTGAACAGAAATTTAGGAGTTACTAAAAATTAAACTTTCACATATGCGAATTGAGGCTTACCAGTTTGGTATTTTAAGAGTGCACTCCCTTTCAGATGACTCTTGTATCAAGATCCTGTGTTAACACCTTAAATTTTAAAATAAACAGTAATATCAGAAATTAATTTCCTGCACTGTAAACTGTACATTTTCCATTTTTATTAAACTAGTGGTGCTAGATAGTAAGACATTTATCCAAATTCTTCTTGTTTTCAAAATGCATCTAAATTACCACAAATGATCTCAAACCAGACTGAGATGCAATGATAATTTGAATTTCAAGTCCTTTTGAATTTCAGGCTGCAAGACATTGACTGCAGGACCTGGAAGACAAATTCCAGGTTACAGACTGCTGGAGGGAAGAAGGGCATAGAAAAGGGCAAATTAGTTACTTGAATGTCTAAGTAGGATTTTTGCATTTATAAAGGGCACTAACTATCAAGAGAACCAGCAAATAGTAGGTGCAGGATTTAGCTTTAGGCTCTTCTTAAAGTCTCATGTGACAAAAAGCATGGAAATTTCCTCTTTCCTGACCCTAACAAAATTGCTCTTTTTTGTCTTTGCAGTGTTCATTGTCCTCTATATGGAAAACAATAAGTACTAAATCCATCAACTAGTGAAAAAAAATTAATATGATCAACAACTGAGAACAAATGGAAACTGTTGCACACGTACATGGAAACACATTTAAAGTGCAAATAGAAATGAATATATGTTATGAATCTCAGCAGTTGTTGTTAGCCTGATCCTGACCCCTTTCAAATCAATGGCAAAACCCATTAAATGTCCGTGGGAGCTGTCTTTTACTTAACTGGGATATGGTAAACTCAAAATTGAACATTGGTACCGATCAACGGACAGGTCTTTAGCATAATATGCTCTTCTTCATGGTGGGTACCTTTACTTTTTCCATACTATCTTGTGCTGCACCTGATTCTGCTGTTTGGGAGCACTTTGGGGCAGAACTTTTCCTCTGTTGAGCACAACATGTCAAAGACCTAAAGAATATAGGTGTAAATAATTTGGGAAATTACATCATTATATGGAACAGTTGCCTAAAGAGTGCTGTTTGGCCAGGGGAGTCTGAGGTTGCCTGTTAATAGACTAGTTACTGTCAATTACTCCTGGGCTGTATAAGCCCCTGTGTGGTTTTCATCTGTTTGATTTGGCTGTTCTCATTTTCATAGATGTTCTCAGCCTTCCTCTCTGCTGTATTTTGAATCATTTGTGGTTTAGAGGCAGAAAGAAGAAACGTATAAGTCAAATCTGAGCTGCAAATCCATTTTGGGACTGCAGTATGTTCTTGATGCTGAAAAAACCCTATGTATTTTGAAGTCATTATAATGCAACTGCCATGTGTTGGCACTAGCAATGAATTATTGCTGCAGGAACAACACTTTTTGGGAAGGCACAGAGCAGATCTCTACGGGTTTCATACATCGTTTAAAACACAGGAAATAAATCCTGGCTTTAGGATAAATACGTCAGATTCGTCTGTGTTTTCTTTCTCAGTTTGAACATGGAACAGTTTGTAAACTGTCGATATTTAGTTAATACACTGGAATGCACAAAATTTCTTCAATTTGATGCATAAATAGATTACAGCATTTTCAGCATTCCAGTCTTATGATCAAGTGGAATCCAGATCAGGTTTCATTTAACCTATTTAAAAGAGCAACGTGAATAGTTTCAGATATCTTACATGGAGTTCAGCAGCATATTGTCTCACATATTTCAAAGTCATATTGAGTAAAGACTAATATCAATAGTGGAGAAAATCCACATCTCTTCGATAGACTTTTTATGTCTTAAATCTTTCTGTTTGGCATGAGTGTATTTTAATGGGACATTTCAATAATTCATTGCTGGATTTCCTGGAATCTGGGTTGCTCATTTTCTTGAATAATTCTTCTCTGAATAGTAGATAATCACTGTACTCAGTGTATAAACAAATATTCAGTTTTTTTACCAGCTATATCAATTATCTCTTGGTGTTAAAAGCATGAATAATGGCAGGGCATTTGTTTTTTTAATTAACATTGGATGTTGTCTAAGCAAAAAGGGGAATGTACACAAATTCCAGATAGCTAGTCAGATATTTTAAATAACCTGTGGCACAACTTGATCTATAGTTATATAGATCAGTTTGCAGTACTGAGTTCGTAAAGTGTAGGTCCTTACATAGTATTTGTAGCATAAGAGTAAGAGGAAGCATGGAGTAGAAAGATCGTCTATTTTTAAGATGAGAGAGCAGTCACAGGGTAGACATTAAAGCGATTGCAACTCTATAATAGTAATATTTAGATGGTCTGTTTAAATAGACTTTCCAGGGAGTCCTGATTGTTCGGAGTGGTGATGTCTGTGCTCTCTGACTAGCTGAGACAACATTCATTTGGTTCAAGTATGTGAGATAGGTTCAAAGGTGAACCTGTATCTATGCCCCTCACATTTCACTTCAACAAGCGCAATGCCTTTTCTTCCCCTTTTTACAGGTTAAGCATGCATTCAAGAGCAAAGATTAGAGCTAGATAAATAAAGGTGTGGGGGAACTTCTACATATTTAGGTTCTGAGTAATTTTTGATAGATCTATTGCTGCCGTATCATTAGCCAAAACTGGTTCCCTGGCCTTTTTTGCATACACATGCTGCGTGAAAGCTAATATTCCGCAATAGCTGCAACTTTTCTACAAAAGCACAAATACTGGTTTTGTAGTGGATAGTGGATTGATGGATTCTCTGGCTCCTAATGGAAGCTGTATATAGAATATATACAAAAAAGTAATACTTCTGTGGCTAATTCCTGCTTTTCTCATCAGACTGTACAGGTACTGTAGAAGCCTGTGACTTTGCGCCTGCTGAAACACTCATGCTGTCAGACACTAAAATGATGTAGCAAATATAAACCTAAATTCTGTTCACATAAGTCTCAGTTTTTCTGCTGTTAATTTTGTTTTAAAACTTCCATAAGTAGTTCCACTGAAATCCACTGAAACAAAATTGTCAGCGAAATGGAGAGATTACTCAGCAAAAATAAAAATGTTAGAAGTAGACAAGCAATAATTGTTCATGATGGCCTGTGTTTCGTATTGTAATTATTATTATTTTCTTATGGAACACTTCCGTTATAAACTTGATTAAAAGAACAGGCACAATTTGTTTTCCTTCAACATTAATGCTAAAGAAGTGATCACAGTATATATCCGTGTGTGCAACTTCAAAACACTTTCAGAGTTCTGTCTTGGGAGCCTGAGAAAAATGAGACAACAGAACATTTGCGGAAGTGAATATTCTGAAGCTTGTCAGAGTAAACAGATGGAAGTGGTATAAACTTAACTTGGGTAAAATTAAAAATACCACAGTACTTAAAAAAAATCACTGCTAGGATTTCCATAATAATCACTTATTTCATGGCAAACCCTAGCAGATTCTTCATTAGGAGTTGATCAGTGGAATTGTCCTGAAGGTGTTAAATAGTGTGGAAACTCATTAGTAATACATTGCAAAAGCAGTGATATATTAAGCTTTTTCATTTGGAGGAGGATTTTTTTTTCTCAGTTGCACTACAAATAAGTCTTTCCATGTGGACAAAAATTAGCTTGCAAATTTTGCAAGTTAAGACCACAGGGTATTTTTCTTCAGGGGGTTATATTCTGTTAAGGCATCTGAAAGTCATTAAAGGCTATTGATACAGAATCATCTCCAAGAAGAGGAGCTGTGGTCTCTGTGTGGAGTAGTAAGGACGTAGTGACTCCCTCTTACAGAAAGAGAGGGATGGTTGTTGGGTTTCTTTCCAGCCACAGTCACGCTCTCGCTGTTGTTTGAATGAATTTGACAGCATCTGAAGCAAACTAGTAGATGGGCTGCACAATGCTAGCATTGCTCTGCAGCAAACGTGACATCACAGCAGCCAAGTTTCAGTGTGGAAGGTTGTACACAGTAGATACAGTAGATACAAAACAGATACAGAAACGTCAGAGTTAGGTCCTTGGCTTTATCCCAAGAGAAATCTTGTGGTTGTGTTGCCACTAGTGGCACTGACCTGTGCAACGCACACCCAGTCACCCAGACACCCATCTCCCAGTGCTGCAGCTGACCAGACGTCCTTGTAACAGCAGTACAGAGGCCAGAAAGTAAAGATCAGCGGTATCAGAACCATAAGGTTAGTGTAATTGGGGTGGGTCCAGCGCTGCATGTGTGCTACTTAGGTGACAGGCAAAGCTTCTGGAACGCACAGGTCCACTTGGGGGCCGCAGGGAGTCTTCCCCTTCTCGACACACCTGCCCTGCTGTTACTGCCACTGCGGTTCTAATGCTCTTCCTTTTGTGTGTAATGCAGTAAAACCCAATTTCTGTTAGCTATTGCCATTCCCAAAATAGTAGTTGTGGATCTCAGAAGCTCAGTTGGATGGGTCACAGAGAGAGCCTGTAAAAGGCTTTTGTCAGGAACCCAATCAAAGGGCAGGCAGAAAAGCACTTTCTGGTACAGCATTGTCAAGAAGTATCCCATAAGAAAACAGTATTTCACCTTTACACTACCAGAACTAGTCCCCTCATTTAGTACTCTCCCTGTTTCCCCACCATTAGCATTTTCAGTAGTTCTAAAACAGATTTATATATAAAGTCCTAGTTGGAAAGTGGTAACTGGCTTTCTTTTGTAGCTGGTGTCAACAAGACAGGAGCATATGAATCCATTTTACACTGGCTTTTGTGATCATCAGCAAGGACATTATTTGAAAGAATGGAGAAAATATTTGTCAGAAAGAAATATTTGCTCCCCACTCATGAGAGTAATCCTGATAAGAAAACCGTGGATTCACCTTCAGAGCTCGTTAATGTCAGACCATGCTATTCTATTGCAAAAAGCCAGACATTTTCGTTCAGTTTACTCTAACAAGCAACTATTGTTTTCCCTTGTGCTTGACAAGGTTTTATTTAATCATGCAGTGGGTCTCAGGTAAAGCTGTTAATTCTATATTCTATTTATATTAACAGAATTTACCTTACATTAATGGTCGCAGAAGTAAATAGTAATGTGCTGAGAACATGGAAAACAAAATACGGTTTCTGACTTGCCAAATCTTCATCACTGAGCATATTTTTCCTTAGTGGTTGCCTTGCTGTAGTAAACAAAGTTAAGGACTAGGCCATTTTATTAGTAACAATTCTGTATTGATGCATAAGAGAATTAATTGCTGTCCTTCCTTTTCAAAAGATGAAGTTGCTGGTTTGCTGTAGCATGACATACAAAGTCATAAAAGAGAAACAATCAAATTTTGTTTAGGAAAAACAAATGCATTTATTGATACTACCAAAAAAAAGTAGTTCTGTGACATCAAAAGTGCAGTTCTTATATGGTTGTTTAGTTAGTGCTAGAATTAAAAGCAATACTGTGACTTCCTTATTTGTGGATAAATTTACTGAACAGTGCAAATATTATGTGGAATTAAATCTTGAGGTTGTATTGCTCTCTACTAAAAATGTACAGAGTTGGGTAACTGAAATTAATACTAATAGGCATACATGAAATGCAGGAATCAAGCTTGAAATCCGTGTTCAAGCAGAATTCCCATCAAAATCCAGTTTGGAAATAGGTGTCTGCAAGCACTTAGCAAGTTTTAGCAATGTCTGTTACCATGAAGAAGCTGTTTCTATATGCTTTGCACTCCGTGATGCATAGATTCATGTTTTTTTCTTTCATTAAAATGCTAGTCAAGCGCAGGCACTGCTGATGATTTAACTTAAATCTGAATTGGTGACAAAGCCTGTAGAATTCTCAAGAAGTTTTTATTTGAATCTGAAATTGAGATGAATGCACAACCAGAGCATTCAGACATGACATATGTAATAACAGTTGCTGCAACTGCAGTGAGGATAATGGATTCTTATTGCTTTTCCCATACTATGGCATTGTGCTGTGCTTTGCTTTTGGCAGGAGATGACGCAGAGATTAAATATCACTCTGAACACTGCCTGAAGTTGCAGGCATCAAATTGTTATGACTGGTTCTTTTAATACTTTTCCAAATACTAGAAAAAGTGTCAGATGCATTTATATTAAAACCAAACATGGTTTGGAAAAACAGTAGAAAATAGAGGCGAATCCCTCTCTAACCAAAGTGAACTGCAAGTTTTCCTTTTGCTTCAACTTTGTGGTCACAAACCTGTAAAGATAATATGCATTCATTTGAGAATGGGCAACCCTAATAAAATGAGATATTTGGCAATTATTTTGTGACATATTATCCAATATCTCCAAGGAGACTTACTCTGTGAAAATATATGGACTGCTCCTCTCTGAATTAGTAAATCTTACACTTGTCTATTCACCTCTTTGTTTTCACCTTTTCTGCCTTCCTCTTCAGAAGCAATAATAATTTCAACTCACATAACAGTGGTTCCCTTGGGAATGGTTCTAAAATGCTTTTGGAATTATTCTGCCACTTGAATAACACTATTTCAGGTCAGCACAAATTTGGCCTGTATTTTTCATTTGTTTTCTTTTTTCAGTTTTTATATAATGATTGAAAATTTAAAAAAATAATCTGCTCTACTTAAGCAGTAGACAGACGGGGTTTGATTATTGAATACCATGAGTGGCGTAGATTTCTCTCCTTGGACAATAGTATTTGTTTGTACTGGCTGATACTCACACTCTAAGATAACTCACTTCTACAGCACATAGTAAAGTAGATTATGACTAATTCAGCTTGTAAGCATTTTTATTGTGGTCTCTCCAGTATAGGAGATTTGGGCTTTTTTTCAGCATTAAGTCACACACAATTTTTAGATTATATAGTCATACAAAGAGAAGATCAGTTGAAGACAAAGGGAGAAGTTTTTTTCTGAATTTCCTAGTCTTTCAGCATTAGCACCTTCAGTTTGCTTTATGATGGCCGCATGAAAGCCATTTGGTTTCTCAGTTTTTCCCTCAGTGAGGCACTCAGAAGATTCCATATCTTACTATGAATCGGGCACTGTCTAGATCAAAGATCCCCTGTTTTTTTTTTTAAGTTTTAGGACATTTCTCCATCTAATGATCTCAGAGCTGATTTTTTTCTTCTCATCTGGTGCCAATAACAAAGGGCAGAGGCGATAAGTGAAATCAATATTGTTCTCTGTTACAGAATTGCAGGTTGCACAATGCTATACAGTGGATCAAACAAAATTCTGAAAGAAGGTCTGGTCTGCAGCAGCCCTCCAAATCTCAAACACCTTGATGGGAAACTTTGCCTACAAGTTACGTGGCCCTTACCTGACAGTCCTTACTATTTAGAGATGCTAATTGAATGCTGGTTTGTGTAAACAATTGCAAAACAAGCTGAGCAAAAGATGTGAACTATAAATGGAAGTTTTCTGAAAGAAAGGATGCAGGCTATGAGAAAGTGTTACTGTCAGAGCGTGGGTGGCCCTTGTGCTCTTTCAGCATGGGGCTTGCCTTGCCAGCAGTGAGAGGGAGACGGTGGGCATGCTCCCCGCTCTCTTCTGCCCTGGCTGAGGGTGACGATGGCAAGCAATTCCCTTCAGTGAAAGACACACAGGGCGTAAGTCTTGGTCTGATGGCTGTATTGCGCTTCGGTGAATCAGAGTTTCTTCCCAGGGTGATACTAGGGGTGACTCTGTCCAGTCATAGTCTGCTGCGGTTGGAAGATTATCATATCATCAAGGTCTTTATGACTACACATAGGTCAGAACAACCTGGAGGAGACAAAGATGATGGTGGAAGTATGATGCTGAAACACAGAACACAGTGGAACTGTATTTTTATTCTACGTTTACCAATATCACAGTTAACCTGTGTAAATATTTCAGTATTTACTCATCTGGTAAAAGACTTTTATAATGGTAAGTAAATATATAGTATGATAGATTCAGCACGTGGGAAAGTTCAGGGTGAGCTCTGTAAGAATATGAAGGTTAAGTGATATCAATGTACACACAAGTAGCAGAAAGGGGTTTCACGTATTTTTAAAGTTAAAATGTACAGGCAGACATGCTGTTCAAATTGGCATGACAGTATACATATAATAATTTATTTGAAATGACTCTTTTCAAGAATGCTGATGTGTTCAAACTTCTTAGTCTATAGCTCGATGCCTAAGAAAATTCCCACTTTTCTTCCAGTGTACTTCACAGAACCAGGCCTTCAACACCATCGTACACCCAATTGTCAAAAGAAATATGCCATATCTTCTGTATCAGGTACTATCTGTTTCTGTAGTGGTGCTTCTGTGAATGGTATGCAGAGACATTTCAGCTTCTGTTGAAATGTAATTAACAGGTAGATTTTTAGGGGAATTTCCTGGAAGTTCTACAAGGCTTATAAATAATATCTCCCATTTTTTTTCAGGTAATAAAACTGAAACATAAATTGCCAATTATTCACTCAAAGCTGCAGACCAGGTCAGTGTCCAAAGTAAAATTAAAATCTAGGGTTTCTTGATCTCCTGCCTACTACTGTGAACACTGAACAGTGCATTGTGTAAACTATCTTGAGCATCTATGTGCATCATGTAATACATGTTGCACTAGTCTGTTGTTTCTGCATCTGTACTTTCACAGATGCATTGACACCACATAGGATATGGGGGGAAAAGTGATTTTGAGTGTTAAATTACTAAAGGATTTTTGAGCCTATACTTTTTTGTGTGTTCTCAGACAAGAAGGGAAACGAGGTTCTGCTTATAGCAGAGGTGATGCAGAGCAGAAATTTTGAAAGCTGGAGGTAAGGTTGTGCGAGGAGAAGGGAGGTGCTTTCAGTTCCCTCCCACATTTTCTGTTTATATCTTTCCCTATCACATTTGCTTTCTCATTCCTGCTTCCTCCTTTGCCGTGTGGCAGCAGGAAATTTGCAAGGTCCCCGGTGTAATGTTCTCCACTGGCAGTCAGTGCTGCCGAATTCCGTGGAGTTGCAGTGGCTTCCCAGAGCTGGTGGTCTCATGCTCAGTCATCAAAGTTCTTGAACACAGCACTTTGAGGACTGCAAGCCAAAGTCTTCTATCTTCCCAGCAGATTACTAGGGATTTTCCATCAGAATGTGCGTTTAGGTCATGTCAGCATAACTGAAAACAGTAGTTAGATCTGGGATTTTACTTTGGGCAGTATTCACAAATACAAGCTGTGGGATGTGAAATGAAGTCCTGGGACTCACGTTATGTACCAAGAAACCCCAAGTGACAAGTTCATATGACTTTACCCTGTAGAATGTGTAAAGTGTATTACTTCCTTCCATGACTCATATACAGTTGCACGTAGATAGGAACCTTGTAACCTTGTCTTCGCTTTGTAAATCATTAGACTTAATACCTTTCAGCCTCATCTTGCTGAAATACTAAATGGAAAAGCCACACCCTCGCAGTCCCTGCTGACCCTCCTTCCAGCCTGGACGAATTCCTCTCTGCAGTAGTTACTGGCACTAGCCCACTCAACTGTAAAAGAAAAAGCTTTATGACAGGGCGCTGATGATAGGATCAGGACTGCAGGACAATCCGTCTTCCTTTATTTTGAAGTTATGTTTATAGGGAATAACACACAGTAAATTAAGCCATTTGGGGATCTACAAATACAGAGCAGAAAAAGCTGGGTAACCTATAGCATAGTAACATTCTGGTCTGTAAGGAATCTGTCTAGACAGTACGCTAATTCAAATAATAACAAAAAGTTTTAATGATTAAAGTGATCAGAATGTGACACTACATCAGGGTGGGTGCAGGGGGAAGAGATGAACATTCTACAGTTTTTCCCAGACGACACAGAACCTTAGTTACAAGCTCACATCACAGCTCTGATAACAGGTAAACTTGAAAGCACTTCTCCTCAGTCTCTCCATACTGTGTTGCAGAGAAAAAGTATCAGAATATCCTGGAAGGCGTGGAAGTTAAAGATGCGTTAGAGTTTTATGAGCTTATTCTCACAGGTTCTAAAACAAGAAGAAAAGAGTAAGTCAGCAATGTTTTTCTTCATAAATTTTATGAGCATTAGCAGAGTTTTTAAAAAATTTACAATAGTGCATCATATAGGTGCTTAGAAGAAAACAACGGAGGCAAAGAAATTTGATGTCAAGAGTGCTTCCAAATTCACTAAATAGGACAAAGACAATTCACCAAGTAAGACAAACCTTGTTCTTAATTGTGCTGGTATCTATCTGGAACAACTGCACTATCAAGTGGAAGTAATACAGAAATTGTGTGCAGTCTGACTCTGTAAAAATTGACTTCTGGTAACACAAAGGACCTGAGAAGTACCCAGTGGGTATCCATGAAAATTGGATTTGCATATCAGTTGCTTCAATTTCCTACGTTTACATTCTCCAGCACAGTTTTTTTAACCACATGCCAACTACCCACCAAAGACTTGATTACCTCCCCCAAAAAAGGTCCAAGAAAAGAAGTGGCTGTATATTCTTATTTTATTCTCCTCAGTGGCTTCTTGAAGCTTAAAAGGACTACCAAACCCCACACTTCTATATGTAGATAAAGTCACCTCTGTGTAAATATGATCCTCGTCTTGAATTTGTATGAGCTTTTGAAAAATCTGAATTTCAGTCCCTGAAAAGCCGTGATAGTCTAAGCTAAATACCAATAGTTCTTACTCAAGCAAAGCCACCCTTGAAACAAGGCATTGTCTTTGTGCTTAAAGGAGTCTTGTTGCAATAAGCCACATTCTGAATCATTATCACTGGAAAAAATGCGCAGAGCTGCCACTCAGAAATACTGAGGCTGGAGCAGTGGCCCTTAAGAAATTCAATGAGAACTAATGCAAAATCCTGTATCACAGCTGTGTTGGCTATGTGCTGTGTTCCTGCGAGGGTCACGAACTGCAAAAAATCTGTCACAGCAATGTCACTGCAGGCCTTAACGCTTGGTTGGACTCATGGTTCTTCTGGAGGAGGAGTGAGGGGATGGACAGGTAAGCCTGTGAGAGGAACAGTGTGGTGAAAGAGCACACGTCGTGGGCTTTTTTCTCCAGCTGCTGAAATCCTCTTTTTAGTCGTAACAGAGTTTCTTTAAAAAAAACAACCTGAAAAGTGAAGAAGGTTTAATGCATAGTCCTTTGATGCCCTAGTCTGTTGAAACACGGTAAATGGTAAAGTGGTTTTGGCATTCTTGTGCAGTGGATTACGAATGGCACCAGGAATAAGGAAATGTGTTCTAATCCTTGTATGGACACTAATTCATTCAATGATATCAAATGAATTTCTTCATCTCATTACATCACAGTTACTCCATCTTCAAAATAAGGTTGATGAATATCCAGTGTTGTTAATCATCTTGAGATCTGCAGTTATAAAATAACAGCAGCATAGGCAGATTCAGGATGACAAATGGTCCACATGTAGTTTCGTGATCCTGGCCTGTGGCAAAAGCTGTATGTTGCTATGATGGTTTATTCAACAGCCTGTAGCAGTTGCTAAGTAAGCACTGTAGATTATGAAATAACTAATACGCAGAATTAAAAACTGTGGAAAGATTTACCAAGTTCACCACAAGACCTCTCTGAAGACTTCCTCAATTTCTTGTTTGGAGAGCATTTTAAATTCATCACCATCTTAATTATTTTTATGTTGCAAATTCTCAGAGCCCTATTCAAGTTTTATGCATGAAAAAGAATAATTGCATCATCCAAGTAGGTCTTCAGAAACTGACTTCTTCATTTGTTTGTTACTCAATATGTATGGTCATTTTGTGGGGGCTAGGGTCTGGCTGTAAATACAAAAAACTTAGTACATGTATTCATCACTGTCTTATCGAGGTACTATCTAGCTTAGCTTTCCACTAGTACTTAAAAACGTGATTCCATAAAAGCTTTTTCTCATTACATGAGAATGTTCATGAATAAGGCTTATTCGTGGGAGCAAGATTTCAGGGCTGGCCCCAAAGGTAGCAAGTATATTGAGGTTCTGTAGCGTTTGTAAAAAAGTAGGAAACTTTATCTCTCAGCGTGGAAAATAGGTCCTGAACATAAAATCCGTGGCAGTGTCTATGAAGACAATCCTTTTGCAATGAAACATGAGCCAGATGGGTGCAGAGGCATGTTTACCATTCACCAACATTAACTTCAACTCTCACACGTGGCGTGCTTAAGGAGAGTCCAATGGTTTTTGTGTTAAACTGGAGGAGACTTGACGCATTCCTGTTTCCAGAATCAAGACCATCCAGGCCTTTAAGACACTGTCCGGTGGCTTTGCATTCCAGTAGACGTGACAGCTCAATCCTGACAGTGCCAGTGTTGCAGCCCCTCTTGCCTGTTGCCTGCTCTTGCCTCCGACAGACCCGTGTATATGGTGTCCTTACAGTGTGCTTGCAGCAAAAAAAATTTCTCCATTATCTATTACAGCGTGGCTGTCCATACAGGTACAGGCCACAGAGTCCGCGGCTGGGGACAAGCTCCGTGCCAACATCAGCTTGCCAGTTTGCTGCCCATCAGAGCTGGATGCACCCTGGCCAGACCCAGAGCTAGGTGCCGGGCTGTGTCCACTCTAGACAGACAGCTTGCTTACAGAGAGCAGAGGTGTACAAGATGGACTGTCATCCCTTGGGTATTGCCAAAGTGAATAAAATATAAAGGTATGCTTTACCCATACCAATTTTGAGCAATTCCCATCCTTAATATCAACCTCTGTATGATACATTTGTTCCCTTAACCCAGGACGTGTCTTTATAACCATAACTTTGTTTTGCACGCATATGTGTGCCTCTGAAGTTGTCTAGACCTGTCTAAGAAACATATAAACCCCATCAGAATTATATTAATTTTGGGGACATGTACTTATACTTTGGACCAGATCAAATTTATAAGCCTTAGGGGTATATAATGTATCTTTCACCCAAAGCTTAATTTTATTTTCAATTCAGTTGATGAATTTACGGTACTGATTTCAAAGTCATGGGGCGTGTTAGCTGGATGGCTAAAATTTCTTCAGAAAGAGGTTTGTGTATTTGTAAGGATAACAGTAATATTCAGAGTGACATCAGTGAGGGTTATAAAAATAATCAAATTAGTTTAGTTAAGGAATTAATGCATTACCACACAGAATAACACATGAGGAGTGGGAAAATACAATTCCTCTGTGGAGGTTTTGCGTAGCTGCCTCCACTATTCTGCTTTCCTCTCCCTCGCTGATCATCGGGGCTGGACACTAGATCATATACATCACTTTAAAGTGGTAGACCTTTTTTGCCCACCAGGCGGGCAAACACCAAGCAAATGTGGTCACTCAGATCTTGCAGTCCCTCATAAATATGGTGTGGTTTTACTAAGGAGCATGGATGACTATGGTAAAAATATCGTAAAGACCAGGCATTTCAGGTTTTTTGGAGGTATATACTGTGAGCTCAGCTGTTTCATGTTGTGGGAAGGCCAGTGTGCTTGTTCTCCACTGCATTCTTACCTCAGAATTGCTTGGGCATGTTTGTTCCTTCCAGTTTGTTCTTCCAAGCAGTGCAGACAAGCCCTCAGACCCATCCTCCCAGAGCAGGAACAATGTGCCATCACATCTTGCGGTGACTTTGTAATGTGGAGAAACTGGCATGGGGATGAGATCATGCTTGTTCTGTTTTCTCACCTGAAGGAATGTAAACCCACTGACCTCATATATATGCAGATGTTGGCAGATGCTCTTATTCACGCCACTTTGTAATTGAACATTATAAATGCATCATGCAGTGCAGAAATTAACAGCAAGTGGCCTTACGAGATGCTGCTTTGACACTGTCCCGCATGAGATCCTTGTCTCCAATTCTATGATTCTATGCTACCATTGCATCAAGAATAAAAGCAAGCTCCTCAGTTACTCTGGCCCACGACATGGGGGGTGGCCCAAGGGTGGACCAGCGTCCCTCGTTCCCTGGTCAGGCCCATGAGAAGGGACCGAGAACAGAAAACCTGGCTGCCGTGTTAGTTACTGCAGAGGACACCTCAGAGGAAAAAGTTTGACAGGCAATGGAGTCTCTAGAGACTTACCACCAGAGTCCAGAGGAGCTGTGGGAAAATCCTCTGGAATGTCCGGTTCCCTGCCTCCATACCTGCCTCCATGCAGCTGTGGGACCCCATAGAAGGTGCTGTATCAATTCCCTTTGGAATGTATTCATTCCTGGTGTAACTTCCACATGGAAGTCTGGCAGTCAACAACCTCACAAGTGTGCAAACTGCATGTGCTGTCTTACCTGAAACCAGCCCTCTCCATGCTCTGTTGCAGCTCAGGTTGGCCCCAGAGGCAAATCCGTGGCATCCCAGTTGAACAGGGGTTACTGTTGAAGAAGATGACATAGCCCTTTGTTCTGCTCAGACAGGGAACATTTCTGAAGAGGGTCCGTCTCTGAGCAATACATGGAGGAGCAAGCTGTCCATGCAAAATAACTGCTAATGCGGTCTAGGACACTGAGAAGCTGGTATTAATGTCTAATCACATATCCTCATTTTCTCATGTAAAATTGGGTGCTTGGGCAGCATAAGCTGGACTTCAAAGGTAGAATTTACTTGACTTTAGCTTGTCCAACTCTAGTTCTCCACAGCACAGGTAGCTGAGAGCAGGGTGCTGAGGTTCCTGGTGTGCTCAAAGGATACCTTCAGCGGCATTTATGGGTAGGGGCATTTAGGTGTAGACTCGTTGGTGGCAATCACTTCTACTGTCTGAGAAGATTACAAACCCTGAGTAATCCTATTAATTAATATAATTATGCATAAATCTAATTAATATAATAATATATTAATATAATTATTATATGAACTCTAATGTGCAGAGCGAGATTCCATCAAAAATGTTCCTGAGAGCACTCCCTGCTACTGGTGCACAGAGGATGTTCCAGGACAGGATGAGGCAGGGGAGGCACATGGGAAAGGCAGTTTTGTTGCACCACCTTCTGCACAAGCGAAGAGTGGTGAAATGCCACTCGTCTGAGCTGACCTTGCAGAAGGGCTCTGTGCCCCCAGGGAGTGGGGCAGGGACCAGCCGTCCCACCCCCAGCTGGGGCCAAGCTTGGGTGGATCAGCCTTATACTGTGATGATGATGTGTCCCCCAAATTTTTTTTTCCAGTTGAAACAATATCTTACTTTGGATTGTCTATAAATCATTTTCCTTCCTCCAGTGAGGTTGCATAAAAAGTTCTAGAAGCATAAATAAATAAACAGAATGAAAATATGTACACATTGTGCTCAAATATAAATTATTTATTAATATTACTTCAGCTACAATAAATAAAATGATCTCTTACAGAAAAAGAAAATTTATAAAATTACTATGGTGTAGCTACAGGGAAGGAAAAGTTGTTTCTGCTCCAGCAACAGAGTTTTTTTATTTCCATAAGAAACTACTTACAAACCCAGTTCAGTCCCCACTAACTAGAGAAGTCTGGGGAGTGGAGAAGAGTGGAGATAATTAAACGTTTAAGGGAAAGCTCTGATGAGGATAATTTAGAAAGTAAGCAGCGTAATAAAAGACCTGTCCATTATGACTACAGGTTATTATCTCATCCCAAACCAATCCTGCAACCCAAACAATTTTATTTTCAAGTGCCTTTGAAACAAAAGCAAGTATGTGCTGAAAATACAATGAGAAAATATTATAAGGTCTGTCCATTTGCATGCTATGGATTCATGAAAGATACTTCTGTATCTTTACAGGATACGTTTGTGCTACGCTATAAATTATCTAGCTTTACTTTGATTTCAGAACCTGTAACGAGATGGCTCACAGTTCAAATACATATTAGGCTGTAGTAGTGAGAAAAAACAAACAACTGTTCTTGCATTTGACGTTTTAAGTGCTTTTTAGCAATGTTGAATATCCAGGCAAACCAACAGTACTTTTTGAAAGCTACTGTGGAAAATCATCAACCATAATATGGCCAGAGACGATTATAAACATGTAAAAAAAACAAAACTGGCATTTTCTAAATACGTCTCTAAGGTCCGATCATTTGCTCTGCATCACATGCATTTCAAAGGATTCATAGATGTGCTTTGAAGAGTAAATTTGTACATATAGCAAAATTAAAAAATAGGTCATAGTTACATGCAAAAATAACACTTCTTCGTTAAGAATGAATAGCGAAGGGCATTACACCAGGTCATACATCCACAGGAGCAGAGTTACTGACTCCAGTGAGGATAGCTGTGGGAGCAGAGGGATATGAACTCAGGTCCAATTTTTGTTTGCTTATTCTAGCATAGATCCTCCTTAGAAAAGCAAGAAAAAGGCTCTTTATTCCTGCAAAACTTGTGGCATTATCCTCTGTAACCTTCATGAGGGTGGGGAGTTAATACCAGAATGTTTGCACGGCTGCTCCTAGCCCGAGGAGTCAGCGCAAACCCGGGCACTCCTTAATGCGGCGCTGGGTGAAGCTGACCCCCAAAAATGCAAAGGCTTATTACTGCGGGAATAAATCCTCTTTCTTAGAAAGAGAGGCATAGAGTTTAGGGGGGAAATTAAAAGGTTTGGTCATGTTCCCACTGAAGCTGCTTGAAATGCATGAGACTGAATTATCTAGGGAATATGACAAAAGTCTGACAAAACCTGGCAGTTCTAATTGATAGCCTCTATTCAGCTGTCAGAATCCAGTGGGTCGGCTGACAAGACAGATCAGCCTCTACTAACGACCTGTGTAGATGCCTTTAAGGTAGTAAAATATATGCTTAAAAAGTTATACTCGGCCATCTGCACAAATCTTGAAGTCTTTCACAGACGCACGCAGATTTGGCTCTCAGTTACAGATTTCCTTGAACAAGACACTCAGTTTAACTCCCTAAAACAAGTCAAACCTGACACAAAAATGACTAATTATTTAACAAAAAGGTATCATCATGACCATTTGTGAATAAAAAGAAGGGAGGGGTATTTTTTTAAAGTAACCAGATGAATAATAGATTTTGGCATTGCTAAAATGACTGCTTAACATGGTTTTGGGTGCTGTTTTTGTGTTTTGCAGTGACAGAGATTTCCGTAGGAGAAAAACGTGGAATCCCAGCCTAAAATCTCACATTGCAGAGGTAAAGTCTTCAGCCCCATATTGTGCCAAACCTGGTTGTCTGCTAGGCAATGTCACTGAAATGCTTGCAGCTGCTGGTGAAAGCACATCGGCCCCTTTCACTACCTGCCGGCATGGCAACAGGGATTTCTAGCGGGGCTCCTCTGATGGTGAGTGCTCAGCAGAGCTCCCTTTTATAAGAAACCACACCATTTCTTGTGAGACACATGCAGTGTTGTGTACAGGATAACAATTATGTCTGACCAGACTAAACCTTGCGGCGTTAGCGTTATCTCAAAGTTAGCAGTTGAATTACCATGGGTATGCTCCTGCTTCATAATGGAGCAGTGCACATCGGGTCACGGGGAGCTCTGAGCTATAGGTACCCCTCAGGGCATCCTTACTGCAACTGCCTTCTTGCTTTGGAGGAGGTTCTACATTTGGAGACGGTCCCCTTCATGTTGGAGCCCCTAAAAGAGCTTTTCTTTGTGGAAGAAAGCAGATCTGTGAAAATCCTCAGGGCAGCCTGGGGATCCCCTGTTTCAGGAAGAAGCTGCAGAGCAACTGGATAACAGCCTACGCCTGTCTTCTGCAGGCTGTGGAGGAAAGTTTACCTGCGTCTCCTGACTGTGTACTGATGTGTGCTAACCGTGTTTGTGGGTAAACACAGCAGAGGGTGTACTTCCAGCTTAAAGGAGGTGAGGTCAGCAAGGCAGGCTGAGGGAGCAGAGCTGAGCTTTAGCTCACAGCTGAAAAGGTCTGGGCTGGTCTCCGCGGCTCACACACAGAGGCAGCGACCGTGCAGGACTTTGACCACAGCTGAGTATTTAGCCAGCGGTAAGCACTCTTGGCAGGAAAGGGAAAGCAAAAAAGTGAAAAGTGACAGAAATAGGCCTTCAGGTTGGTACTTCAGTCTCCATATCATCCCTGTGAGTGAATTCATATACCCTCAGTGGATCAGTTTTCTTTCATCTGCATAGCTGTGTTGAAATCCACAGGGTAATACAGGGTCTGCCTGCACACACGCTTGCCCAGCATGCATGCCTCTTGTGTGGCTGCCGGGAGATTTTGGAGGCTGTCAGCCTATGGCAAAAAATAGGCGGGTCTGGTTTCCGTAGTCATCATGTTTAGGATTACACATGCCATGATGATGAAGCACTGTAAATCATGAGTCTGCTCGTGTTCACTGATAAACCGGTCATGCAAAAGGCTCTTTGGAGCAGGAATTCAGCAGAAGGCATTTCACATCTGTCAGAAATAATTCAAGGGTGTGGAGTGACTCATTGGGAACTGCATGAATAATCAGGACTTCATTTTCTGTAGGACAAAGCCATGAACTTTTGTCTGGCACACCAGTGGGGAACATGTTCCTTGTGTTAGGGATCATGTTCTGGGGACTGATGCTAGCAAAAATACCAGAAGGAGGGATTTTTTTCATTGAAAACAGACTGGCCGCTTTTAAAGGGCAGTTTTGTGTATGCCAATATAGCCTGGATGTAAGACTACAAAGCTGTGAGTGGTAAATAAAACCAAGAAAGCTGGCAAGCCTCACACTGGTGTGTGGTCAGAAGAGTTTCTGCTGTAATCAGACAAGTGATATCACATCTCAAGGTGTGTCACTTTCCTAAATCAAAACAGCATTGCAGTGAACCAACAAAAGAAATCCACAGCCTCAAAGCAGGCGTGGGTTGGGATCAGTCCCAGAGAAAAGCCCTTTCCCACCACCAGGTCATTCTTCCCTCAGGAAGGCTCGCAGAGGACCTGCCCTGCCGCAGGACTGCAAACCTTCACATAAATGACAACAAGGGCTGCTCTGCCCAAACAGCCTCTGACCCCTGTGTGGGTCTCCATCCCTCTTCCCAGGCATCTCTCCTAAACGAAGCTCTTTTGCAAAGGGGCTGAGGTGCATCTGTCAGCGATGTCTTATTTACCATAAACAAGTTCTCAAAATATATACCTTATCCTGTCATGACCCTCATATCTAACAGTCAGCAGGACCTGCATGCACAGAAAGGTGACTGGAAGAAAACAAGGGTAATCAGTGAGACATCTTTCCCACCCAGAGCCTGGGGACACCTCCTCTACCATACAAATCTAACAAACTCTTCTTGAGATATCACTTCTTAGATTTTTTTTTTTTTTCCGGAATAGAATACTGTTTTAATTACAATCAGGTAACACTTTAGGTAAACAGCTAATAAGTCTATTAGTGGGCAGAATGAATAGTTTTGAGAAGCAGTTGATGCCAGGTAAATCTTAAAAATAAAGGATTAAACTAAAAATCGAGGCACAAAATTTGAGACTAGGACAGAAAAATGGGAAACAAAATCAGCCTAAACTGAGTGCTTTAACATTAGTCAGGGACTCAGATCTTTCCCTTGCCCCAGTAAGAATCAGAGACATTTGTGTTTCAAAGGAGTGATAGATTAACTATTTCCTTTGCCCTTGGCCAAGGCTAGAAAGTTGCCAACCGCTGCTGGTTCCCACTTGCTGTATGGAAATGAGGAGCTTGATTTTTTTTTTTTTTCTAGACTGCAAATCAAGCAACAATAGGAGCTGTGCCAATCTGAGGTCTTGATTTGCTGCACTGCGTAAGAAGAATGAGAAGTGGGGAAGGTGGGATTATTTTTTGGCAGGCCTGTGCCAAGGTCCGGAGTCAAAGTGGACCAGGGTTAGGTGCTGTGAGCCCCAGCTTGTTCCGTCCGAGCTACCAGTGCTGCATCCCTGGAGGACAGAGCTGTCTGTCACAGAAACTCTGAGAGCTGGAAATACCAACAGCGCTTGGGAACTGGAGACCTGGTAAATGTAAGAGATGGTAGGAGAAGCTTTATAAGATGAAAAAAGGCTGGGAGAAAGCTTGCAAGTTCCGGTCACAGGTCGGAGAACAGACAAAAGCATTAAGTGACGGATGTTAGCTTGTGTTATGTGTATAGTAAGGTCCAGGCGTTGTCCTTACAGATCAGGTACTTCCAGCACTTAACTTTCTTTAAGTAAGTTGTAAAATACTTCCCAAAAGTACTGATTAGGTGACAGGATAATCTACCCTTGATCTGTTCTTGCAAGGACAGGGTCACTGTGGGCTAAATTCATCATGACCGCAGCTTAGCAGCACTTCATAGGACCACATGAATAAGACAGACAGTGAACGTGAGCTCCAAGGACGCGAGTCCATGAAGAAGGCACGTCTTGGAGTCCATGAAGAAGGCACGTCTTGGAGCCGGGCGAGGAATGCAGAGGCGTGTGCTGGAAGGTGTGGCAGGTATGTGTGAGCTGTTAATGACTGTGCTGAAGAAATCCTGGTGATGCAGAGGTGAAGGAGTCCAAGAACTGGAGCACAACCCGTGCTTTGGTATCAACTGAAGGACTGATCTGTGGTCGTAGCCGCTGGTGCATGTTCCTGGCATGGAAATGCTGTTCACCAACAGCGATTCTGAATCTCACACGCTAGCAAAAGATAGGGGCCTGGCTTGTTGTTATCTTAATTTTCAAAGACTTTGTAATGCCTTGCACAGCCATCCTGTCTTTCATTTGGGACAGGGCACTTCACAGCTATTAGCACCCTCCTCTTCAAAGGCCTCTTTGAAGATGACCTCCTTGTCACCTATTTACAGGCAAGGAAAGGCAGCAAAATTAGGGGTTTAATTTACTCTGATGGAAATTGGATAAAGCTGAGAAATCTGATAGATGAAATGTGGCAAAAACACTGTCTAGCATTCATAAAGCTGAAATATGAAAAGCTTGAGTTCTGCAGCTTGAAATGTATGGACTCTGTCAGGTTGCGAGTCAAAGCTGTGGCAGGACCTGAACCTGCCTTTTCAGCCCTGCGACTGAGCTGTGAGTCTCCCTTTCTTCACTGTATGTGCTTCAGCTGTGGCATACCAAAGGGACCTACACAATCCATACGTGAACGCTGCTCTGCCTGCCCACATTGGCTCACTGCAAAGATGACTGAAGTATGGGTGGTCAACATTGCAGCAAAATTGCTCCCCCCCCCCCACCGAAAGGTTGGCACCATTCACACTTTTTGCTTCATTGGCTTTCACAGTTGCCCTCAGTGGTCCCACGCCTCCTTGAAGGGCTGTAGCACACCCCTGAGAACAGTCACAGAGCGGCGGTGGACACGCTGTCCGCAGTCAGTGCTTCACACCTGGCAACAAGGTATGCCTTGCCTGGAAAATGAACCATAGGCGTAAGTGGGCTTTCCTAATGCCTGGCAGTTGTCCCACCCAGGCGTCACCTGCTTCTCCCACAGCCAGAAGGAGGGACAGGGATCACGCAGCTGGCAGGGGAACGGCTGTGGGCTTGGCCCCGTGTCCGACCAGCAGTACGTGATCAGGCATGCTACTAACAAACACTCCCAGGTATTCCAGGCAGGAGACATGCTGTGTGCATCTCATCTAGACTTTCGAGATTTTCCATCCCAGAGACCTGACTAGGTGATTGTTGTTTGGTTTTTTTTCTTTTTCTGTGTGGTAACTTAAGATGTTTACTACCAGACAGGACTTTTGGTTCCTTAAAAAAGCCAGCCAGATTCAGCTCCTGACAGCAGACCTCTTCAGTGGTTGCACTGGGCGCCTGCCAACTTTGGGCCTTATTCTTTTATCTGTCTTGTCACTAACCCAGGTCTGCTGACGTGGAGGGATTGAGTATACAGTGCCAACAGCCTCTTGGGGATGTACCCCCCCCCCCTGCAGTACCCAGAGTCACTGCAAGCGCCTGCACTGCACGGTGTGGTGGGAAATGGGCACGTCAGGAGGAAGGGGAAGCACATGCTGTACTCTGTTCCGGGGTAATGCAACGAGGGTTTTTTGTTGGAAGTGTGAGGTATGTGCCAAATGTTATCATTGCCATTCAAAAAAAGGGCTGTGCTGGTACAGTCATCTATGTTTTAATGTCTGGTTATTGTGAAAGCTAAGAAATGCCATCCTGTCCACAATAAGAGGCCATCTCTGAATCATATCCTTCATATCCAGAAGGAATGCAAAGGAGGTTCTCATCGCTATGTATGTCAGTAATAAGGTTTCCTGGGAATAAGTGAGGGGTCTAAAGGCTCAGGGTATTTGTCTCGAGTTCTTTTGTTCACATGGGTTGATCTTTGGAAAGCTGCTGTAACACACCAGGAGCACAGCACATTAGTCATTCCTTTACAGGAGCTCTGCAGGTCCCTACCTAAGAGGAAAATGAGTGTCATCACAGCAGTCGTCTGCCAAGTCCCCGGCTTTCCTGAACTGAACAGACTTGTGTCAGCTGAGAAAAGTGAAGCTGACCTTGTATGTGGTCAGTGCCGTAACACTGCAATTAAACTCTAATTCTTTACATGTATGCACTTAGGGGTATTCTCTCAGTAAAAGCTAGTGCAACCTGTGCTACTGATTTATTCCAGGTTGACTCATATTTAAATCTAATTGTTGCAAGAGAAGAAGAACAAGCCTAGTCAGCCAAAATGGTTATAGGAGGAAGAGCGAAATCAATTTAGGAAATATGAATCACTTGAACTTCACAAAATTCCTGAATGGGGAAGCTGGGGCTCAAAGATAATATAAAAAATGTGTTCAGTACTGGAAACAAGCCAAATCCTGCGGCTCCTAAGTGGGTGTCTAACCACAAGACTTCCGTCTTCATCTAAGTAAAGATGCCTGCTCATCATTCTTGAAAAAGATGCTACTCTAATCTTTTTTGTTCACATAACAGTGCAAAGAAACTTAGCTTTTTATGTTACGTGCCAGTGCAGTTTGTGATGTGAGCATGAAGCAAACCGACAACTCCATCATGTACTCTAGCAAAGGCCAAAGTAAATGTAGTGTTGCAGCTAACATTACAGAATAATGATTTCCTAGTGGGATCTAGTATATACAGTGATTACAAAATCACCTGCTTTGGTGAAAGAGGGGATTATAGTGACTGGTTTAAAATGGGCTACCTGGCCTGACCGAACAGCTTTATCCACTGCAGAGATCATAAAGATTTTTATCACAGTGGTAAGGCATTGATTTACCTCTGACAGTAAATTAAACTGAGATGGGTGATGCTGTAACCATCTCCAGTTTCCTTCTTTGACTCTCTTGGATGTTGCTAACCCTGGAGCGAAAATGCTGAACAGGACTTCCAGCAGCTCCTGACTCAGTGCAGCTTACAGCCCAGCGCATTAAAGATTACTAGCACTTATTTCAGTATGTTGCAGTAGTAAGAGTTGACTACAAAGAAATGCGTAAGTCCCTAGCAAAACTGAGTACAGGGCGATGTAACAGCAATTTATATTTAATGTGTATAACTGTAAAGTGATGCAACTAGAAAAAATTATAGCTTCACCTACAAAAAATTAGCTGACCCTTACCAGGCAGGAGTGAGGCCTCGAGCTTGTGCTAGATAGTGTGAAAATACCGTCTCAGTGCTCTGCAGTGCTCAAAAAGACCCAACAAATTTAGCACTGGCAATTATGAGGGGACCAAAACAGAAGATATAATTATGGTAGGGTACAAATCCAGGGTTCAGCCATACATTGAGCAGTTCTGGTCACCTCGTCTCCAACAGGTTCATTGGAACTGGAAAACAGGCAGAGAAAGGCAGCATGCTAGAAGCCATCAAACAGGGTGTGTAAGCGTGCCTACAAAGAGCAAAGCATCATAAGAACCAGGTTCAAAGCAAATCGGAGGAGGTCATTCCTCATAGAGCAGCACTAGCCCTGCAAAACGCTTTGCAAAGGGCATTTGCAAAAACATGCAAAAGTCTCTCAGGGACTCAAGGGGAAAATGGACAAGTACGTGAAACCGTGGCAGTTACCAAAGAGACCACAACCAGCTCATAAAATCCCCTGAACTGAAAATATCAAAGGCTGGAAGATCAGTAGGGGGCAAACAGCAGATATATTTGCCATTTTCTTACTGGTTTGTAGGTATCTGCTTGCAGCTGGGTTGGGAGAGAGGACACCGGACTAACAGGGGCCTTGGTCTGATGCAGTATGGTCAGTGTTACATCATACACCAGACTATGAAGTGTGGCTTTTCAGAGGCTGCTGTGTGTCCTACTCATCTGTTCTTGCTTTAGGGCCAGCAGCCTCCAAGAGAGTGATGTTATAGGCAGCCTGTGGTCGTAAGAGCTTTGGGTGTGCATTTCAGTCCACCACTGCACATGAATCATCGTCCGACTGCACCATGATAGCTTTACCAAGGAACTGAATACTGTCCTTCACAAGAGTCCGTCTGAACAGCCCTGCCTCTGCCTGCACGTCTTCAGCACAGGGAATTGGCCAGCAGCTGTCCTGTATCCCACTCACTGGCTTCATGCTCTGTAATTATAGAGAAGCCATGGAAGAAAAACAAGACTGATCTCTAGCAGGGACCCAGTGAGGATCAGGCAGCAAAAAGTGTCTCTGGTTTGGGTTCAAATTATGTGTGAAGAGGGAAGCAGCATGTTGGAGCGATCCAGCTCTTCACCATATGGCCTTGCTGTTTCCAAGGTAGCTACAGCTGTGACCCCAAGACTAAACCTATGAGAAGTACACAGCCATTGAAACTTATCCAGCCTCTAGGCCTTCTGCCTGAAGAAATGTAGCTGAGACTCAGTTAAGCGCACCATAAATCTCTGACATGCAGCTAAAGATTCAGGTAGTCTACTCCTTCCACCCTAGCTTGCGTTTTTCTCATTTTGTGTTGCTATTCCCCATCTGATAATAGTCGCTCCTTGCTGACAAGTCTGGACGACTGTTTCAAAACACTTCCCTGAAAGAGGGATGTGGTGCTGGTTGTGGATATTTAGAGCCACTGCTCCGAGTGGTCACTGACGCTCACAGATGTGAGAGTCTGGGTAAACAAGCAGGGAGACAGATCTGCTTTCATATGCTGACTCCACCGCTGTGGGTCTCTGGTCTCAGGAACTGCACCAGAAAAGACATCCCGTGGAAGAGTATCCTTATTTAAGCAGTGACTGCCTTAGCATGCTGGGTTCACGCCTGCACCTTCACTGGGTGTTACTGTGTTCTGGTGTTGTGTGTGTTTTTCATTATGGTTTCATAAAGTTGGTTTCACAAAGTTGGTTTCACTGGAGATTCAGCTGTTCTCCGATGGCACAGGTTTTAGCTGATGGTAGTCACACAGTACCTGTTCCCCTGTCTGGTGGAATGCGCACAAAGCTCTGCTGAAAGCTTCTGTGGCGTGACCAGGAAACACCAGATATTTTGATTCATAATTGTGTCTGTTTACCTGTTATCTTGGAAATTCACTGATTGATGTCCAGGCATGAAATTAAGTGATTGTTTGGAAGTTGTCAGGAAAACCCTCACGTTTCAGGTGTGAGTCATCTTTCTGTGTTTTGGCTGGCAAAGAGGCAAGGTGGTTCGATGGACTTTTCCTCCCGGTAGCCTGAGGTGATACTGGCGTCCCCTCAAGCCATGAGCGGGGAGACAGCAGGGCTGTGAACGCCTCCGGGCCCTGAGTGCCGCCTGTGCACACAGAGCAGCGCAGCTTCGCACCGCCTGAACCCGGCCCCCGTCTGTGGCCACAGCCTCTGGCTTCTGCAGGTGCAAGGGCTGCCCCAGCTGAAGACCCCAGCAAACTGATCGCCCGTCCTTCATCTCTCTGATGCGTATTACTCATCTCTCTAAAGCTTACCTTTATTCTCATTCCCAACTGTCTATTATTTGAACGGCTATACAGTTTTTTCCCGTCCATCTGTATTTCTTTCCTAAGTTACATCACGTGTAATTCCACAATTGCTCTAAAACAATTCTGTAAAATCTCTTTAAAAGTTTGCTACAAAAAAGTTTTGCCTATGGTGTATTTTAAATTGTACTCCTAAGGACTTCTTTTACAAGTGTTAAAAAAATAATTAAAACACCTGAAAGCTGGGCAAATTCTGCACCTTTTGTGTGCGAGGCAATAGACCGGCATAGCCTAATGCTGGGCTGGCTCAGCTGTCACTCCGAGTAGCACAGCTCGTCCTCGTTTTGGTGGGAGCTGAACCTCCTGTGTCCGTGTGCTGCGGGGACATGGGGGGCCGGGGCTGCCGAGGCACAGGGGTGCCGGGGGGGACGGGCCCACGGCTCCAGGTGGTGGAGTGAGCAGGCAGCACTGTCCGTCTTGCACAGGTTTCCACCCGTCCTCAGCCGCAGTTCCTGGTTAAAGCCCGGGGACGTCGGAGGGGTTTGTTGAAAGGGCTCGTGAGGCTTTCACCCTCCGCTGTGGCACCCTCGTCCAGCTGTTCCTTCGTCTGGAGCTGGCGCTGGTGGGAGCCTAGTGTCGATGGCAATCCTCTACTGAGCCTTTTACTTGGGACTGTCCCTAATTTCCTTGGAAAATGCCTTCGAACTTACCATGCTGTGCCAGCTTCTAGAGGTGCCACAAAGTCACATTCCCCATCCCTCTGCTGCTCCCAGAGGGCTCATGGCTCCCCACAGAGCGAGCCAAAGTCCGGAGACACCACCAGGGTAATACCGGAGGGGAGCGATGCGGAGAAGCACTCGGAGCCGGGGAGCTGAAGGAGAAGGGAAGAAGCTGGGAGCCCAGCAGGGGTGAGGAGGACCTTTGGCACAGGCACGTCCCGCCAGCGCCGCAGTGATGGAAGCAGCAGCAGGAGCGGGCCCTGCCGGGGGTGCTGTGGGCCTGGGCTGGTGGCACACAAGGTGACCCTGTCTTGGACAAGGCGATGCCAGGAGCTTCTTGAGAGACAACTGGCATTGCCGCCACTCGCCCGGAGGAGCGGCGGTGGAAGTGTTGTCTCCTCAGCATCCCGGGAAAGGGTCGGGGGCTCCTCACACGCCACCTCCCACGGCTGTGCACAAGGACTGCTGGAAGTAACCACTGATCAAAACAGAACAAAGAGGAAGAAAACATGACTGACTACCATGAATATTAAGACTTTTTTTTTTCTAGCTGTTCAGAGAGCCTCCAGGGTAATTCAGAAAGGCACAGAGTTTATTTTGAGACCTGCTGCACTTCCATGTAATACTATATGATAATTATGTACGGGTTTTGCACATAGCTGTTAATTTTAAGTGACGCTGAAGCCCCGCGTGGTTAATGGTGGGGTGAGGCAGCCGGCACTGGCTGCAGGAAGAGAAGGCCGGCATTGCGGGGAGGGCTGGGGGCCACAGCCAGGCCCGGCGTTATCTCAGCGGCCACCGTGGGCTCTTCAACCCTCACAGACGTTAAACAGCTTCATGTTTGTCCCCTCTGTCTCAGACTTTCTCTTTCAAAACCTCTGGCAGCGCATGGCCGTGGCCCAGCTGGACACTACCTCCTGTGGGCTGAGCCCCGCTCGCCACTGGCTGCCCCCACCTGCTGTGGACAGATGCTGGCGGGTCGCTGCTTCTCCACGTGCCCCCGGGTCTCGCCAACCTCCCTAGCCAGGCAGCGGGCTCGGCAGAGCGAGCAGGTCCTGCCGTCTCCTCCCCGGGCTGGTGGCACACACGAGTGGGATGGGGTTCAGCTCCGCCTGGAGCACTGAGCTTTGCCGGGAGGCTGGAGAGGGCTCTGCCGTCCAGTCCTGCCGTCTGGAGACACGGCTGAGCTGCGGAGCGACAGTGGCCGCCCCTCTGGATCCTCCCAGCGCTCAGGCACACCCGGGGGCCAGGGGCTGACTAAGCCGTGTTCATGGCTCCCAGGCAGGTGTCTTCGGTAGAGAGAGAGAGACCCCGTCCAGAGAAGATGCCGGGGGCCGAGGCGGCGCTGGCCAAGGAGGGGGACTCCCCGTTTCCAGGGAGCTGCGGGGCGGCTGCAGGGGTGGCGAGGGCCAAGGCCAGGGCTGCCACTGGGCTTGAGCAGACATTGAGTGCGTTTGCAAGAGGATTATGCAAAATAAGCCATCGGGTTCCTCCATCCCCCCATGGGGACTACTCCTTCATCTTTCTCTGCCCGTGTGGTATTTACAGGCCCATATTTTAAGCTCACTCGTCCCCTCAGGAGCGCGTTACGGGCTGGCTAAACATTATGTGGTCACCTGCAATGCCACAAGGACCTGAGCTGCACTCTCCCCCCCGCAAAGCCCCCGTACAATAATGCTGCTTTTGGGAGCGTGCACCCAGCAGGCACGGCTGTTGGCGTCTGGTGTCTGCTCAGCTTTATTTTGAGGTATTTAAACTTAGCAAACCAGCTTTTTTTAGGTCCGTACGCACAGATCAGGTGGTCACCTGTGGCAATATGTTTATTCACAGATTCTAGCTTCTTTCAGGGAACAGCCTTCTCTAAACATAATTAGGGCTATTTAAGTAGCTGCTCACAATTACCTCTCGGTTGACACAAAACACCACATACTCCCTCCTTGAGCAATAACTCCTGGAGATACAAGGGGAAAAAGCCACAGGCAACTTGCTGCTGAGTGCCTCAAAGATTTTTATGATCCTGCTGTAAATGAATGTTTACTTTTGAAGAGCTGCACACCCAGAATACTCTGCCATTATATTGGTTTTCAAACTAGCAGATTTACCCGGCAGTTTGACGGGTGTTAGCCTTTAGCCTCCTTCGCCTTTGTCTGTATTAAGTAGGTGGTAGATAGACAAAGAAAAGCCTGATTCGGAGACAGGTGCACATTTGAGTGGTGGCACAGCACATCCTTCCAGCTCTGATGAGTGAGCCCGAGAGCAGGACTAGGGACAGCCTCTAGGAGAGGAGGAATGGGAAAGCCTTGGCACAGAGAGGAGGAGTGAAGCCTGAACGGTTGGAGGACATCAACAGAGGACAGTTTTCATGTCGTGATGACCATGTTCCTTTTCTTGGCACCTATCCTCACCCCAAGACGACAGTGCTCCTTTTTCCTCTCCTCCTTGTCCTCTCCTTCCCCTCTGTCTCCTCCGCTGTGTCATTTCTCACCTTCTTGCTTTGCCCCTCGACATTTGCACTGTCCTCCCAGGCTCCATCTGTGGTGGCGGCTGCTCCCTCTCCCTCGCTCATTCCCACTGTGCCCCTCGTGCACAGCACCTGCCTGGCTTGTCCCTCGCTCGCCAGTGGGCCTGGGGCTTGGTGGGATAAAGGGTTGGGGTCCTTCAGAAGACAACTTCTCAGCACCGAGAGGATGCAGAGTAGACACAAGAATTCACGTCTCCGGGGACATGACTGCTTGCTTTGAATGAGAAATAAAGTCGTCTTCAGATCTGGGGGATTTTCTTGGTGCCTTCCTGTCACCAGACCATTTGGTTTTGATGAGAAGAAAATGCCACCATTTGGGAATGCTGAATTTGCATCTCCCACAGAGAAAATTTCAGCCAGAGAAGTTTTTGTAGGTCCAGAAGGAATGTGCGATTCATCAACACATGTAATAACACATGTAAGAACTTTCCTGAGAAACTCTGTAATACCATTTTAGGATTTCATTATTTTATTATACCAGGATTTTAGGAATGACGCAAGAACCAGGAGCTTACACATCTTTGGTAGAAACTTTGCATTCCCTGCAGATACATCATCGCTGCCTGACGCACCCAGAGATTTGGGTGCCCAGGGAGCACAGAGCCAGGGCCGGCGTGTTGGATCACACTGTGGAGACCTGCTGCAACCGCGGTACTCCAGCTCGTGCCGTTCCTGCATCCATCTTGCACTGTCATGAATACATTTACTCTAACACCAACAGGGAAATAAGAAACATGAAGACACAAAAGCTGTTTATAAAGAGCTCCCCTCCCTTCCTAAAAATGTTATTAACTATTTCATAATGGAACATCAAGCAGGAAACTTGGTACCAGCTTCCAGCGCTACAGATGCCACTGAAGAACAAAGGAAGCTTTCCAAGCAGAAACGGGTCCACAAAAAAGGTGTGAGCCATGCAGAAACCCTCCTTGTATTTCATGTCCCTTCTGCTCCAGCAGTAATGGTATAAATATACCCTCCAGTCTGCTAAGGCAAAACGCAGATTGTTTTCCTCTTTGTTCTGCCTTTGAGAGAACTATCAGAGCAACCAGACTGTCCTCGTACCAGCTCTACACTGAAATTTAAACACTTCCGAGACCTACTAGTAACATTTTTCTGAAATATCCCTGGAGGAGGATGAAGCTGAGCTGACTGCAGGCAGAATTGCAGACAATGTTGTTTACCAGGATCTTTTCTAACAGGATGTATCAAATAAACAAAAAACCCGTCATCATTTTTAGACCTTTTTTACCATGTTACCTGCATGTCTCACACCATCTATGTTTCCTTATTTTCCTTCCTGATAACCAGCTTCATCTGTTGCCCAGCCATTGCAAACCAGTGCACAACAGAAGGGTCCGAAGAACGGTACTGCACAGAATTTCTCTGTGTGTGCTTAACTTCATCATGCCAGCTGCACAGTGAGGCTGTGTGAGAGCTCAGAATTCACCCCTGTAAATCTGGGTGTCCGCGGTTATGCCATGCTCTGTACTGGCAGCACAGCAGGAGGGAGGCAGCGGCTCCGGCCAGGGACTGGCGCTGTGGGACTGGGGCGGCTCGCATCCCGCTGCCGTTGTCCCAGGGTTAAAGAGTGCACTGGCATGTGTGTCACACACATGAGACTTGATGTAAAAAGAGACATGGGAAGGTTAACTCTGACTGTTTCCTCGGCGTTTCACTGCCATCTGGACTCCCCACATTTTTTTTCTGCGAGTTGCCTGCGTGTGGTTTCAGTGGAGAAGCTCTTCAGCTTTTGTCCTTCTTCCCACCCTAAATAATTTCATTTCTGGGATTCCAACAAGGCCATCGTACTAAATGGATTAGAAAATTCACTTGCTTTGTAGGCAGGAACAATGTTGCCCCTGTAAGGGCTCATACTAGTTTGAGCGACGTTACCCTGGGTCTGTGCAAGCGCCCGTGAGCAGAACCTGGCCCCAGACTCGGCCCCAGCGGGTGCTGAGCTATCAAGTCATCTGGAATAAGTCTCATTTTCAGAGCAGTGCAATTTTCTCCACAACGATGTTATCTTTGTTCCTCGGTTTCTGGCAGCAGAGCTGCTCACACATGCTATTAGCAGATGGCAAAAGACGTACATGGAATTTGCTCTCCGAACATTTCTTCCATTCTTCCTCCCAGACTGAAGAAGTGCAAATTCAAGCTAAAAGCATGTGCTAACTACCGCCCTTTTCCAAACAGGGCTACGGAGAGTTAAAAGCAGACTCCAGCAGAAACCTCTCAAATATTTCAGTCTCTCTGCTGTAGTTTAACTACTCAGCACATACCCTTCAGCCAGAAATGCAGGGAGTGCATTTCTGTAAGGCCATGCTCCTCCCTGCCCTTATGTCAGCTCCTTTTCAGGATCAGCTGTTAACAGCCAGCAGGCGTTGCAGGAAGGCTGCAAAGTTCCACACAGTGTCTCCAGTAAGTTGAGGCGTCCATCAGCTTGGCCGTGGGCTTGACGGAGCTTGGTGCACTCGGTGTAGACCAAGATGAACACATAAATTTAAGGATCAGGCGAACAAATTGCCTGAATGGGCATGAATTCAGGAGCATGGACGTGTGTGCACTGTTCAGCCTCCAAAAGGAGGAGGCACGAGCCTGACAAACTCCACTTCATCCTGTATTTACGCTGCTATGAGCTGAAATGAAACTGGCCTTCCAGTGGGGCTGCTGTCAGAGGGAGTCGGAGAGCTGCCGTAACCATCTGCTCGAGCGCTCTCCTCAGACACCAGTCACTTTTGATCTGGATGTCTTATCTAGGAAAAGAAACGGCTTTTGAAAAATCTTCTTATTCGGGGTTCTTCTTTTATTCTTCTTTCTTTTTTTTTCCCCACCTCCCTATACGGAGGCAAATCCTGCTCAGCGTTGCTCCTGCATTTGACGGCAAACACACACACAGGCGCTTGGAGCCCGCATCAGCCTTCAGATCTCACATGAGCACTTCTTTGTCATCTGTTCTGCTTTTCCCCCAAAGGACAATTTTATCCCAACTTCATGAGCTCATGCTGAAAAACCGCAGAACATTTCCAAAGACCCAAAATTCTGTGGAAATCCAAGTCTAATGCTTTGGATCCAAATTTAAACTTGGCACATTGGCCCCATGTAGCTACAAGTGGAACAATCTCATGTCAACAGGAACAGTGCAGCGGTTCCAGCCTTTCGGGACAGTTGTGCTCAGGTACCTGCTCCGCAGTTCACCATGTCTCTGCCACCGCCAGCTCCTGCTTCCCATGGCACCATTCATGGCCGTGAACTGCCTCCTGGAGGGGAGCACCCAGCCTGCAAGCAACCTCCTTTTGCCCAGTGACCACCATTAGATAGAGCTCTTCACCCGCACACAGGGCTCCAATTAAGCCTCTGCCTGGAAGGCCTCGAGCCCCACATCTTGTCCCCTCCAGTCGTGCCTCAGTGCGAAGGTGAGCGGCCGTGCAGCACGCAGCCTCTGGCTGGAGGTGCTCCACCTCGCACCGAGCATCACAGCATCGCTGGGAGTGGCACTGCCATGGGGTACCACTGCCTCAGGCAAAGCCACCGTCACCCCTGCGGCAGCGCCAGGGGTCTTGCTGCTGCCTCTGGCCCTGTGGACAGCTTCGTAAACTGTGCAAAGCGGACTGCGTTAGCCGGGGTGACAGTGGTTCCTCCACCGGGCCATGCAGACCAGCCCTGCCCAGACGTCCTTGGCCCTCGCAGCCACAGGAGAGATGGGATCCCGGGTTTGCCCGTGCCCTGGGTGAGCCCTGCAACTACCAGGTGAGGTAACCACAGCAAACCCCACTGCTGCAGGTCTGCAGCACCAGGCTGCTTCACCCCAGAAACATCGAGGGTCTTGGACCAGCAGCGAGATGCGGAGAAGACCCAGGAGTGTGAGTCCCAGCGAGCACAGGGCTGGTGAAACGTGGCACACGTGGCACGCGTGGCAGAGCCATATAGCCGGGCACATGCCGGGCCACCACAGGAGCTGCGCTGGCAGGCGCTAGACTCACGGGGCACCTTCAAATTTGACTCAGGATTTAGACACTTATCTGCAGTCCAGGGGCTGATGCCATGCCTTGGAGTATGAGCCCACTCACCCTTAGTAAACGATGGGCTAAATCCCCAAAGAGGCAGATTTCAATCATAAATCAGATACACGCTGCAGACCACAGTGGGACGCAATCAAAACTGGTCTTCAACAGACTTCTCAGGCAGAACATGCGATGATGCCCCACGGATACTGGAGGTTACTGCCACTTTATAAAGCAAGATTGGAAGGCTGGAGTGCTCAAAAATTCTGATTGCTACCTGTCTGGATTTAAATTTCGATTTTCAAGCCACTATCTCAAATGTAAAATCTGAATATTTTTTTTCCACAAAGATTCTTGGTCAAATAAATAAAAATTTCTTTGGTGGTACAATAATTTTGACACTCGTCTTTCTACCCTGCATCAGAGAATTTGCTCCTTTTGTTAGATAATGCAGACCGAAGGGGTACTGACTACTTGCTTTTGTTCATGAAAGTCTTTAAGTTCCAAGATCATTCAAAATTTGCTTCCATACAAATGTACTTCCTATGGCACACTGCGCTCTCTCATCAAAGATGGAAATCCAGTTCCCTAGTCCCAAGAATGCTTCAAGTTTTCAGGTGTTGCTGTTCTCACCGCGTACGAAGGCCCCTCTCTGGGCACCCGTGCAACTCCGCCAGCAGCTCAGAGCGGAGGGCCAGCACCTAAAATGCTGCTTTGTGTCTCTGCCAATACTGAACTATTTAAGTCAATACTAAACTATTTTATGTGCACCTGGTTATACCTTCCACTGAAAAGAGTGCATGGTAGAGGCCCTTTTGTGCCAACCATGGAATTTATTTCCTTAAAAAAGTATTTTCCCTAAAGCCTAATAGAGATTGCAGCCCTAGATAATGCACTTGCTGTGTTCCAGCATCAGGAGCACGCGGTGGGAAGAGCTGAAACTACTGCAGAGAGGGCACGGCCGGACCCTGGCGTGAGCACCACTGCCAACTGATCTCCTGTGTGCGGGGCAACCAACAGCACAAGGAAAGAAAAGACATGGAGGGAAAAGAGGATTTTTGTTATATTTTTGTTGTACTTGAGAAAAAAAAAAAGAATTTGGCATCTGGCTAAGAAAGCTAAGTATGATGTATTCTACAATTCCTACCTACGTATATGAAACAGCTTATATCGAGTGTGTGTGACATATCTCTCCTATGTCACTTTCTTTTGAAGTTCAAAGCTAAAAAGCTACTTCATGTCAGCTACGTTTATTTGCCCTTTCCTTCCCTTGAAGCAAACATAACCAGTAAAATTCCCTGGCATATTTCTCTCCTTCCTGAAGTTTCTGTTCTCATTTGCCCTCCTCCACATAATCAGACCCCTTTTCACACATGGGTGAACGTAGAAAGTCATTTAGAGCGGGAACCACGCGAACCAGTTCAGTGAACATCAGGTAATTGTGCCTCAGAGGCCTTCATGAAGGTCAAATATCTCTGGGTAAGTTTTCCAGCTACTTTCTTTGTTAAATGCAAGCCCACTGAAGCCAGGAAAAGAACAAGGTGGCTTTGTGAAAGTGTCTAATTCACTGGCCCCGTGAATCTGCCTGCCCCCTATCCCTGCATGTTTTCCTTCTCCATTTTCTCGCCAAGACGCCCGTCTTCACAAGTCTTCACAAGCCTGGGCAAAATTTGTATTGTTTCCTGTTGCCCAGAGAATGGCTGAGATTTTCAAATACACTTCTCAACAGATTCTTACACTTCTAAACCCCTTCCAAACTTTTGCAAAAAAAGGCTCACTTTACGTTCGCATCATGATAAGAAAAACAATCTAAAAATCACCTGTGAAACAGACCGACTGACTGACCGGAGTGCTTGTGAACCTGGCGATCTGTGGGTGCTCCCTGTGTGATTTCTCCAAAGTCAAGCGTTATAGGTGAGTTCATGCTGCAGCTTTTCCTTCCTGGCACAATAAATTTGGGTATTATCATTAACAAACGAATAAATTTTGTGATAATAGATAAGAAATTACAAGATTGATTTAAATGAACTGCTAAGTGTTACAGGCACAAGGTGCTCACATAATCCCAACTTTTGTACAAAACGAGGCAAAGAACATCAAACAAAATTAAATATACTTTATATCCTGCTTTAATATGTGCAATTTCAACGTCAGAAGTAAATATATTTGTTTTATACTAAGAATGGAAGCACAAGAGGAACTTTGCTAAATAAAATTTCTATTTTAGGAGAGGTTTTAATTTACTAAACCAGACTTGTTTTCTGAAGAGCAACTTGTAGTCGAGAACAGAACAGCGCCACTGAGGCTGTAAATTCATCAAAGCAAAGGCTTTTTTAGATTGCAGAACTTAGCACAACAAGGCCCTGGTCTCTCCTCTCAGGAATGCAGTACCAATAAATAACAATGCGGTGAGTTCCCAATCCCAAATTCTTTACTCTTGCTCCAGACGCTACAAAGGTTATGCAGAGTTTGCATGGCACGGGATTCCTTTCCTGCACATAACGGTGAATGCGCACATGTATTTCCAGACTCTGGACAACCCGGATTTGGTGGCAGTCGTGGTCAGATACACGTGTACGGATGCACGTGAATGGGCAGGTGTATGCTGAAATGGGCTTATTTCAATTAAGGAAAACATGAATACTGTCAAATATATTTGAGAAGGTAATTTTAATGTAATGCAAGTGCATTTACTGCCAATCCCCAGTGCAGCTGCATCGCAGAGAGCTTTGGCTGCTGCCGGGGACCCAAGAAGTGAAGGGCCGAGCTCTTCGCCCCGTGCCTGGCAGCACTCCCTGAGAGCTGAGCTCCATCTTCCATTGCGCACTGCACCGACCGTAACCGGGCACAAACCCTTTTCCCCACGGACTCCATCCCCCGGGGGCTCTGGGCGGGGGACGTGGGACCCGTCTACCTGCTCCTCCTCGCCGCTCCTCTGGAAAGGCGACAGTCCCACCGCCGCTGTGTCTGCTGCCAGAAAGCCTTCCCCCACCCAGCCCCGCTCGGCGCTTCGGGATCCTGCCCCCAGCACGGTGCTCCACTCCAGCCAGAGCTAAAGCTGCGCTTAAAGTACATAAACGCCAGAAGAACTCCACACCTCATTTAAAGATTTAGCTCAAACTCCTGTGCCATCCTGCTCGGGAGAGGAAGGAGGGCTTTTGTAAGAATTATTAACAAAAAAAAAGGTGCCAGATGCCCTCGCAAGCTGGTATAGAAAAGGAAAGCGGTCACTGCCCCAGCACAGCCCTCTGGGTCAGGCTGAGCCGACGCTGCGCTCCTGGGGCTGTCAGAGCTGTTTGCCTCATTGATGGACCCCACAAAAGCCCCTCTGAAGCTTTATCCTAAAGGAATGCAGTGTCCAGCAAGGCCTGATAGCGATCGGAGAGACAAAGTCCCCGCAGGCATGTGCTGCCAGGGAACAGCGGGAGTTGTGCAGGCTGGGATGAAGTCCCTCCTCGGTGCGGGAAGGGCGGGCACGGAGGGGTGATAGGTACTGTCCTTGGTTTAGAGAGAGAAAATGAAAGAGCAGATTCAAGGCTGGAAGAAATCCGCTCTTCAGTGGCAACATGCTGTTGCCCGAGGTTAAACTACTCATTGCACCGCGTTTTCTTTGGGGATGTTGCTGAAGAACAAGCAACATCGACAGCTCTCCTGTGAAGCTTCACCGGGCTTTCTGTGTATGCCAGATGACTAATGCTGGCCACATGTCTACGTGGCTGTGCTGAACAGACGTTACTTGTTGTCATCCAAACCTATGGCTGCTGCTCTTCCTGGGTGCAGCGTCATTAAGGCTGTACTGGGCAAAGTAGTCATCTGCCACACACCTCATCAAATCTGGAAATCCAGCATTTATTTACTACAGTTGCTCCAGATTTAAGCTGAAGATAAAACCCATTGGTTATCAGGGCATTCGGATGCTTGCTAGACATTTTTTGTTGTTTTTTGAGCAGCTGTCAGATGCAAAATGACTGGAAAAGCTCAAATCAAGATAAAGTGTAGCAGTGCACCACTCTTACCTCCTCCTGCCTATGGCTCTGCACTGCTGAGATCTGTTGATTATTTCTAGAGCTTCCACAAAAAGTAACTTTTGCAAGCTGCTGTTATTGCACAAGGATCTGCACCTCTGCTGGGAAAACACTGCACAAATCAAGATGATGAAAGTGGCTCCACTGTATGGAGCTCTTCTGGAGAACACAGACTGCCTCTGGCTTTCGATGCTGTCGAAGACATAGGAACAGAAAATTTGTCTGAGGTTCATCCAACCCAACAGTGTCTCCAAGAGCTGTCATTATCAGCTCCTCAGGGGAAGGCAACTAAAGTACTCGGGGCCGACTGTATCACTCTAACCACCTTCTTGCAGACCATTTCAAAGATTTCCAGTAGAGGCATCAGACCTCAAAAACATTTCCAATCTTCTGGAAAGTATTCGCTATTCCCGACATTTTGCAGACCATAATGGAACAGAAGCAATGATTACACAAATGCAGTTCCCACGAGGTTGTTTGGTCAAAAAGCTTGACATTAACCAGGTCAATGGATTACCTCTGAAGCCTTTTAAAAGGCTCAGCTACAGCTGCCGACTGCCATTTCTCACACAGTGAGATCCATCCTGCAGTAGCTCGACAATGCCGGTTTCACGTTCTTCTAGAACTCTTGAGCAGAAAAGCCCTAGTTTGGGAGGTTTGTTACTCAACTTACTGATTTGCTGCTCCTTGGCCAACAGCTGAAGTGGAGACGTGCCCTCCTGCTCACCTGGCAAAGTGTGGTTCTCCTGAGAGGAGGTCCTCCCCAAATGTCCCCCGAGAAGGCGCAGACACCGGGATTCACAGCATTTTGGAGCTGTTGCTCGGTGGCACATGCACTGAGCTGCTCCCTGGCCACGTGCTGCTAGCAGTAGCGAGCATCAGCTCAAATACAATTTCCGAGAAGCCCCATTTGAGACATTTAAGGAACATGAATTAATTAGGTACCTTTCATAGACAAAAAATTTGCATAATGCCGCAGATACCAACATATGGTCGACCCATCTCGCCCCACGCAATAGTCACGGTAAGACACGTTGCTGCTGCTGCCGCACAAAACTTACCAGCCACAAAGCTTTGCACTTTGCATGGGCTGGGAAGATGCTTGGGTGCCAAAATAGATGGTGGGTGAGCTAGAACCGCCGGGCTGCATAAAGGAGCTGCAGGTGAGAGAGCCTGAGAGAGAATGAGAGGTTTTCAGGGTGTTTTTGTCAACAGGCGAGTTCCAAGGAAAGGGACCGGGTGCTCCTGGGCTGGGGGCAGTGCTGAAGATGTTCAGCTGTTGGTATGAGGAGGGCAGCTCGAGGAACACTCACTAAACTGGACCCTCCTCGTTCATCGGAGACATTCATCTTGCAAGACACTGCCGCAGCCTCCTTCCCTTCTCCCCTCGCTTGCGCTGCCCGGCGCTGGCAGGGAGCACAGCCCAAACAGGGGGTTGCAGGCTGCACAGCACCTTTTTGCAGCTGCAGGAAGAATCACAGCCCTCTCCTGTGGTGAGCAGGATGGGGCAACCCTGGCTGTGCTAGGTGTGTGTGGGACGGAGCGTTCCCCACGCGACCGTAACACACGAAGCAGCACACGTGCCAGCTGTGGACAGTGCCCTGCTGGGGCACGGCTCCGAGCTGTGGGCAGAAGAAACCACCCAGCCGTGCCCCACGTGCTGCTCGGTGTCACTCACAGCCTCATCCTGCACCGGTACCATTCCACAGAAATACGTGTTCTTTAAGAAGTAAGAAAAACTGTGTTAACTCTAATTATTTCTAATACTATAACTGTCCATCATATGCACACATCAACAGTTTTCTCTATTGAAGTGAAAACACAACATCTTTTAATCAGTCCTTTCTGCATGTTTAAAGAACTGCTGTTTGATGTAGAATACTCTCTTCCCTTCATGCCCGCTTTCGTTTCTTTATACAAGTCAAGATCCGCTCCAACTGCATTTATCTTGTACTTGTGTTTGGAATGAAATATTTCCTAGCATGCACATGGAGATCTATTTCAAGTAAATATGAAATTCTATAATTAGAAAAAAATAGAGACCGAACTATTTCAGTATTCTCAGACTACAAACGTGTTGTTTGTCCCCATTAATAGCAGTCTAAAACTATAAAATATATGGCATAACATTTGCAATATTTATATAACACGTATATACATAGCATTTGTTAAAGACACATTGTCTTTAATCCATTGTAAAATCATCTGCATTTAATAACTTTTAGTTACAGACTGTATTTGCAAACTGTAGCAAATCACACAATTCAAAAAAATGCAGGGAATAAAATACTATCTGTTGAGTATCAGTGCTCCCTAAAAGAGTATGGCATCCAGATACTAGATCTCAGCTTGTATCCCTCCCACAAAATACATTTATTTTGTACATTACTTAGTGGTTTGGGATCGAAATATAACCCAAACTGGAAGAGGTCCGGTGGCGTCTCTCCCAGGCTGCACGGGAGATGAGCAGGCACCCTCAAAGCACCCCAGGGGCTGGGGTGGTTTTGGCAGGCAGGGCAGGAGTCTGTAGTTGGCAGAGGTGGACCTCTCCCTCTCTTCTCCCTCTCCCTGTCCTTCTCCTTTTCCTTCTCCTTCTCCCTCTGACGGCAACCCTGAACTGCCACCACCCGCCAAGTGTGTGCTCCCTGTGTGAGGATGGATACCTTTAATGAACGATAACGCTGATTTCCCCGCTGGGGTGGATGCCAGGAGCTCTCTTCAATAACAGTACTGTTTCATTCATGATTTCAGTGGCTCCTTCACGGCAGGAGCACGAAGGACCAGCCTGCCTGAAGCCAGCGGGCTCCTGCGGGGACGGCAGCAGCAGACCCCCCGGAACCACTGCTGACCAGAGAACCTGGCGCAGAGTGGAAAGAGAGAGTCTTAATTAGGATTAAAGGGAAGTAACTGGCTTAGTATAGTATGACAGCTGTGCCAAAGAGAATGCCACATTTTATAGCTGCAATCCCTACTGTCAGATCTCTGCGCTGTATTTTGGGTATTGGCCAAACTGTGCTGCCTGCAGAATATTCTCTGTTACTGTAAGTCACTGAAGAGGGGCAGAACTGTCTATATTTAGGCCACCAAGTCCCCCGTGTTAATCCTTACTCCCTCTTTGTTTTAGTACTCTGCTTTCTATTTTTACCTCGCATATTCTGCGGCAGGTCTGGACGCTTGCAGAAGGCAGGCCGTCCTTTCCCCAGAAGAATTAACGGCCATGCCTGTAGCTTGTTTTCCATTTAATAATGCAGACTATAAAAAATACTCTGACCAGAAAACAGCAGGCCTGAAATGGAAAGCAAATGATAAATCAAGTGCAGGTAGTAGAAAAGACGGAAAGGAGTAACACTTGTAATGCAATTTTGCCTAGAATTTCAGTCGCAGCTGTGCTTGTTTAAGATTATGAAGGTACATCTGAAAAAGGAAGCAAAGGACTTGTGGATGACAGACGCAAATCATAACAGCACAACTGCCAGACGAAGACAGGAGCAATACCTGCCGTGTACCTTCGTCCTCCACCAGCCAGGCTCTCTGCTGTGCTCGCAGCCAACGGCACCGCGTTCAGCCAGGGAAACGGCTCACTCCGTAGGAAGGGTGGTAAAACTTGGCACCACATAAATAAGACAGTCATATACTTCTTGTTGTAAGCCATTGGTAAGTTCTGAACGTCTGATCTCTACATGATTTGAAACATGGGCTAACGGGAAAATTGGTATTTTCTGTTAATGTGACCTTCAGGAGCACTGGTTTGCATCAGTCAATCAGTCTGCACACAAGTCCACAGGACCACCTCGAGGCGCTTTCCTTCTGACGGAACAGGGCCTGGCTGGCCGCCCCCTCTCCGAAATGACGGAGCAGCTGAGGTGCACTCGCGGAAGGGACCGGGGCTGCTGTCGGGCGCAGGGTGCTTCGCTCTGCCTCTGCCCGTCGCTGCTGGACTGCTCCTGCCCTGGGCCTGACCACTCACCCTGCTTCCTCCAGCTCTCCTCAGAAGGAACCTGGTCCAGGCAGAACATTCACTTCCTCCAGCTCTGCCGCTTTGTGAACTCACACACAGCAGCGATGTGAACTCACACACACGCCGCACTCCCCTGCCATCCTTGAGAGTGCCGCCAGCGCCAGGAACATCCCCTTCTGTTTGCCCTGAGCCCTTTCTGCTTTCCATTGGGGTGGGGAGAGCAAGGAAAAGAGGTGAATTCAGAGGAAGAACAGCTGTTAGAGTGGTCCCAGAGCCACCTCCCTTCCCAGACAGCACAGGAGTCCACGTCATTCCCCTGCCTTCCCCGGTGCTGTCCTGGGATGCTCCTCCAACAGCGGCTCGTGGGCAGGTTTGGACTCAAGACCTGGAGGAGGCAGCCGCATCCCCCGGGGAGCTGCCTGCGCTGCAGGGATGCCTGGCACCGAACGGTCGTTTGTGCGTACCTTCCCTCGGCATCCCTTGTCTCCCCAGCTGCTGCTGCCGGACGCACGCTGCAGGGGAGGGAAGCCGCGAGGAGCAGAGCACCACGGAGGGTGGGAGAGTCAGAGCACCACGGAGGGTGGGAGAGTCAGGCCGTGCCAGCTGTGATCAGCAGCCCTTTCCCTGCAGGACATGCTTAGGAGCAAACTTTGCATGGTTTCAAGCAATACAGATCAAAGTGATATTCCCCACTAAAGAGGAATCCACTAACCAACAGTGATGCTTTTCTCAAAGTAGGAAAGGTATGAAGAGCAGCATAGACAAGGAGAAGGGAAGAAATATCTTTGGAAAAAAGCTCCAGGGCCGCTGCTGACATGAAATGCACAACCTCAAACCTGGTGCACAAACAGCACTCTGGAAAGACAAAAAAAAGGAGAGAAAAGGTTAAGAAGCATCTCTGAGCAGTGGCAGAGACACCCTATCCCTATCAGTAACTGCCAGCAGCAGCTAGGTAACTTGTGTTCTCGTCCATCTCAATAGACAAGGAAAGAAAAAAAGACATCAGGAAAAAAAAAGGGAAAAAGGCATTTTCCTGGGAGCGAGGAGCAGCAGTGTAGCAGGCTTAGGACTACAGCACAGTTTCTCTTTCCCTGCAAAGGTGTTTGCAGGTCCTGAGTGTTTTTAACTTCCGCGGGGTTTGCTGGTCGTTGGTGCTCGCAGCATGACAGCAACACCAGGTCGGAGTGGGCTCCTCGGTGGCAGTAACCGTGCTCAGCCCTTCACAGACGTTCCCCTGTGTAAAATCCAGCTGGGTGCTGCGGGTGTAAGCTCTGCCCTCCCGGCGCTGGAGGGCCGTGGGTCCTCCCTGCACGACCCCGTCCATAGACAGACTTAGCCAGAGCTCTGTCATCTGCCTGCACAGTCGCACGTTCCTGCCGGGGATGTGTTTTAGACACCTGGCACTCCCGTCAGAGCAAAGCGAATTACCGCACGGGGCACGCAGAGCGGGACAGGGGTGCTGGGCATCGGGATGTCCGCGTCCTTTTCATCCGCACCACTGCCTGAGCTCACGTAGAGCGCAGCAGCCCTGCACTGATGCCGGGCCGAGGGGACGGCCATGGGGGATGCACAGAACGAGTCCAGCACGGATCCATACCAGACAAAACACGGCAGTGAGGAGAGGTAGTGACACACAGGATGGAAGGGGGATAGTATGGGGAGGGCAGGGAGAGAAATTATTTCAGAGCTGGAGCTAATTTTGTAGAATCTGGCTCTTAAACAAAGAACCACAGTGTTTTTAAAATTCTGCTTATTGAATTAAGTTGCTCTCCTGCCAATTGGATTACTTCAGCTGGCCAAACAATCTGACACCTCTTTTTAGAAAAGAATTTGCTAACATGACCAGCTCAGTATGACGGCATACCTAACCATCTCCTCCGCTGCGCTCTCAGGGAAATCCGGGCACTACAGCTGAAAACAAAGCCCTTTTATGGGAAACTTCTACAGAATTCAGAAAAGACTTGGAATAGAAGTTAAAAGAAAACTCTATGCATTTCTATTTTAAAGCCTAATAGAATCATGGATTGGTACTTTCAGTCTGGCACTTTTAATGCATTTGCACTTAATGTACAAAATGTGTACTCTTTTGCATTAAGATTTAAAAAGAAGAAGTAATTTTGTTATTACATATTAACTGGTGCTTTTGGAGCATGAGGTTTCTCCTTGGCTTCTCAGAACATTCTTCATAGAAACACTCAAGATCAGGCTCTGAAGTCAGGGAAACGTTCTCCCTTCGCCCTCTGCGTTGGCGAGTACCGCACTGCCGCATGGCTGGATGCTCCTGTTGCTGTTTGCACTGCAGCAGCACTCGCCGACCTGAACTGAGGTCAGCTCTTCATGGTGCCAGCAGGATTTTTGTACCCCAAGAGGCAGTTTTAGAACCAAACAAGTCTGCTTGGGAGAAGGAAAGTTTGTCTGTGTTTCACGTAAGGGAGCAGACGCAGAAAGGTTATCCACACTGCCCGAGATTGCTGGAGACGTTTTTTTGGATGCCAATGCAGTGGCTTAACCTGAAGATACATGTCTGCTAAAAGGAAACAGCTGCTAAACTTCGTCTTTTCTTAACTCCTTTACTGTTACAATTTAATTCCTGTGCAGTCTGAACCCCTGATATAAGCCATTCTCTCCCAAAACTGCCCTGCAGACACACTTCAGCTCTCCTTATACCCTGGAGCTGTGACAGTGGGACAAATGCAAGCACACTGAGTTTTGGAAAGTTATGGGCACCCTCTGACTTCCTCTATGGTATCTCCAAGAAATCGTGACTTCTCCTTTACCTCCAAGACAGCTCCATCAGTCTCTGAGGGCCTTTTCATTCCTCTGCAATCCAGTCCTGCCTTCTTGCCCACTGACTTCTTCCTCAGAAATAAAAGCAGGTGGTTTAACCCCAGACAACCCTTTCAGTGTTAAAACACTTGGACATCACAGGACAGAAACAAAACAGCATAGCTAAAAAGAGCTGGAACCCTTTGGGACAGAAATCCCAACAGGATTTTTTAGGACACCGTTTGTGTGAGAGTTTGCTGTCCTGGAGAGTTCTTTGGCGGCTTTTTTTGTATCTCAGATTCATTGATGGAAATCATCAGACTTCATTAGATCAAACTGTAACATCTCTCTCTGCCCGCAGACAGACAGATCACAGCCTTTGGCCACAAGTTGTACCAATCATCGGTTCTTACACTAAAACAAACTATTCAACTGGCATAAAGCCTAGCACAGACATATTTAGACCAGGTAATGACTTTAGCTTGAAGTTATTCTCAGTAAGCATAATCTAATATTCCCGAGACAGCTCCATATTAACTCAGGGCAAGATGTGACGGGGATTTTGCACCAGCTTAGTGAAATCAATTTACAGAAGGTGTCTTCAGTTAACCAGTTCAACTTCGCACAGTTCTTTAAGTAACAATCATTTTTACGGCTGGTGTTCATCTGAAAATGGGCCTGGTGCAATGCAGCATGCTTTACTTGCCCCTCCTCTTTCTGAAACTTCCTCAAAATGTGAGCCGGAGGAACAGAGACATTTCCTTTAGCCCCCTTTCACTGCTGGCAAGTCAGATCCCTGCAGTCCCTGCGGGCACGGGGTTGGTTTCTCGCCTCAGGCACAGAGGGAAGCAGAGCCAAGACCGGAGTCCCCACGCTGGCGAAAGGGCCAGGAGAATCCACAACGCGCCCAGACGAGGGGAGAGAGCAGAGGGGCTCTGGGGCTTCGCGGTTCCCGTGCTCCTGTGCCACCAGTCCCTCCTGACCCTGCAGCCATCACCCTCCTCCGGGGAGTGTCCGAGACACCAGACACATTCAGGAGGAGGTGCGGGCATCCGCTCACTTGTGCTGTAGCTTTAATGCGAAGGACACGCAGGTACAGAGCCACCAGCGATACAGCAGAGGGGCCCGCGCGCAGCCACAGGCTACACTGACGCTGCGGTAACACGGGAGTGATGGAGTCAGGCTGCAAAGAGCCTTAGCGTCAACCTGGAACCCTCGGCTGTCGGTTCGTTGCCCATTGTAACGTGCTGGTCACAAGGTACACCACCGTGAGCTGTGCACCTTCTTTAATACCGTAATTTGAACATATCTGCTGTTTCACTTAACACAGGCAACTGTTGTTTCAGCGTCCCCTCAGGACACTATGCTCTCCAGAGAAAGGCCCGGGGACAAAGAGCATCTTTTGAAGGCTCTCGTTACCTCTGTGCCATATTTCTCATATCTGATCAGCCTACCCGTGAAATTCCAAAAGGAGATGGTTATCGCCTCTTACACAAATAACTTAGGCTAACGTTACTTTGATACAAACCTTCTGTGATACTTTTCTGTAAGCAAAGAACTACTTAAGTGCTACCCTTGAGGAAATACTAGCATAATGTTTCACATCTGTCTCATTTTGACTCTAATGAAGACTATTTTTTGTAACCAGCTCTGCCCTTATATCATTACAGCGTGTTTTTAATTTCAGTAAGCAGTTATAATTCTATTTACTAGTTACTGCAGTCACCGCTTCGAATGCATTTCTGTTTGGAATCAGCAAAACACCAAGGATATTTTACATGAAAGAAACATTTATGTGATTTTTTCGAACAGTACAAAAGGCATTTTGTGGATTTTTGGATTTGCTGAAGTCCCACATATGTACATTTCCTGATAATACTCCAGAGTATAAGAGAAATTAACAACTGTGCCTTGGAAACTACCAGCCCTGGCAGGCTGGACCCCAGCTCATGGTCCGCAGCCTTGGGCTGTCGGTCAGCACCACTCTGACCCTCCTCTGAACCCTATTCCCACCACCACCGAACATTAATTCTGACTTATCCACGAGAATGAACAATTTTCTAATGACAGAGGGGACTGAAGCGGGTGATCTCAGACAGGCAGGCTCTAACTAGGTGAGAGTCGAGTCCTGTTAAAGTCTTGTGAGCACGAAGGAAAGAGGCAGTCGCTCCTCCCACACCTGAGAGGTCCATAACAGAGGCGGTGCCCAGGTGGGCTGGCTCGCTCTACAGCGTCCGCACTCAGTAAAGGCATGAGCAAAGCCCGTCTGCGGCACTGGGGGAGTCCCCGTGGGGCTGGGACGCACCTTCAGCCCCCTCACAAGCTTTTTTGCAGACAGTCAATCCGGTGCATCAGTCCCGGGTGGAAGGGGCCCAAGCAGAAGGTGTCCGTAGGCTCATGCCATGGGGCACCTTTGCCTCTGGGGCTCACAGGATGGTGTAACCGAGCCCGGTGTGTCAGAGCATCACTGCTGCAGCTCCTGAGCTCACCGGAGGCTGTGCCCCGTGCCGGTGGCTGCGCCAGTGCCGGCCTTCACAGAGCAGCATAGCACAGAGTAGAGCCAGCAACAGGTTTCTTTGTCTGCTCCATTTGGCAGACTTATTTCACTGGCTATTGTGGTCTTTACCCTTTTTTTAACATGCAGATGGAACTGCACTTTAAAGGGCAAAAGAGAAAAAACTTCATGGCATTGCCAGAAAATATCTACACTTTTCTACAAAACACATATTGGGCCAGTCTAGGCTAAGCTTATCATAAGTCTTAGATCTCTGCCTGCTCTCATTCCAATGCAGAATCTAGGGCTAACCACAGCAGAGAGAGAAATAGCGGAGGACAAAAAACACAAGAAGAATTTTAAGCATTCACCACTAAAATACAGTATATATTAAAAACCCTGTCAGTGTTTACTGCTAAAGTCAAGAGTGTCCCTGGATTTACGCTTTGTTCTATATTTCATGCTGAGTTCAACAATAAATATTCAATCACAAGAATTTAGTTTGAAAGTTTTAAGGCCCCTCAAAAAGAGTTTAAAATGACTCCCTAAAGCAAAGGGCCTTTCACAACATTCAGAACGCATTGAGGTTATCGTTGCAAATCATGGACTCGCAGCGTAACTGCAAAGCCTGCTGCACAGAGTACTGCCTTTTAAGAAGTGGTTTATGAAAGAGCAAATCCATGAAGAAACCCAGGTGGAGGGTCTGATGTGGAACCACCCCGGCTATTCTTACCCACTGCGGGCCAAGCCCAGCACGGACCAAGCTTTGGCGCACGGGAGCCACAGCTTCTCCGGCTCCTGGCAGGACTTCGCAGGGCTCAGACTCACCCGGAGAGACTTCACGTGGCGACATCCGACAGGACTAGGAACTGCTCCAGCTGTGGGGACGGCCAGTCTGCTTCTGACACACTTCCTAAAGCCGCGTGTACAGCCCGGCTGCAATCCCCCCCCCCATAAACCCTGGACGCGGGAAACGTTTGAGTTCAGCAATTCATGCAGGACTGTTGTCATTGGTTCTGCTCATTAATTAGAGCTCCCAACCCCAGGAACACAGTTGTCCTTCACTTCCAGGTGGGCCACAGAGAGTGAGTACCGCTGCAGGTGGGATGCAGGGAGTGGGCACCGCTGTGGGTGGGACACGGGCACCGCTGCAGGTGGGACACGGGCACCGCTGCGAGCGGAACGTGGATACCACCGCGGATGGGATGCAGGTACTGCTGCAGGTAGGAGGTGGGTACCACTGTGGGTGGGATGCGGGCACTGCTGCGTGTGGGACATGGGTGTCACGGCCAGCTCTGCTCTCTGGGACCCTGCGGGGGCACGCGCAGCCCTCCAGGACAGGTTTCTCTGTGTGAGGGGAAAAGCCTTTCACAAAGGGATCCTTCACAAATTGGCCTTGTTTCCTGTTTTGCTTATTGATAAAACAGAACAAAAGTCTAAAATGCAGACTTTCAGGGGAGCAGAAGAAGGAACAAGTTGGGTTTTTTCCCCCCTCCTGTTTAAGAAGTATTTAAGGAATGTTAAGTCTGCCTTGATTTGCTAGAGGGTCTCCTGGGGTCCTCAAGGATGTTACTTTTCCCACTGCTGCTTCAGTAATTGTACAGACTTTCAGGACCCAAATTTCTCATCCAGAATACAAAACAGAAAACCCCCACTCCTTCTGCAGTAGTTAAATCTGTTCTTCTTTATTTGTCGAAGCAATATCCCTCCAAATCAAAAAGCCCAACCCCTTCCCCCCTTCCCTGCAAAGTTCATGTGACACCAGTGAATGCTCACGGCCAGTGACTCAGCCTGGCAGCGCTATCACTAACCACCGCGTCGCTCACCGCTCTCCAAGGGGCCCGTCGAAGCCAGACACGAAGGGCTGGCAAGTGTGCCTTTCAGAAGTGCTGTCAGTCAGAAAGATGAGTACATCTGTCGCACAGGTTTGCAAAACCCCTGAACATGCAAATGCAGGTTGCCAACTGAAAAGAGAGAAGACATGAAACACATTAAACTATTCAAAGTGAGGAATAAACCAAAATTATTCCAATGAGGAATACTTGCATTTTAAAAAATGGATACATATATTATCAGTCAGAAAGGCTGCTGTCTCTTCCAGAACGTTGTGCCTCTGACGAGACCGTAACTTGCCGGCTGGTACCACCACTAACACCTGAGGCAGCAAACAACAGCTAATCCTGACACTGCTTTTGTGCTAATGACTGAACCAAGACAACTGGAGGCTCTGGCAAGCTTCCCGTTTAATTCAATTAACTCCAGCCAGGCCTGCGGTGATCCCACCCGTCAGCATAAGAGAAAGCCAGGAGGCAGATCCCTGGATTCAGATGTTAAAGTCCAAGGGAAGTCTCCACTGTGACTTTCCGGTACGGTTACTGGCAGTCTACCCTGCTGTTACTGAGTGACCCAGCATCCTCAACAGTTTCTACAAAATGGTGTGGAAAAACATGATTTTCCTCTGAAATGGCTCGTATTTTTGCTAAGAAAATGGAAGCAACTTATTTAATTGTATTTATTTATTTATTTATTCTGAAATGCTCTGTTACATGTCAGTTCAAGCCAACGTTACACTCCATCTCCTAGCTCATAGGCAGTGTTGGAGCTGCAGAGCCTCCAGGAAGATCATGTTTCCCCTAACACAAGGCAGATGTCTTGATGGACAATCTGCTCAACGCACCCTGGGAGCTGCTGACCTCTCCCTGGGGAGCCCGACACTTGGAGAGATTTAGGTTCCGGAGGTATTAGCTGAAAAATGTATTTTTAGAGGGAAAAGACTTCAAGTGGAAATTGACTTTGAAGCTGCTTCAACTGAACACTATTGAGTCTGAGAATGTTGAAATGTTTCACTTAAATAAATATGACATTCCTGACTCTTGTTTGGAGTTTTCTTTCCACCAAAAAAAAAAAAAAAATTTCTTTGTTTTTGAGGTGAAAACAAATGGAAACTATATAAATGTCTCATCAGACAGATACCTGATTTCATTCATCTGTAACTTCATTTCAAGGTAATACCTTTACAACACAACAGAAAATCTAAACAGTGTCCAATACACACTTATAGAACCGAGGGGGTATAATACCGGGTCTCTCTTTCCCCAGACTCACGAAACATCTGATTCCACTCACACCATTAGCTGCTTTTTGCAAACAACTGTGAGGAAGAGGAGGAAACCTGACACTGTGCTGCCGGTGTTTGTACAGATGCGGCTCTCCAGCACGTTTGGGTACCAGCGCCAGAACCATAAGAACTTGAGGCCAAACCCGCAGAATGCAGGAACACAACGGCACTGGTGCAGACCCTGTGAACCTTTGCGAGCCCTGTCAGAACGCACTTAAGGCTACTCAGCTGGCGGGGTGACTTGGCTGCAGGGACATCCTTGACTGCGGCTGGGAGTGGAGGGTGTCCTGTGCTGCAAAAGGACTTCTGTTACAATAGGCTGATCTACACCCAAGAAAGGAAATTAGCTGCCCTATGGACCTTAACGACGCAAGAAAATTTGCTTGCAGTAAGCGAGTTACCTTCTTAGCACCCTGCTAGCATGAATCAAGTTCACGGTACAGCTGTATTAGGAAAAAAAATCCTGTTAATACAGGCAGGGCCGGCGATGGATAGTGATCCCACCAGGCCACTTCCAACGTGCAGTATATTTAGCAAGCCAAGGCTGCACAGCACGACATACCATTGTTTGGCAGACGGAAAATCCTGCCCTCGGCTGGGCTCATCAGGTTCCGCTCTCTGGCTGCGCGGGGGCTGAACTCAGGGGCTGCTTTCAGCAGCCCCCGAGCAGCGGCGGAGCTCGGCGTCTCCTTTCAGCACCCCGCGCCCCGAGCAGGGCTCCCAAGGCCAGCAGCAGCCCCACGAGCAGAGGCGTGCAGGAGCCGGGCGCAAGCTGTCCGCTCCTCCCACAGAAATCTTGTCATACGGTCTCCTTGTAACAGTTAAATGAAAACACCGTGATGATGACTGCCAAAGCGTTGACCATTCATTGGCAGCTAAATTGTCAGTTCACAGGAAACATTAGGAAGGGCTTTGGTTTGGTACCTTGGAATTCTGATAATTTATTTTTCATATAAATTAACCAGGAAAAATTAAGCTGCAAGAACAATTGGTATATCCCCTCAGCTGATATAATTTCCAGGTCTGTGTGACAGTAAAAGGAAAATATTTGGAGAGTATTTTTTTACTTTTGAACATTTTTCTACTTTAAGCCCTACCAGGCTGCAACATTTTGCCCAATCGCATTATTTAGTTAAGAAGTTTTGAAATAGAAAGAGATTTGCATAGATGTTTCCTCAGTGGCGCTTTTGAAGTGTTATGTCTGGGATAACTGGTAAAATCCCTAGAAGTCTGTACACTGCCAACATAAATAGAAAGTATATTTAAGGATGGGGGATTATCCGTTCGTTGACAGGGCTGTGCTGCATACCACTAGCTGTCATACATAGTCTGCTGTCAGCTCCTAGCAGCAATTTTGTTTGAAGTTCAGTCCAGCACAAATAATGCTCAGACAGGCTTTTCTCCTGGAAACAAAGCCTTCAGACCCTCAGGAGGAGCTGTGAGGGCTCAGATGTGACCACCATCTTGGATGTATCTCAGAAACAGCACGGGCCAGCAGAGATTTCTGAAGCTTCAGGAAGTTCTGTTTTCTTTGTGGAAAACCTGTTACGGCATTCCTGTCATCTGGCCTGTGCCTGCATCCTCCAAGATGGCTGAGAGTATAACAGGGAAGCCAAAACCAGTGCTAACAGATAACATGACACTGTGTTCATACCTGCAAATTCACTGGAGAATAACATGTCTCTGCAATAAAGTTCAGCTGCTCCACGTCAGTAGAATTTCAGTGCAATCAATCTTTGAAGTTAGAAAACTTATGCAGTGGGTCCAGCTCATTAACACTAAATACTATGTTTAAATAAACCTCTACTTTTTTTTGAAGTTTTTCCAATCCCATGGCTCCCATGGATGGAGGTGCTGAGCGCTCCCAGCAGGGACGCTGGGCACTTGCGTCCCACGCGCTCCCATCTGCATGTTCAGTGTCTTCCTGAAAAGAACAAACCTCCGCGCTGTGCTCTGAAACCCGACCTCGTCCAGGTGTTTTCCAGAGGGCCCCGGTTACCCCGCCAGGCACCACTTTTAGGCTAGTTTAAGATCCGTGAGGCATAACACAGGGGAGACGAGAGCCATGCAGAAATACCTGCAAGCAGACGTGAGGCTGCGAAGCAGAGTCACAGTGGAAATTCCCACACGTGGCAGTGCCGACAGTCCTTCGGCAGGCTGGGCTCCTGCGCTGCCGTGGCCGTTGCAACCCGGAGCAGGGCTGCATGCAGCAAAGCACGCTACACCCCGAAGAGCGCCAGGCTGTGCTGGGACCGCGCCAGCAGCAGGAGCCGGACAGAGCTGAGCCCGCTGCCGTCCTTTGCTCTGACACCCTCCGTCCCGGCGTGTCCCAGGGGTCACACAGCGGAGACCCGCTGGCAGCCGCAGCCCAAGGGAAACTTGTGTCCTTCCTCATCGCTCACAGATGTGGGGCCAGAGCAGCGCGTGTCTATGGTGTCCTGAAACTGGCAGCCCCCCTGCTTCAGATTTGTGAGTTAGATAACTCTAATGTAATTGCATTAAGCAAACCTTTACCTTTTGCCAAATGGGGGGTTGGCCGTGCCTGAGGTGAGATCGCGCCTGACCAGGGCTGGTGCCTGCGTGGGGCAGCAGCAGGACGGCACTGAAAAAACAATGTAAAAAACTCAGGGCCTTTTAAAGCACTTCCAAATGCTGCCCTGACACTCCTGCTGGGTGTCGGGTTATAGGAACTAGACAATCGGCTCAAAGCAGCTGCGGAGCAATGTCTAAACTGCATCACCTGCTTCACAGAAAAAGCTGACAATAGCATTAGCATGAAGCTAAAATTAAAGGCTTAATTGAGCTCTGCAGTCACTGAAATTGATGATGACAGTACAGCAATTCATACCCCTGGTTTTTCTTGACTGAAATAATCACAGAATCAGCTCCCGTTCATGCTTCTCCCTGCTCCACAAGGAAAAGCCCTGGTAGGCTGGCACACCTCGCACACGGGGAGCCTGTCTGACGCCTCTGCCAGGGCTTTCGCCATTCCCAGCAGTTACTGTGGTAGCAACAGACCTGGAAAGGGATCGTGTGTCTGCAAATCAGCATCATCTTACAAAAATGGGATGTTATATTCAATGCCAGGGCATGAGAACCATCAGTAACTATCATCAGTGCAGGAATATGTACAAGATACAGTACATTAGAAATGGACAAATAAAAACACATGCAGGACAATGACAGAAGATGAGGGGAACCAAGACAGAAACAGAAGGAGAGTAGTCACACTGTCAGTTACACGCTGAATCTCCAGTGCACTGGAGTTAAGAGGGATATTATTAGTGCTGAGCTTCCCTCATCATCTGAGATGGAAAGAGCTATTTGTCCATTTACTTGGGCCATTCAAAAATGACAATTCAAGAACCAGAGAGAAGGAGTAGGTTGCAGGATGCACACCCGTGAGCACACATTTTAGGTGTGTACTGGAAGAGCCTCATCAACTGTCCTACTGTCAAGAATGAGGGGGGATTCCCACTCCAATTCCTCTGGAGGAAGGACAGCTAGCTCAGTGCTACACATTCTTTCTCAAGCAAGAACTTGGTTCACGCGCTAGCTCTAGAAGTTACTTCCTGGGTTTGCACTAATATTTTTGGGATGCAGTTCTGGTCCACTGGAGTTGAGCAAAAATTGAAGGAAAAAATCAGATTTCTGCAGTTCTTGGATAACTTCATGCAATTAGTTCTTCACATGATAACAAAGAGTTAATTAATATATAGGCTGAAAGATAACAAGCATAGATTTACATTAATACTGTTGTCAAGAGTACTTCCTTCCTAAGAAGTGGATCTTACCTAGGATTTCAGCAAGTTTCCCATTTCGTTGCCACCACTTTCTCATGTAGTGTCCACAGCCGCAGAGTAAGACATCAGCAGGGACCTGATCATGAGATGTGGTTGTGTGGTGTTCCTTGGTCCTATGTTCAGGTAAGTCTGGAAGTGATAATCAGGCTTGTGCCACTGCTGCTGCTCCTAGCAAAACAGGGAGATGCTAATATTAACAACTAAGGAAGTGAAAGCCTCTCCTGCTAAACACCAGATCAGGGTGTGAGAGTGGAAAATACACCCAGGCTCTATGAGCATGTCTTGTAAATAAATCCGAAGATCTTCTTTCAAGGTGTGCAACAAAATCTATTGACCTCACTAGGGTATGTCACACGTTTTAGGCAGAGGAAAATGCACCCCGTTCAATTGTACACGTTATTTACAAGTTGAGGGGATTGTTCTTTAAGATCTAGAATGAGACCCAGAGTTCCTAACATATTGCCATTACAGCTGCGAGGTCACAGCACTGAAGAAGTAAGCGATTGCTCTGTTTCTATCTCAGGGAGAGAAAATGAGTTGAAGACCTGCTGTGAAGTATATGGCAACATGCAGGCTCTTGCAGGCTTTCAATGCAAGTACTCTGAGTACGCCCTTCTGCCCATGGTGTGTTCACCTGCAATTTGCGTGAGATTGCTACAGTTTTATTTTTAGTTCGTTGTTCTGTACAACATTCGGAGTTTCTGATCCATAAATACGTCTCCTCATGGCAGTCCATTTGGGAAAGCCACAGGGTGCTCCCGCCTCCGCTCGCACCTCTGATCGCTGACAGCGTCGAGCTTCCAAACCAGTCCCTCTTCTGTTCTTTCCTCAGCAATGGGCTTGCTTTTTGGTCTGGCCAGTAATTTTATTTGCATCCTCTGGTCCCGATGTTGCCCATGGCTCTTCACAAGAATCTCCCAATTCCACTGTGACCCAGGTGGAAGGGAGGAGCATGATATGAGACCTGTTCTTCACCTCGACTGTGGTAAGGACCTGCCGGCACAGCCAGATCCGCACAGCTGGGCTCCTCCAGTGCTGCTCCTGCTCCCGGTATGCCGAGCAGCCATGTAATTCAGCTCACTGCAGCTGTTGGTCGTCCCTCCTCCTCCCTTCTTCCTACACTTGCTGTAGGCACGACATGTTCCCAGGCTCCCGCAGTCATCCCCGGGGGTACGCCAAGTCCATATGTTGCTGTCCCCTTTCACATGCATTTCCAAAGAGCCAAAAAAATTCACTCCTTGGAGATACACTTCTTTGTGCACAGTTCATCCAGCAGAACGAAGAAACCTAGCGAAGATGGCCACAAAAACATGTCATTGCTCAGTAAGACTTCACTTGACATTCAGAGATATCAAGGATATTATTTTGGGGTAAAGTAATATAACCGGCCCTATTTCCAATGTAACATGCCTACCTTTTTCTTAAGTAAAACCCTTTTATATTCTTTTGCTTTAAAAATTCTCAGTTTGCCAGGAATAAGAATGTCCTTCTATGTTATACTACAGACATCCGTTCGTTCCACTGTTTTTATGAGAGTTTAGGGCTACAATCAGAGGACTCTGACTTTATTCTAAAAATCGTCCGTGTGTATTACGAGCAATCAGGTATCTGTTTATTAAAAGTCTACAGTTTACAGCCGTCCTTGGCTACCCCAGGTAGCTAGAGCTGTCGGAGATGTCTGCCCCGGCTCGTTGCCGCAGCTGACAGGCAGAGTGGTGCAGGGGCCCATCACTCTTCCAGCTCCCCGCTGCCCTCGGCGGGCTGGTGGGGCTGTAGCCTCTGAGCCCAGCTCTTCAGACAACATCTCTGCCCCTGAGGAGACCATCGGCAAGCGGACTGAGGCTTTACTTAAAGCTGGCTGCAAAATATAGACCACTGATCAGCATATATTTTAAACACCAGACTTTTTTGACTGACACTCCCAGCTGATGGGTAAGTTCATGTTTTAAGGTGCATCACGTTTGTCAGTGTCACAAACGACCACAGCTTTAAACATCATCAAAGTATTTCTCTTCATTAAGTATGATCTGCAGAGTCCCCACGTGCAGGAAGATGTCTGAGACAACTCTCGGATTCCAAAGCATAATCCGCATAAAGAGCTGTGCTCTGAATGAACGCTTAGACTTTGGGCTGGAAATGTCTTATCCTGAGCAGCAGCAATTGCAGCTCACGTCACAACATTCTCGACAACAACAGCTAAAGATCCCTGTTTCAAAAGTGACTGAATGCACAGCTAAACACTCGTATTCACGGCTGTGACAGCCTCGTGGGGCCCATCTCCCTTCCTGTCTCTTAACGTATATGAATTATCCTCCCAGATAGCTCCTTTTCTATCAACAATATACACAATATCTTTCCAAAGGCAAAGTGGAAATCCCTGCAAGTATTTCTGGTGCTGCTTCCAGCCAGAAATAACAGTAATCTGATCCACGAGCGAATTCCATTTCTGTTGCTGAATTCCTTTGTACAAATATCTTTGCTTTGAAAAGGTTTGGCAACAGCACGGCACAGGCTAATTTTACTTATAAGGTGTGAATCAAAGAAGATTTGCAAGTTTCTGAATCACAGAAAGGAAGCGTCTGTGGCCTCTCTTACCACTTCTGTCAAGAGAAAACGTCACAGTTCAGCTATTTTAGATGCAACTTCAGACCTACTTGCCGCAGCCCTGCGGATCCCAACTTCCCACCGCCCTCACGCTCTCCCCCAGCACAGCAACGTGGCCAACTCCACTCTTGCCTTGGGACCTGGAAACTTCCAGCCTTACTCAAACCTTCTGTCGTTAATGGGCTGCATTACCATGGGCAAAATTTAGTCTGTAGTGTTAAGAGTTGAGTAAATCATTAATTTGGGCGAATCCAGCGAATGCTTTGTGAGAGAAACAGGTGACCAAAGACAGATCGAGCGACTCTGCGGGCTGCACAGTGCCGCAGGCCCTGGCACGCGCAGGGACCAAGCTACAAACACTGCTGCAGCAGAAGCAAATTTCCAGGGACTGCATAGTGCCTATGGCCTGGCCCCACCGCCATGTAAACGAGGGCCCACGATCGATTAATGCCTTCTGTGCTCCTTTGCTGCTGAGAGATCTCCCATCCAAGGCAAGGTTGTTTGGAGGACGGGGACAGCTCTGCCACGCCGGCTGCAGCAGCCTCAGGGAGCACACACAGCCATTCGGCTTCCCTTCCTCCAGTCCCCAAGTTTTCACAACTTCCGAGACCCTGTTCACGGCCACGTTTAGTCAGCAGCTCAGCTGCAGGGGTCAGTGGCAAAACCCAAAACAATGGGAGTTTATGTCTGTGCGAGCTGTGCGGCTGGCCAGCCTGCTTCTGCAGTCCCCAGGACCGGGCGCTGAACCCGACACGGTTTGCCAGGGCACTGGGGCCAGAGCTGTCTCCAGCACTCCCCTAGCATTTTACCTCTTCTTTCACTGCTTACCACAGACTTGATCTCCTCCAGCCCTGCTGGGACCACACCAAGGGCTGGGAGGCTTTGATGCATCTTTCCAGTACCACCACTCATTGCTCTCCAGACTCTAAGAGACCATTTCACTGCCGCGCCCCCATTCACAGGTGAACACCACCATATCTTCTTCTTTCTTAAAACAGGTCCTGAGGGTTTACAGATGACAGGCACGGTATAAAAATTAAACAGCATTGTTTGCAGGAGTGAGGATCCTCCATCTCCCCGCAGTCCGTGGGATCTGGCCATTGAATATACGGGTGAATTCTCCCACAAGTCAGTATCAGGCATGCTTAATCTTGCTTAATTATTTTTGTACGCTGCTGCTCTGCAGCCTGATGGTTCATCTTCTGCACAGCTCCATGCTAGATCACAGCCATTTGTCAAACCAAGTTGTTCCCTGACAGTCTGCGGAGACATACATTTGCCATCTGCAATCTATTTCTCGGTTTCTGGCGCATATTTTCAGTGCTTTCTTTTGAAAGCTGTTTCAGATTTCCATGGGCTTCTTCATAACCTCTACTAGCAAAGCCTCACACAGTTTAATTGTTGACAGCTGTGTCCCGAGCAGTGTTTTGTTTCTTTTGGTGTTCCTCTTGCTGCATACATGTGAGCTGCTACGCTCAGGACTGCCTGGCTGTGACACGCACCAGGATGTGGAAAGCAGAGGATGACTGACTTCTGTGTTATTGGGGGGTTTAATTGTTTGTTACAGTTTTACAGAAATAGTTGCAGCTCCATACATTAAAACACTAACAAGTAAAAGGCACTTGAGCAAACAGGTGTGAAACTTCAAAGTTATGGATTATTGATAAGGAAGTACAGAGTTAATTAGTATAACAACTGTATGTAATGTGCTCAGAAAGCTATGGGCCATTTCACAAAGGAAAATCCAATGCTGGTACCACATTCATCAGTCAGGAAAACTTGTAAAATTATATTTTCCTGCTTAAGCTGTGAGAACCAGCAGCTCCCGTCTCTCTGATGGAGGCACCCACCGCATGCTGCAGCACGCAGGCTGTGAACAAGCCAGCACACAGGCTGGTTATTAGGGGCAGGCCAAGCATGGCTACAGGACCTCTGCTCGCACCTAGCTGTAGCACAGAGAGAAGAAAGGGGCCACAGCGGTATTTCCAGCCCAGAAGCAGAAGAGCCTGGTACGGGCAGCGTCCGTCCCTCTCTGACCTAAAGCCCTACTGTGCCATGACTTGTGCTGTCCTTGATGCATCCTGTATCCATGGAAAGTCTCACTCCAAAGCAGTCAGACACATACCTAGATGCAAAAACCTCCATACGTATAGCAAAGGCCAGCATTAATGTAACGTTCAGGTCCCAGCCTCCGGGACTCACGGCACACTCAACACCCTCTACCCACACATTTCCCTCAGCACAGGGCCACGTGAGAAGTACGAGGCCAGATAAAAGTGAATCTTTCCTTTTCCTTTCAAGGAGTTTGCATTTCAGTTTCATGGTAAAGAAAAATCCAGTTAAAAAAAAATAAATAATTACTGCTGATTATTTTTTCCCCCCAGACAAAAAAGAGACTGCAAATATCTGCAGAAGATGTGGTATCTGAGAGCATATCTAGGAGATGCGAGACTGTGGTAATACTATGAAAGACAGAAAATGCTGAGAACCAGACTGTTCTCTGTCTTCTGCCCGGCTGAACTCAAATCTGAAACATCTGTTCATATAACTTGAGATGAGCTCTCGCAGTCAAGTAACAGAAGCACATACTCTTCCTGACATCAGTGCAGAAAAACTATCAGTTAAGCTTTTTGTGGAAATCTAAGAATCCAGAGACTTCTGATGTTCCCTGCAAGCACAGAATAACAACATATTTTCACTACCAGCAAATCACTTGCAGAGAAAAATTAGCACTTTTTACAAGTGTTCTAAATCCCGAAATCTTTGGGTTTTGTAGAACTAAATTGTACACATTGTCCTTTAGGAACTATTAAAACTGGCCAGTAATGGCTCTATATAAATATATCCTAAGTTAGCACAATTGGCGCTTGAACAGTGGGTCTTAATTCAGCCTATTACAAAGATAAAGATCAGAGAAAAGTACTCAATTTTAAGCATGCACTACCACTATTAAAAGCACAATCCAAGGGCAGAGAGTAGGATTTTAGCTGAAAGTATTGAGGACAGAATTTCCTTGCAGAATTCACATGCAGACCTCAGTTCAGGACTCACACCCCTCGTTGCATCCCCAGCTTGGTAGAAGATGGATGCGGATATTGTGCAAGGCTTAATTCTCATACAAATGCCTGTGTATACTGACACAAGAAATGCTTTGGCTATCTAAGATACAGTAAATTCAGAAATAGCACAGTGGCAAATCAAGCAAAAAGCCACAGAACTGTGCGCTATCTAGAGCGTCCCTGCTTCTGCAGCTCTAAAGCAAGCATTGCCTGCAGCCCCCTGAGAAATCTCAGCATTCAACACATTTTGGAGAAGGAACCCCCTCCTGTGAGGGAAACAGACTAGAAATTGGGGCCAGTTTCTGTTTCTGGTCCTGATTCTGTATGCGCATGTAAAAGCCACTTAGTTTCCACGCTGCTGTTCTCAAATCCTTTGTCTGCTGTGCCTGCGTAGGGATGGCAGTCCCTGCTTAGGACTGTGCCCAGCTATGTACCTGCACAGCGCCCAAAGCAGGGATCTGGATCTGAAGCGGAGGGCTCTAAAAGGCACAGGAAAAAGGGAGAGGGGGGTGGAAGAGGGGGGGAGGAAAAANCACTTTAGTAACATTTCTAGTTAAGAAAAAAAAAAAAAAAGGAAAGAATAGTCCAAGGTATCCAGTAGCTTTTCAGTGTGTGTGAGGGAAGGCCGTTCTAGTTATTTTTGCCTTCTCTTTGTACAACAGTAGATGGAGCTCTCCTTTCACCAGCCTCAGGAGTCCATTAATGCCTGCAGTATTACAAATTCGAGCCCTGTAATTATTCTGTCAGCACCTGCTAGGGCTGCTGCGTGTGACATATCGTGGTGGTTACAAAGGAGGGCTCTCGGCTCCACGGCTGCCTGCCTGACATCATGCAGCAGCATGAAATTCTCTGAAACCTATAAATGACAAAAATGTTTGATTAACCACAGTATTGCCTTTCCTTCCAGTTAACATTGTGTAATATTCTTCCTTTCTTTTGTAAATCGTTACCAGCATTACACGGAGTTCGGCACAGTTTGGGAAATGAGAAGGCACGTTTTATTTCTCTTGCAAAACAAGGAATGACAAGTTTGGCTTGCCACATTTAGAGAGAACATATATAAAAATTGTATCATGTCTGTGAGCACCGAAGACTGTATTAGCCAGAGGATTCTACAGGAGCTAAAGGTCAAGGGATCTGTGGCCAATTTCTCAACCACTGCTTGCAGATCTAACGCCTGCGATCTGTATGTACCAGCAGGACAGAGGAGGAGGGATGAGGGGGAACACTGGCATTTATTTGCATCTCTGCCAGCTGGGAAAAATTACAAATGCGTATGTTGATTTTCTCTCTTCCCCCCAGTCTTTATGTGTTACTGGAAGTGACTCCAGGAGGACCCTGCATGGACACAATGGGCCCTCCTAGTGTTGCGCACCACAGGAACAGAACTACAGGTTGCAGTTTCCTCAGGACACGTTAGCCAGATCTTCTGCAACAGCCGATGAATTAAATACTGCAGAGAAGTGAGAGAAAAATTGGGCTTCTCTCGTTTTTTTTTTTTTTTTTTAAGTTGGTTGGTTTGATAGTGCACCATGCACATCCCGCTTCGTTCTGCTGCACCTCCAAGTGCAGGCTTGACTAAACAAGAGTAATCACATGCTGCTGGCTGCCAGGGAAGGCTATCTTCAAAGCCAGTCTACTACTTGTTATTCTCTGAAAACATGTACTGCTATATAAGCAATATATAAAACCATATTTGACTTTTTTTAGATTCTTTGAAGAAGATTTCATGTTATGCAAGTAGGAAACCAGAGAATATTGTGGAGTTACATGAGATGCTGGAGATGATATTTACCAGTAAGGTAATTCAATATACATCTATTCTGGCATTCAATAATTAAAGAGAGGCCCCCAGCAGTGAATTGCTGGGTGATTATCTCACAGCAGCAGCTATCCTCAGCCACCAGAGAAGTGCCAGCACCTGCAGACAGGCACTGGTAACTGCACACCACACCTTCAGTCAGGCACTGAAACACAAGTGGGCAGTACTTTTAGCAGAACTGATTTCTCACGTCCCTGGAGAGAAGCTAACAGAAGAAGGGAGACTAGACACCCAACAGCTCTGAAGACAAGGGTTTTCTACTGATTAGCCAAGTAGTGACTGACTTTCTGGATTTAAGACCTTACCCTGCCTCCAATTCTGCTTAAGTATAATGGTCTGTTCAGATAGGATCCGTGCTCCAGCCCTAACGGAGCAAAAATCTAGGTAAGGACTTTGAGGTTTGGTCTTTAATGAATAGAAGCCAACAGCTGACAAATTAAATACTTCAGAGAAGTGAAAATTAAACAGTCCTGCAGTCACGAGTGTTGGCATATGGAAAGCTGCCACTGAGCTAATAATAGAAGTGTCTACCGCAGCAGAGAGGGAGGTCCCAGCGTCCTAGAGCAAGCCATACATCTGGGCACTGGGAAGACAGCCATTCGGCAATGTATGTTTAAGTAGCACATACTTGCTGCCTTCCTGCCACCTATTCATCTTTTGCAACCACAGGCCGAGGGCAGCAGTCCACAAGCAATAATGCTGCACTGGGGACAGAAATCCGACTGGGCTCTGCTCACCAGGCTCCCATTTTAGCAGACGAGTTTCCTGTGGCCACAGGAACACAGGCGGGTCCTTCCCCAGCACACTGCCTGCTTGAGTACAACTGCTTAATGCACCAAAAAACAGAGAACTGGTTCATTTGTCACACACTTGCATTTGCACATTCTAGACACCAGCCACTTTCTCTGGTTACTTCAGGTATCTATGAAGAGCATAAAACCACCTGGGGACAGAGTCTTCCTCGCTCATTCCAGCCTGACCCCCGCATAGTTTCCTTGGGCGCAGTGGAGCCACGCTGCTGAGAAACGGGAGGGGAGCCAGGGTCATTATGTGGAAGATGAACAAAGCATGTGGATATTACTCACAACCAGAGATGGAAAATGATTTACAGACAGGTGCTTGTGAAGCTAATCAATAGTGCTTGCATAAGGTATTCACCCGTTAATGAATGATAGAGGAAAGCAAGTCAGCATGGTGGAACTGCAGACAGACAGCAGCCACGTTACTCAGCTTCAGTTCCCTACAAGAAACAACCCAAGCAGAGATGGAGAGACCGAAGTATGTGACATGCTACAGTAGCCAGCAGCAAGATCATGTATATATTATACTGCCCTAGGAGAAGCGCACTCAGGTGAAACATGCATCACCTGCACATGCGTAGCTCTCTTGGAGATGACAGACAAGGTTGATTCACAGCGCTCCTCCTAAATAGTGTCCTACACTGTGTAATGCAGATAGCTGACAAGAGATAATGGGCACTAAAGAGCAGAAGTGAGATAAAGCACTAAAGAGAAGAGGGAGATAAAGTGCTGAAGAGGAGATATGCATGAGTGCATGCACACACAGAGGAACAAGCTCTAATACAAAGTACATGCAGGCTCTGCCAGCTTCACCACTGAATCACTACTTGTCTTCCTAGACTATCTGGCCCATGTACTTTAGGAGACTTTCAAAGGCACCAAGCTGTAGAAAGCTTTTGGCTGCGTCCCTACTGAGCAAGCAGGATAAGGGGCAAACCAAGCAGAGACGCAGCAGACAGAGCAACTCTGCTGATGTTAAGGATCCATCAGCCGAGGGAAGAGCAGCTGCTGGTGCCTGAGGGAGGCAGGGAGCAGCTCCTGCTCCCAAGGAAAAGTCTCCAACAACTTGCTTGGTTGTCCAGTTCTGTACCCACTGACATCCACTGCAAGGGGCATTTGCTGGGTCAAGATGATGCACCATGGGCTTGGGTGATGACTACAGAAGTGATAATCAGGCCATCTTCCCTCTGACAGAAAAGAGACCCAATCGCCTCAGATTCAGTAAAGCAGATTTCTGCCCAGCTGTCCCTTTCAGAACGCCTGTGAAAACAACAGCCTTAGGAGCTATCAGCATCTTGTTTTCTGAGTTTGTGCACAAAGCACCTGGTGGACACACACAAGCTGCTTTTCAGTCAAGCCCAATACTGATTACCCGTAATGATGGCAAACACACCCAGGGCTTTTCACTGTATGCTTCAGAAAAACCTGGTCCTCTTTACCTGTAGCAAGAAAAGAAATAACCTCAAAAAGAACCTGCAAGTTCTTCTGTTTAATGTTTCAGTGCTTCCTGGTCAGAGCTGTTCAGATCAGAAGCCAAGAGACCATCTGACAGCTCTGCATCTTCTAGCCGCTTCCAGCAAATATAGCTGCTGCCTTCCACATGTGTAAGGCCTCCACAAGCAGAATTTAGCTGACAATTGCATCCTTACAGAGACTTCACCTATCGGTACTGCATCATCCATCACGAGAATAAGGCTTTTATATCATGTGTGATTGGGAACAAGAGCTTCAAAAAGCTCAGAGCTGCATCAGGCTAGTTTATTGCTTGTCTTTCACTAATGTCCCTTCAAGCTTGCCAGAGCAGGAGGTTTCACTCCCACAACACTGACTACCAGGGACACACATGGGATGGATATTTTCAGGGCTGGCCAGGTTATTCCACCCATGGGGAGGAAGGGATGGCTCTCTCTCCTTGCTTAATGTACAGGCTACTGTGGCCAGGCTTGTCACCAGCCAGGAAGGACAGGTAATATTTCTGATGGCCTGAGGGATTTCCCTCAGCACAGGGAGCTGACCACAGCCACAGGCAGACTTTTGGCACAAAGGATGGGGCCCTGGACTTCTTTACCTACTGCTCCCACATCTCCCCTCCCTTCGGTCCCTTCATGCCCTCCTCTTCTGCTGCCACCTTCGGTCTGTGCTCTCCTGCCCCTGCTTTGGCTCCAGCAGCATGCAGTACAGCAGAACATGCAGAGGAGCGGACAGGCAGAGGGAGTACCGGGAGGGCTCATGCCCTCTGACTCCCTTCATGCCATTCCTGAGAAGGCAACACTTGACCATGCATAGCAATGGTGTTGATACCACACAGGGCAGTGGCTCATAAATTAAAATAGCAGCAACGCTGACAGTACTCGCAGGTCTCAGAAAAGAAAGGGAATGTGGAATGGGCTTGTTCATCTTTTCCATGACAGTAAATATTTCAGCCCATGTACCAGCACAAACATTGTCTGCTTCAACCGTTCTTTGCAACTCACAATACTCTGTGTCAGGACCACACAAATAAGGAAAACCACAGTATTCCATTTGCTTTCTATGGAAAGAGCTCAAAATGCAACAAAATCCAACCTCTCTATCATTCTTTGTATGCTCCAAAGCGCTCAGCTGCTCACCATTTATCGTGTTACAGCCTATGGATGTACCAACCTTCTAAGTAAAGCAAGCCGGTCACCCAGCAGTCAGCTGCTGCAGTGACTGCAGGACAGGCAGTCTGTCCGGGGGCCAGAAGCTCATGGGCCAGCAGAGGCTGCCAGCGACAGCGCCAAGAGGAGCTGTCAGCCAGCCAGCCTCAGTGAAACAAAAACCTTCCGTTTTCTATCCAAATCCATTAACAGCACAATAAAGAGGCAAGAAGGAGGAAGGGTAACCAGCTCGCTCAAGTACATACACAGCACTGTCTTAAGCTACCAGTTTTCAATTACTTTTCTGCTTTATGGCCCTTAGCACAAGAGGAAAAACGGAGGCAAAATGCAGAAAGCAATCAGTTTCTCTTTCAGCTTCTCATGCATTCACACCAAACCAGAGCGTGGATCAGAGATACCCCCAGGAAGTACTGGAAAACATGTTCAAAGCTTTGTGAAAATTTGTTTTTACAGGACACAGGTCGTTTTGGAAGTTACAAGCAAAGGGCACTAAAGCAAACCAACTGTTTGAAAGGTACCCTCATCAGAAAATTCCTGTGGCATTTCAGACACCCAAAATAAAAGTTTATGACTTCATGATGTTAATTGGGAATACCTTAAAGAAGCCTTGCTAGAAATCACAAGTGCATCCTAGGGACTTTGACCTAAGCTGGAATCTGGCCGTTTCAAGTCTTGCTGCAGAAAGGGTCATAATCCTGAAAACAACAGAAAGGACGTAGCAATGAAGTATGTGTAAGAACAAGATCCACTGGGGGGAAAAAGATGAGTCTGATTTAGTAAAATCAGGATGGGATACGGCGTTAGCCTTATTTGAAACAGTTCCGAGCTGTGAAGTCCCTCTGCGTTCGCGCCGCGGCAGCCTGCCTGCCTCTCGCTGTGGCCCGCCCTGGAGCGCCGCCGACCAGGGACCCCAAGAGGGAGGCGAGGTCGATTCCCAGCGCTGCCCAGAATCCCCCGCTGCCGCCTCCAGCGAGCCGCGGAGCGCAGACAACAGCAGCACCACTCTCCTCACCCTTCTAAATTCTCTGGGGAAAAAAATAAGAATCAGTCAACCAACGTTCTGACTGCGAGTTACAGCAGGCTGCCAAACGCCAACCCCAGAGGCCAGACCGGAGGGCCGGTGCCATGGCTGCAGACCCGGCAGAGCACTGCCCAGCAGCACAGGGAGCGCGGCCGGCCCCAGCCCGTGTGGAGCGGCTGCACAGAGCCCTCTGCCCACTCCATCCCCGGACTGGGGGCCAGGCACCCCGGCAGCCCCTCACCCCGGTGCCTGTTCCGCACGGTGAGCACCTCCCAACCATCGTGCCTGACTGACTGAGCCTGATCCCCCAGCAGCACGGGTCCATCTCCATGGCGTGCTCCCAGGCATCCCTTCCTCGGTGTCGGTTACAACACCATGAGGAGCAAATGTGCCGGAGGGCCTGCTGTGGCGGCAGAGCCATCGCACCAGACTCAGCTCCCCCAGGGGCCTGATCTCCTGCCCCAAGACAGGCCTGGGGGAAGGCAGGGCAGTATGGATGAACAGGAGGAGGGTCTCTCCTCCGACGCGCCCTGCACTGTCACCGCAGCACTCGTCCCCACCACCTGCCCGGCAGCATCGCAGGCCAGTCCAGGAAATGCTGCTGGTGACGCCAGGCCCTGCTGTGCTCGGGCCGCCTCCCCCAGGCAGAGCCCGCAGCACGCAGTGGCTCTGCAGCAGGTCCCAGTGTGGCACAGAGGCAAGATGGCCTCTTGGCTCACTGCAGACTTACTGCATTAGGGAACGCTGGTGTGCGCCCCGAGCAGCCAGAGAGGCTCCAGACGGACAAGCCACTGGCCCTGAAGCCAAGCACCTGAGCACAGGTGGCCTGGGGCGTGCTCGGACCATCCACGTGGGCACCTTTCACCAGGGGACAGCACGTGGCCCCCACGCCACCAGGCCAAGGCATGCCAACGTACCCCATGCCCATGGCAAGGGAGCGACTTCCCGAAGGCCATGCGGGTGCTGATAAATGTGCAGAGCAGTCCAGGACCCTCTGCTGTGCAAAAACAGAGCAAGATGAGCCAGCCGAGCGCTCCAGAGCCCATGCCCAGCTTTGGGAGGTCTGCAGCAACCCAATGGACCCTGGTGCCAGCTCCTCGCCTTCCAGGGGATGGCTAGGAGGGGACAGACAGCATGTCGCCAGCACCACGACCCCCACGTACAGATCTCTCTGGAGCTCTCTCCCTCAAGCCGTGCTGCCCGTTATCACCTGCCCGAGAGCCAGCAGGACCCCCACAGTGCAAGCGCAGTCAGCAGCCTGCTTGGCTCCCCCACACCTGAGCAGTTCATGCTCCAGCTTAAAAAGTCTTTGATAAGGCCTGAAATATTCCATTTCTTCCCCGGTGTGTGATGCACTCAGTCCTGGATGCTATTGAGAACACTAAGAAGGAGGCGGCAGTGAAGGCCATTTCCCTTCCCACAAATGGTTCAAACTTGCTTTTTTTGTGTTACCTTTTTGTTCACTTGGCTGTACTCTAAGTTTAGACAATGAATTGGCTAGACTTTTTAATGATCAAGTTCTTTGTATTTCTCACTAAAAGCTGTCTCAAACAGCACTGTCTTTAGTGACTACGTACATGGCTTTTGGGGTGTTATGTACCTGTGTTTGGCCAAATTGCTATAGCTTACCTCTTTCCTGCAAGTGAAGGTTTTCTGGGGGGAAACAGCATTTGCAGAAACAAGCTGTCCCTTAGGCCCCAACAGCACAAACTGTAGTTTACTGTTATTTACCAGCTGTTCCAGATTTCTTCCTAACCCACATTATATGCAGCATGGAGGTTTCAGCAGCTGTAATTTTACTTCATGCAGAATGTGTTTTTCTTTCACACATCAAGCACCAGCTTGCACAATAACCCAGCAGTCCCATAACGGGGCTCCTGATTTCAGAGATTAGAGCAGGTCTCCAACCCCAGTCCCAGGGTGTCACAAGTATCAGGTATTTGTGTGTATGAATGTCATGCACAGTTACCCCAAAGCTGGTACATGCCTGTGCAGGTTGGAAATACAAAAACAAAACGCAGAGTTTTGATAAAAATTTGGCCATCAAAACAAAAGCAGGAGACTATCTGGGTAGAAATCCAATTTCAAATCACAGTAAATGTGCATTAGTTTTATGGGTATTAGTTATCTGCGTGGGCCTTGAAAAACACTTGTATGGAATAGAGCAGGTACAAGGTCCCATGGTTTTCCTTACCACCCAAAGACTAGCTGTGAAGCAAGTGTAAAGCAGCAGCTTTGGTGATTTACGTTCCCGAGTTCCTTGGACTATTATGTAAGGAGCCGAGAGACATCTCACTACCTGCCTCTCCTCCTCGCTGCACTCTGGCCCACTCTCAATCCAGTGCTTTTTCTTTCCTCCAGCCCTGACGTTACGTCACTGCCAGTTCTGGTTTTCCTCCCCGATGGCAAACATTCATCTCCTGGCTACACTCACTTGCAAGAAGAAACAAGCCTTCTGCCTTGCTCTGCACAGTAATAAAACGAATGACACGAGACTAGACTTCACTGCTAACCGTAAATGCATCTAATCCACTAAAAAGCTGTGGGACCAAGCTTGCAGGACAAGCTGCTCTCAGAACTCTCAGTCCTGTGGGTAAAATGCAGAGCACCAGTTTTAAGAGTACTTTACATGGCAGACGGAGGCCGCTCATTCAGCACACGAGAGCTAGATGAACACAGAACCAGCATTAGCAGCTGATCATTTCCATGATGGGAGAGATTTATCCTGTAGCACTAGATATTGAAGTCTTTTCATAGTGTGCCACCTACTCAATAAAACCAAGATCAGAAGACACTGGCACACATGTAGAGACGATAAAGAAAATCTAATAAAAAGACAGAGATACAAAGACATTTTTAACTCCCGTCATGAGAACTAGACCGAGGATGGAGGCTGGCAAGTGCTCTGTTCAGTCTACGTGCCCCCCCAGCCACCACTATGCTCCCTCCTTTAAGGGGTTCTCCCCTGGGTAAGCATCACCCATCTGAGTGAAAGTCAGGAGCTCTCTCGTAAGAGGCAATGGCAAAGGCCAGCAAAAGAGCACACAAGTCTAAAACCATGATTCTAAAGTTATTTGAAGACACAAGTATATATGGAAAAAGCCTCCGGTTTAAAACATGGGTTATAAACGCCAAACAGTTGTGCCCAGTACTGTAATCAAATGCCATCCTTATTCCATCACAGCTTAAAATAGGTTGAGTAACAAGGCAAACAACTGAAAAATCCCGAGCCGCTGCCAGCGGACACGCAGCAGGCAGCAGCTTCGCGCTGTTTCGCTTCACTTCCAGCGACCGTGGTGTTCGTAGAAGGAAAGCCTCCATTATGATTCAGAAACACAGTGAGCCGAGTGTTGGTACAGCCAGACAAGAACTCCATCGGTAAAGGACAGCCTGCACAAGGACCCACAGACCAGAGTGCTAACCCAGCCCAGCCCCAGTGTCACAGGCATTGCAGGCACGCACAGCGCAGTAACCTCAGGAGAGCCTGTAGCCGCCAGTACAGGAGCAGGAGTCCCCTTACCCCATTTACCCAATCCACAGGACAAAACTGGGCTCAAGTTCATGATCCAGGATCTTCCCAGATCCTCCGAACTCCCTCTGCCAAGCCCAGGTACTTCTCATATTTTAGCTATTGACTGCACAGGCTTTGTTAGCGCTGGAGGCTGAGGCTTTGTAACAAGCCCCGGGAGTTCGGTACATTCTGTTCAGCGTGCCAAAGGCACTGAATAACCACTTCCATTTGCATTTGCCTAAACATAGCCTAAACATACTGCAAGCAAATAGCAGGAATAGGTTTAGCACTCAAGAGCACAATTAAAAGCAAAAAACACCCATCAATAATTTGGTACTTTTCCAGAAAGACCAGAAAAAGCCAATGTGAATCAGAATCATTGAAATGGTATTTTTGTACTGCAGCAAAACCCCAAAGAATATAAAGTTCGAGATGTTTGCCAAGAACTTTAAAACCTATTTTTAACCAGTCAGTACATTTTATGACCTTATCTGTAGATAAGATAAGCTGCTAAATACTGTTTCTGGGGTTTAGGCTTTTTGCTACAGACATGTGCAATCTCTGTTGCTGCCTCAGCCTGACGGCTTTTCTCTGCAGCAGCAGAGACAGCTCGCGGAGAGGTAGCCAGCCTTACAGCAGAACTGCTGCATTATGAATCAGATCATGCTCACCAGGAGAAAGGCAGGCTGGAGTGTTTAGGGTGGGCTAGAGAGAGCCAAGAGACTCGGGGTGCTATTCTTGGCGTTGCCAATGATTCGCCGCATGACCTTGTGAAAGTGACTTAATCGTTGCATACATCAGTTTCTCAGCCTCTTCATGTTAAACATCAGTAGCACCGCAAAACACCCCAGAGGCTGCTTGCTTTAAGAAAAAAGGGAGAAAAAGAATTACACTATCTAAAAAAAAAAACCCCAGGAAATAATGTGGTGCACCTGGGTGCAGTCACATTACTGATTTCAAAGGCAGCTTGGACTGTGTTTGGAACAAAGACTCTAACACAAGCAATAAAAGAGAAATTAAGCGTTAAAAAAGGAACAGCATCCCCTTAAATTATTTTGTCCCTCTGGGTGTTTGATGAGGCAGACATTAGTATAATCGAATACCTGTGAGGTGTCTGGATGCTGTGGAAGTAGGTGCCTCTGACATACCCAGCCAGATTCATCCTCACAGCATCCCTGCACAAGGGAAGCAGGACACCGAGCACTACTGGGTGTGGAGATGGTTATAGAAGAATACTCCCATCGTTAAAGATGCCCATGTCGCTGGATCTGCTAATGCATGCCACCAATTATTTTGAAGAAGCTCCGCCTGGTAACAGCATGGGAGGCAGCCTACCAGCAGCGGAGAGAAACTCCCTCTCACAACTGATGTTACACCAAGCTCCAGGCAGCAGCGCAGGGAGCACACTGGTGCTGACACAACCCTTGCCAACCGGCGTATCAGCCAGCCGTGGTGATGTCAGCGGGTGTCTCATCGACAGGAGTTTCACTGAAACCGTCTCAGCCATGCCAGACGGCACGTCATTCGGCACGGCACGCCCCGTATGGGCCTGCAATGCTCTGTGCTATAGGCACGAACAGCCTCCGGAAGAAGGACCAGATGTATGTTGAAACCTGGGAAGTCCTCAGTTCCCACAGGTCTTCAGCAGTAACTGCAGCAGAGTTTTCCTTAGCACAGCTGCAGGAGCAGAGGGGACTGTTACAATGGGGTACTGGGTTTGCGTGGCAAGGTTTTGGAAGCTGGGGGGCTACAGGGGTGGCTTCCGTGAGAAGCTGCTAGAAGCTTCCCCTATGTCCGATAGAGCCAATGCCAGCTGGCTCCAGGAGGGACCTGCCGCTGGCCAAGGCTGAGCCTGAAGAACTGCAGCCCATGGGAAGGATTCGCATTGGAGAAGCTTGTGGAGGACTGTCTCCCATGGGACCCCCGCGGGAGCAGGGGCAGAGTGTGAGGAGTCCTCCCCCTGAGGAGGAAGGGGTGGCAGAGACACTGTGTGATGAACTGACCACAACCCCCATTCCCCCTCCCCCTGCACCGCTCAGGGGGAAGACACAGAGAAACAAGGAGTGAAGCTGAGCCCAGGAAGATGGGAGGCGGGGGGAAGGTGTTTTAAGATTTATTTTTTATTTTCTCATTATCCTACTCTGATTTGATTGGTAATAAATTAAATTGATTGTCCCCAAGTCGAGTCTGTTTTGCCCGTGACAGTAACCGGTGAGTGCTCTCTCCCTGCCCTTACCTCAACCCACGAGCCTCTCATCGTATTTTCTCCCCCCTGTCCAGCTGAGGAGGGGAGCGATAGAGCGGCTTTGGTGGGCACTGGGCGTCCAGCTGGGGGTCAACCCACCACAAATGGCCAAGCCCATTCCATCCCAATCAAACACCAGCAACAGGCACCTACAGTCCCACTTGCTCCCAGTTTCCGGCCAGTTGCACCAGATAGCTCTGGCTGCTGCACAAAGCCAAAATGCAGCTCTGCGTTACCTCAGGGAGCTATTATTTCTGCTGCTGTGCCATGGCAGGATTTCGTTCCTCTGTAACAGAAGGCTCTGGCCTGCACAGCTTACCCCAAAACATCCACACTTCAGTATCAGAATACGCCAAATCTGGAAACTGTTTCTTTGCTGTGGCCAATCCCCAGGGCTGACTCAGGTGAGAAACATCCACTCTTCTCTGCTAGATGCACCATGTGCTTCACTGGCCACCCACATGCCAGAGCCTGGCACTCAGACAGGAAGGTAGAGAAGGCAGGCAGGAGAGGAGGTGATTAGAAGATGAACTGGTAAGTAAAAAAAATAGAATTGGAGCATGAAAAAATGTGGAAAATGGGAGGGAACACAAGTGTAAAACCTCTGTAAAACTAGAGGGTGCACAGAACTGTGAAAGGGCAACCAGATAGTTTGTGGAAGAAGGTCAAAGAAAAAGGATACGTACACCACAAGCATCAGAAACTTTCATGTTTCCTCTCCTGCTACTTCCAAAGCAGGAAATACAAGCAGCAAATGCCCAGAAACCACCACAAGAAAGGTCTGCCGCAGCTGGTGTAGGCAAGGCAGGGAGGCAGCACTGAGCCCAGGGACAGGCTCTGCACCAGCATCCCCCACAGCACCGCAGGCTCTGCGGGACTACCCCAAAACGCGAGCCTCAGCCCCCACTGCAATAAACGGGAGTCTCCACACAGGAGAAATGAGTCCATCTGCTATGTTCTGGGTTTGTTTTTTTGGGGGGCATTTAACTACATTCATGAACCCATTGTAATCAGATACATACGCCTGTGCGAAAGCTCTTTTCCAAAATACTGGCAGCCATGGCAGCAGAAAACACGACCCCTGTCTGATTCCCACGTTCACTGGTAAAGCTCAGGCAGATCCTAGATTGCATTCTGCAGACCAGATTCACAGCTCCACCTCAGCATGCCACCTCATGGTTGACTGGGACGAGCTGTCTCCTCTTTCTGCGCACCACACAATCTCACACTTGCTGTTTTCACTCCTTTACTTCTAGGTCAGCTGCACCTTCGCCAAACAGAAATACTGCGATTCCCAAGAAAGGAATTGTGACAAATCGCTTCAGACAGCGACAGCAGCTCTGTGACTGCTAACTCACGGTAGGGTGAGGCTTCTGGACAGGAACTGTCATCCCTGTTTTACAGACAGGAAAATAAGCACCTCCTGAAGGCAAGGACACAAAATGGCACTTTCTCAATCACCAGATCAGCTGCTTTTGAACACTAATAATCATTTCCGTTTGCTCTGCATTTACCACATTAATCCCACGGGCACACAGGAGCACCGGCCATTGACTCTCTCCCCCTCTCTGTTCCTTAACAGCCACAGTTCTCTCCCCTCACTCTGTCACCAAAGACCCTTTTATTGGACGCCCTCTCTGACAAATCAATTACATGACAAACTCAACTCAGATAAACTCGGGGCAATTACTGTACCTATACCCAGCGTGAAGTCCTCTGCTGCTTCTCCAGGGGGCTTTGTACACCTCCTACGCTGTTTTTTCCCCTAACTGTATCAGTAGGGCAAACAGAAAACAGTATTCCTCTCAAAGCATCACTCCAGGGGAGGAGCGATCATGAGTTACAATGGTCCCATCACTGCAGTATTTTGTCATTGCCAACAAAACCATTTATAAGATCCCAGAGCTGCAGATTACACAAGACCTAATGTAAAGAAAACTGCTTGTGCCACTGAACTGGTGCGCCTGATGGCATCCCCGCTCCTGGCAGAGGCCAGGGACACACCGGGGACCCGGTGTGCGTCTTGGACCCGGGCTGCCTGAAGAAGTCGGGGCGCAGTCAGCTACAGCATGAAGCGACAGCAGAGAAATTCCCCACACAGCCAGCCTCAGCACGCGCTGGGTGGAAGGCAGCTTAACCCACTGTCAGGCGCTGTCTCCATGAAGACTTAACTCAGGATAACTTGTCAGCTATGTGCTTACGTTCTGGCATCCTGCACATGAAGTTACCCACGTGGAGATACTCCAGCGGTCCTGGCTGTGCTTGCAGAGGCTGGCAGAAAGGGACTGGGGGTGGGTGGGACACAACACACCAAAAAAAACCACAACAAACAAATTGAAAACCCTACCCCAAGTAAATCCCATCCCCCCAACTCTGCTAAACCCTTCCGCTGCCCCCCAAACCCAAGCCTCACAATGCAACATGGCCCCTGCACAGCCGAGCCAGCTCATGTCTTTCTGCGCTCTTCTCCAGTTGCCCGCCCAGCCGCTGTGCTAACACGGACATGGTGGTCATCAAGAGGCAATACATCCGGGACTCCACTGGGCCCTCGCAACAAAACGACTTCCCAGAACAGAGCTGAAACTTGGTCAAGATCAATTAGCAAGGGAGGGATTGAGACAAGGACCCAAACCCTTCTGATTTGCACTACCCACCACTGGCCACCACACACAAACCTTATTTTAGTTTTGCTGCTTCTCCCATTTAGAGAAGCCCCCTTGACAAGCACACACCATGGTTCCCCCAAACTGACAGCAACCTCAGCTGTTTGTGAGACATAAGTTCTCTGTCTACAGATGCATCAAATGGGTCTCAACTTCTCCACCGCAGCCAGAAGTGGGATTTTTTTTCCTAGGATTTAGGAAATCTTTTAATCTTCTACCTCCGAAATCTGTAATTCTACTTTTTAAAGTCCATATTCACAGAGGGAGATTGAAGTGACCAACCTGCTGGTACCAGGAAGAGAAGAAATGCTGTTTTTCATTCTTCAGCTGCAGTTCATGACATCTCATTTCACAGTCACCATCCACGAAAAGGCTTATGTAAGAGTTAATGCAGAGACTGAAGTGACTTACAGAGTGTTTCCCTACAAGAAAAACACCCAGCAAAACACTGAGAAGGAATTGTATTTGCATATGACTCTTGCTAGGGGACAGAACAGCATTTGGGATTGGTGCGATCTTGAGATTTGGCAATATTAAACATCGCTTAGTACCAGAGACACTTGGACATACCAGGGAGAGTCCAACAAAGGGCCACGAGGATGATGAAGGGATAGAAGCACATGGCATACAGGGAGAGGCTGAAAGAGCTGGGAGCATGCGCGCTTGAGAAGAGAAGGCTTGGGGGGATTTTATCCATGTGTAAGTACTGATGGGGGAGTACACAGGACAGAGCCAGACTCCTCTCAGTGGTGTCCAGTGTCAGAACAACAGCTGATGGGCACAAACTGACATACAGGAAGATCTGTTTGAGCACAAGAGAAAAATCTTTTTCCTGTGAACACTGGGATAGGTCACCAGGAAGGCTGTGCAGTCTCCAAGCTCAGGAGATATTCAACTTGTCTGACAGCGCTCTGCATAACCTGCGGTAGTTGCCCCTGCTTTGAAGAGAGAGTTGGACTAGATGATCCCCAGAGGTCCCTTTCAACCTCAGCTGCCCTTCAATTCCGTGAGAAACAGGAGGAATGTGACTTGTTTAGTCTAGAATGATAAAGCCGAGGGCGGGCAAAACAGAACCTTTTGAAGACGACAGTGTTCCATGCTTCTTCTTCTCAGTATAGATCAAGAAGTAACAGACTGTTTTGGGGGGAAAGAAGATGTAGGTTGAGTTTCTACAGGTAAGACTAACTAAGTGCTGGAAGAGGCTGTGGAATCCCACCACCAGCAAATTTAAAGAGGAAAATAGGTGAACAGCTATCACAATTGCATAGCTCATGGAATCATCATAGAATGGTTTGGGTTGGAAAGGACCTTAAAGCCCACCCAGTGTCCCCCCCCACCCTGGGCAGGGCCACCTCCCCCCAGCCCAGGTTGCTCCAAGCCCCGTCCAACCTGGCCTTGAACACCTCCAGGGATGGGGCAGCCACAGCTTCTTGGGGCAACCTGCGCCAGGGGCTCACCACCCTCACAGGCAAGAGTTTCTTTCCAGTATCTCATCTAAATATCCCCTCTTCCAGTTTGAAGCCATTCCCCCTTGTCCTATCACTGCATGCCCCTGTAAAAAGCCCCTCAGATACTGGAAAGCTGCTACAGGGTCTCCCCAGAGCCTTCTCTTCTCCAGGCTGAAGAACCCCAATTCTCTCAGCCTCTCGTCATAGGAGAGGTGGTCCAGCCCTTACTTATTATTATCCCTTAGTTATTATTAATCTTGCTTCAGAGGGAACCTGACTTCCCATCACATTTCAATGATTTAAAAGGTATCTACCGCCCTCCCCCAATCTTCTGCTCCCCTACAAACCCAGACTTCTGTGTTCCAGCTTTTTTTTTTTTGTATCTGTGGCATGTGAAAGGCTCTGAAATGGCTTTATAAAGGCTCAGAAGAACAATGCACCTCTTTAGAAACACTATTCCAGTTGCATTGTAGATTTCATTATTTCAGAGCTAGAAAAGCTGATTTAAAAAGGTGAAAGTCACAATCTTCTGAAAGCTGAAAACTCACATTTTCCCCATTTATACTGTACAGTCAATGAGGACACAATTTAATCCACTCTACAGATTCCTCAAAAACTGCTTGGAGTTTTCAAAAATTCTTCTTCAATTTGTTTAGTTAAAACTAAAATCTACAGAAGCATGGTTTTGTTATATGCTGTGGTTTACGTGCTGTTATACACAGTTTATCATAACCCAAGGTAAGCTGTGGTCATCTGAATCGTATCTATTGGCTTCTCACTCTTCGGCACTTTGGCTAATATCTTCCTGCCTGGTTCCACAAAACCGTGCACATCACTGAACAGAAGTGGCAAACCCTCCGGTTTGCCACGTGTTTCCGCAAATGAGCCTGTTGAAGGATGGCCACAATAGCACTCCCTTTGCACGTGGGCAACACTCAGCCAACTGTCACCAGAGCTGGACCATGGGCAGGGGCTGTAGGACACACGCAGCTGTTGCTCACTAGCTCGCCCTCCTCTTCTCCCTGATCACCTGAGCACAGACATTATGATCCTACCTGGCATAAGCAGGTTGTGGCATAATATATACATGGTTAAGGAAAAGAGAGTCAAGGTGAAGCTCTGGTGTACGCTGCCAGATGGACCACCTTAGTGCCTGGGAAGCTCCGCCGCCTCTGTCAAGCTCAGACCCCTGCACCTGCGACTGAAGCCCAGCCCTAGACAGCACACTAACAGCGAGACTAACCTCTGCTGCAGCAATCACAGCAAGAGCAAAGTAGTATTTCACCAGCCTTGTAAGTAAAACACTGTTGAGCTTAAAGGCTTGAGTGGCAAAGACAGGATAAATACCCAGTAACGTGTCCCAGCGTCCAGTTCACTGATGTATCTGACGCATCACCACTGCCGAGGGTGTTACTGCAGGCTCCTGCACCCCTGGTCATCATTAATAGTACAACGGCTTACTTTTATCACTTCCACAGTGTAACAGGAATGCCTCACTGTAGGTACAGTCACTTTCTAATCATTTGCGACACCAAGCACAAGTCTTCTGACTCCAAAGCCTTGTGTCTTGGCCTCAGTGGTAGCAGTTTCATAGAGCAAGAGAAGCGAAAGCAACATCACCAAAAACCTTAAGTGCAAGTGAAGCAAGAATTTCTGAAGCAAGAGTTTGGCCCCATTCTCTGCTGAACTAGAGCTCCTCTACTTCTCCCTGGACTTCAGCCCCTGCTTCAGTCCTTCCTGCTGCCCCTGGATGTGGCAGGACTGCAAAGCTTCCCTAAGGAAGCTGCAGACTCCTCTGTAGGCGAGGCCACCAGCAGCATCTCGGCACTCTCTGCTCTCCTCTTGGCTCTACCCCATATAAACAGAACTCAGAAAAGTGCTGACCACAAACGCACCCAGAGCCCTGCCAGCCTACACCAACACACAGGAGAGCTCAGCCAGGAGCAGGCAGTGGCTTCAGTAAAGCAGCCTCCACCACTTGGATGGTAGAGCAGAGAACAGGCAGCTTCAGCCCAGACGTCTCCAGTGAGCCCTTGCCCAGGTGGAGCCACCACGGCAAGAAGCTGGCAGCGGGCAGGAAGACTCGTCTGCGGACAGCGGTTCCTAAGGAAGGAAGGTGCGCACAGACAGATGGAGCGCTGCAGGAGCCAGTGGGCAGAGTCATCCTGTCTCAGCAGCAGCAGGCCACAAGCCAAAGTGACAATGCTCCTTAAAATGACAGAAAAGAAAAATATCCACTAAACTGGGTAACTGAGGAAGGGAAAGCCACCGTGACCTTGCTCCTGCCAGCAAACTAGCTGGTTTGAGGCTTGGCAGCAGAAAGATCGCAACTTTTTTTTTTTTTTTTGCTATCCTCTGGGAAAAGATCTTTATTCTGTAGGAAGGTTTTGCAATCCTAAAGAAAGCTCAATGGAAGAGACAGGTAAGAAAAGAAATTGGATCGCAAGACTGTTATGAATTTAACTTGCTAGTATAAGTGTGTATACTGGGCATGCAAGCAGAAATCAAATACCCTAAAAATACCCCAAATGCAGCCTGAGAACAGAAAATTGTTGCCTAATCAAATACTAACTTCATTCCAACTAATGCCTGCATTTTTTAATCAGGTACCTTGCACATGATGAATTTGCTTTCAAAGCACAGACCTTTCAAACTCTAAAGTAGAAAAAAATAATCAGTTTAATTATCTAGAAGCCAAATCTAGGTGAGTCAGTGGTGCAAAGGGACCACCTACTTGAAGCCCTGCCCTGACACCCCCTATTCACAGGGTCCGCCTTTGTGTGCTTTTTATTTTTTTTTTTAAGTTTTCCTTTATTTTAGTCTACATTTGTCTTAATAAATTTATCTTAAATATTGGAAGTGGTGTTTCTGATAGCACCATTTCTGTTGCTGTACTGAAGCCACGGAGAAATTCAGACTAAGGTATCCTCCCAAGCGTATGACAAACGCTCAGCCTAACCTTGTCCTTTAGAAGGCACCTGACAAGTGACATTTGTCAACGTTGCTACATGCTCCGTCACCTCTTGTGAAACAAGAAAGCTGGAATGCTCCATGCACGATATGGGACGCAACAGGGCAGCAGTCGCTAGGGGAAGAAATTCAATCAACGTGCAAGCTTTTGTCCGCCTAGCTGCTTGGAGATCCATTTGTGCAAGGTTTTTAAAAACAGCAAATAAACCTGTGGCTACAAATAGAAAACTAGCTTTTGCAGGTGGCAGCTTTTAGGGAACCAGCAATGAGACTCAGCCTGCTTCAGTGGCTGACACCTGCTTGTAAGGGACTGAAAGGCACAGACAGATGATACAGCTACTGCAAGAGGAGACTGATCGCCCCGGTGCAGCTCTCAGCCAGCAAACAGACCATGCACAAGCATCTTCTCCCACACCCGCTTGCATTTGTCTCCTGCCTCACGTTTGTCCAGCAGCCAGTCTGGCAGGCTTGATCTTCGGTGGAGATCCTGCAGCCTCCAGGAACACAAGTAACCCCCAGAGATCCCCACCGTCAGCCTCGCGCACAGGCTGAGTACCAGGGCAGGCAGCTGGCAGAAAGTCAGCGGAGTCTTAGTTACTTCCTTGGACTCTAGACTGGGCTTGAAAGCGGCAAAGAGCACGCACGGGCAGGCAGGGAGCTCACGGGTCCTCCTGGTGGCACTGAGACCCCCACGGGGTTGGCACGGGGTGACGGGAGCGTCTCAGCATGAAGGCCTTTTTGAAAGCCTCGTGGCACCAAGGCAGCACGATGAAGCCTGCTCCACCGAGTGGCAAAGGGAGCCAAAGCTCGTGCCGCAAGGTGCAAGGCAACGCACTTTACTCCTTCACGAACACGCGGAGCTTGCTTTCTATTTACACTAAGGCCTTGGGCAACGAAGAGTAAGAAAGAAGCCTCAAAGAAGCAAAATATGACTTCACCTTACAGTACAAACTTTAATCCTGGTGTGGCTTCCTGTAAGGCAATAAGAAGTCTGCTACCATCGTCTTTTTTTGTTGTTGCTTATATGCCATCATTCTGTGAAAAAACACAGAATTACACACAATATTGTGAGCATTTTTTCAACCGGACCAACATTTGAAGTCACTGTACATTACCTGCTTATGTACAAAACAAACAAAACCCCCTATTGAATAGTGTATTGAATTTCTTTGCCATTGTAAGATGCTTTACTCTCTCACCTACTCAGAGGTAGAAAACAAACAGATAAAGACAGCTAAAAACAAGCTATCTTTTTCCATTTAAAAGATATGTTGTTTCCATTAATGCAGCGAACAACTGCTAGCCTGTCTCTGTAAGCAAGGACTGTCCCCGAGCCTCGCCAAGACCAGCCTAGCGAACCAGAGGTTTCTTGGTCCTGCAAACTGACTCATACTTGAGAGCGAGCAGAGATCTTTAGTGCCTGTTTGATAGCAGAAATAAAGCAAGTCCTCACCAGGCTTCGTTTCACCTTATGGGCCAAAATCCACAGTTAACGTTAGCCGGTGAAACTTGTGCCAGCCTGGGAGGAACATCGCGATCACGCAGCTGAGCCCCAGGGCTTGTCTCGCGGCTTCCATCCACCTCCCTCTGCCCGCACAGCGCCAACAGCGCAGCGGAACAGCACCCGTTCGGGGTGGAACTGCAGCACTGTGACTTTCCACATAGCGAGAGGCGACACAGTTCTACACAGGCTGGTATAACGCCTATGTATTCCCTTCCGTTACAACCCGCGTCTTCTGAAGGCCCAGGCTGCTGCTGAGATGCAGGTTCAGATGAACTCAAGGCAAAAATAAATAAATTTAAAACCCCAAAATCAGTCACCGCTTTACAATTCAAATTCATGTGAAGAAACCAATCTGTGAATGCAAAATTAGATCAGCTCAGATTCACAGCCAGATTTTTTATATAAACAGATCAAGCTCATTCAGTCCTGCAATCCTGGATTTGCCCCATTTTCAGTATTTTTCTAGTTTTGCCATGTTCTTCCTAAACCGTGGACCCTGGAGTGCAATATTTTAGATGCGTTATAATCACATGTGTACCATGGCACTCCCCTTCTATTTTCTGTTTTCTCCCCGCGAACATGCAGGGATATGTACTTGCAGATATGACGTTTCAAACAGCTCTACCTACTGTCAAGGCTTCGCATCACAACTGTTTCTAGTAGTTCATAGCATTGCCAGACCACGACTGTTCCACCTGTATTTTCCACGCCAAAAGCCTGTCTCAGGTTGAAGTCTTTGGATTTGCACAAAGCAAATCAGCTATTTTCAAGAACAAGAATGGGGAACAATATAGTACCTTAAGCACAAACCCATTAACAACTGCAACCTCAGAGGAGGGTCTGACAGGCAGGCAGGGGAGGAACTGAGAGGCTGCAGACAAACAAAATAAAGCAAGCAAGCACCGTGTAACTACTGTACTGCATACACGATGCTGATTCTTCCCCAAGGAATTATGTCAACTAAGTTAAATTTTTCACTGGGACTAATACTTTCACTTAATTTATTTTTATAAATCAATCTGCATAATGTAAGCTGGCATCCTTCACGTTTCAATTTTGCTTACGGTAATAAAACCAACTCTGCAAATCATCCCCAGCTATATGTTATTTTTATATCTAAGAGCACCAAGTGATAGAAGCTTGGCAGGGCAGATCTGACTAAGACAGAGAAAAATTGTTCTACTTCCCAAACGTACCAGAACAAGACCATGCTCCATAGCCTGATTTTAAAGCAGTAGGATGAAAATGACTCAGCCTACGTTAAAATTAGAGGCATGATGAGATCGAGACTGCAAGTACTGAATTAAATGCATTTTTACTTGACTTCAAGAAGTTTTTTTGTTAATGCCTGGTAAAGGAAATACTGGAACATAGCAACTTTAGAAGTCTGTGGAACAGTCAAACCTACGAGGAGGTGTTCGACGGAGCAGAGTGCCACCTGCCACAGCCATCGCCGTAGGGGAGCAGGGCTGGTGCTGTGGGCCTGGCTCCCTGCGACCGGGCAGCCCAGCCTCCCCGCACCATGGGGGACGAGGTGAGGCTGGGACGAAACTGGACAGTGGCTGCACCGTGCCACACACACACCTGTCGGCAGCGGTGTCCCAGCAGCAAGGGCTCCGACGAAAGCCTCCACAGCCACCTCCGGCTCCTCCCGTTCCCTGGGACCCCCACCCAAGCCCACCTCTCCCCCGCTGCTGGGAAGCGGCCCCAGCCCAGCAGGGAGATGGAGATGCTGCAGGCGAGCGCTCGCCTCCCCACTCTCTGCAGAGAGCTACTACCCAAAACATGTGGCACCATCCCTCACCAACAAAAGCTTTTCTCAAATCGAATACTGACACAACTTACACAGCTGTGAGTCATTTAGCTCAGAGTAACCCTGACAGGTTTTGCTGTATCTTCTGCCACTTCTCTTTGTGCTCAGAGACAGAAGCACAGTGTTTCTGGGGCCTTTTATACTGGCTACTTACTCNCCGTTCCCCTCCTTGCAGACACAGTACCCAGAGCCAGAAGGAGTGCTTCACAGCTCAGCGTTTCTGCCTGCTGCCTCCCCAGGCTTCTCCTTTCTCTCACAGGAAATCCTCCAGCTGGCCCTGGTTTGTTCTCTAGGGCATTTTAAATGCAGCTTCTTTGCATCAATTGAATTCAGGTGCACAGAGGCACTTGGTACCTGCATGTGGGTGTTGCTCCTGATGAGATTTCCTTACTTTCCTCATTGCCTAGGTTTCCTTCTAAGCAAATCCCTAATGACCAAATTAGAAGCAGAAAAGAGTAATTCTTTCAATTATTTTCTTTCTGCAATATATATACACACACGCACACGTTCTTTAAAGAAACGTGGGAAACCAACTGCCACCAAAGGACTCTGTGTCTCCCAGCATGGATTAACAAAGTCCCGCCTAAGTTTGTGCTGAATGGTTTGCACAAATAGCTGTTGCCATTTTCTCTGTAATAGGAGGACGCAGAGGACAATATAGTAATAAGCTACGATCCCATCCGTACAGTCAGTGCTGGCTGCCTCCCTGCGGCTCTGGTACAAGCCCGGAGGGTCAGAGAGCTGCTGAGGAGCAGCGCGCGGTGCTCTGGAGGTCAGGACGACAGGCAGAGCACGGCTGACCAGCCTTTCAGGCACGGGTCACTTTTACCAACCCGATACTGAATGGTTGTGGTGCGTAAGCGAGGATGAGAAACCACAGGCCACCAGCATTTTGATGCTAACAATTTGAAAAAATCAGCAAGACTACATCACAAAGAATCTGTTACTGACTGAACAACACAGAGCCCTGTTTATCTGGATGGACATGCGTGAAATAAAGGTTCCACTATAAAAATAATTTGCATCGGCCGCTTGTGAACTTTGCGTTCCAGTCTGAATACGCTGCTTCAACGAGGGCGGTTTGTCACCACCACATCTCACACTGTATGGCACATTATGACAATGGGGGGATCTAGCTTTGCTCCATCTGGAGGAGTGGAATTTTTCATTTCCCCAGACCTTTATGCTTAGAAGCAAAATTATTTACAAGTTGGTGTCATAAAACCATGGGCAAAATTTTACCTTAGACATCAATTCTGTGGGGACTTAAGCAAACGCATATTGTGCCTTTCTAAGGTTTTCCTGGGGAAGGGTGGTGTCCATAAAGGGCACTAGTCTCTCAGGGATACGGGGATGACTGAAAACACAATACAAATGAGAATTAGCGACTGCAATGCACAGTTCAGTCACCATACCAGTGTGATTCCCATTACCCGTCTCCACAATATGCTCACCACCATGACACTGGGCGTCCCAGTGGGTTGACACCAGCTCAAGCCCACTGCTCCCTTTGAAATTCCTCTGCTAGTTGTTCAGATATTTTATTCCAGGCTTGGCTGAGCCACATAATCCCCCCGCCATGCCAGTCCGGCCAATCAGGGAGATATTTACACCATCAGCTGATCCACTCAGCTGTTGATAGCTGTTTATCTCAAAGGCCACCCTCTGGTCCCCTTCACGATGAGATAAAGTCAGCTTCTTTGCATCACTCTCCGAGCACGCCATCACCCTTGCCCACCTCCACCATCACCATTGCCCATCTCCACCGTCACCATTGCCCACCTCCACCGAGCGCTTTTCCCTGGTGGGGTTTATTCGGAAAGGCACCATCCACCCCGCAGGGTTTACCGAGTCACATGCTTTCTGGAAAACCCATCTGTTGTATTGACCTGTGGAAGAGAGAGGATGGAGGTCAGGAATGACCTGCAGCGCGTGTGGCACAGCCTCTCCCAAAGGGATGCCTCTGTGAATGCCAGGTGCGATTTCATGGCGAAGCTTCACACCGTGACCCCTCGTCCTTCGGGAGGCAAAAGGAAGCCGTGTTCTTGGCAGATCCCGTATCCCCCTCCTGTGCAGCAGTGTGGGGCTGCAACTCGCCCCTCAGCCCGGCCGGAGCTGTGTGACTCAACAGAGAAGTCTGCGTTCCTCCAGAAAAGTCTCAGGGGGAAAGAAAATGCAGCTCAATTACTTGATGTGCCCTGTTCATCATATACGCTGAATTCTGAGGGGCAGAGCCCCTTAGGCTTTGTTCATCCAGCCAGTCCTTGCTTTCCCAAAGCCGTGTGGGGACTGCAAGAAATTACTGATTGTGCACGTTTCGTAGGAGACCACTGGAAGGGTGGAACGGGAAAACCAACCGGGAGGAGGCAGGCTGCGGTATAGCTGGAGGGGGTGAATCACTCTCCTTTCAGAAGCAGCATCATTAGCCTGGAGCTAAAAGAAGCAAAACAGGGAGTAAGGGAGGGCACTTGCCGGGAAGAATATCCTCATTTGCTTTTTTTCTGTTTGTTTTGTTGTGTGTTTTTTTGATGCCTGACAGCTATTACGGCTAAGTAGCAGAACCTGTGACAATACAGAGAATATAATTGTTTTGCTCTGAGGATAGGGGCAGCATTTTCACCAAACAAGAATGGACGTGTTGGGTTGTTTTAATTCCTGGCATAGCTGGGCATGTCTTATCTCCGGCTCAAAAAAATGGAAATGCAGAATGAAGACAGCCAGTTGTCTCCTTAGGTAACTACACACAACTTTCACCACAGGATAGGAATTGTTGGCAAGATGAACAGTACAGAGAAACTTAGTATTGCCAGCTGAATAGATCTGTCACATTTCTTTCTGCAAATGTTATGTCTACTACTACTACAAATAGCACAGCTGAGTGATAAAACTTTAAAAATGTGAAAAAATATTTTCTCTATTTTCAAGTCTGTGTGCCTTGTGAATCTGACAGCATTTTGTTTTGTCAAAGTCACGTTTCAGGCCCCAGCACTTCTCCTGCCGTTGCACCCGTGCTCATCGTTAACAGCAGCAGAGCTTGAACAGACTTTGCTGCAGCTCACACAGGACAGAGAAGGCAGTCTCGTTAGGTATCTTTTAATTAGAAAGAAATAGGAATGAGATAACCTTATACAAGAATATTGCCCTTAAAACACTGACGCGTGCTCTTTGATGTCCACTGGCGAAGGCCTGGCCCTACAGAGACTGAAAGAATTTCATGTTGCCAGATCCTTCCTTCCACAAGTACACTGATTTATGTACTTCTTTAGGATCAGGTCTTAGATGACACTATTTTTAACTACATGAGGAACAAGCAAGTCTAAAACACCTTAACCCTCCAGCTGAGTCTCTCTATATTTTAAAGCCATTCTAATATGCACAGAATTAACGTGTATATTACTCAACAGAGTAAACAGCAAGTGCTGCAGTGAGTCTCATGTCACTGATTTCACAACTGTAGAGAAATATGCTACTGTAAATTAACTAGTACATTATGGTGTGTTATAAATAATTAAAACTAAAAGTACAACTGAGAAAATGAAGCAAGAACATTCTGCAACCCAGTGTTCTTCTTACCCTACTTAATAATTTCCTAATTTGAGTAAAACACTAAATCTGAGTCTGTTTAAGCATTTGTTGGTATCATTTATTAATTTAGAAAGCACCTTGGTCGCAAAAAAATTAAAATGTTAAAACCTACACACAAGCCAGTCTCAGATAAATCCAATCTGCAAGCCACCCAGAATAAACTGGTCCTTCATCATTCCTGGGTCTCCGAGGTGAAGCCAAAGGGAGCGTACCACAGAAGTGGGGACCCACCCAGGACAAAGCTCTGCCACTAACTGTGGGACATCAAGAGCTAAGAAAGAACCCATCCTACCTGATACCAGAGGACGAGGGAAAGAGATGGGCTTCTCCGGTCATCCCAGCTGACACCACCTGATGCTCAAGGAGGCGAACAGGAACTATGTGTCTCTCGTCAGCCACGCTCTTCCACAGCAGTAGCTGCTTCACAGCATCGCAGGCGTGACTGACAGCCGAGTGCAGGGCACAGTCGGGAAAAATAGGTTCTGCTTTGGCACGTGAATTTAGAGCAGTCCAGCTTTTGAGACCTAGAGATGAGAAGAGACAGATAGGTGAACAGCGTATGAGTAATATCACTGTATTTTTTGAGGGATTTTTAAAGCAGACCAAAAATGCTTTTATGCAACTTCTTAGAACTCTGCTTGCTCCATTACTTCAATCAATGGCAACTGTCAAATTGTTTTTGCAGGTTTTTTTTTTATTTTTATTTTTATTCTTCCATTTCACTGAAATAGCAGGTCTCTTTTTAGATAGACATAAAAGGGTCCGACAAAACCTGCTGCTTCATTATCTCCAGATGAATTCCATTTTCTGTTCCTTCACTCCTCTCAGCATCTTGTTCTGCCTTCTCTGGAGTACCACAGAGCTTTCCACCTGCCTACCTGCCTTTTTTTTTTTTTTTTTTTTTTTTGTAATTTGTTGGTATTTATTCACAGGACAAAAGGTTTTATCAATTAATCTACTGTTTATGCTGTCTGAGCTATCCCTGACCTTCATTGGAATGGAGAACAATCCCTACTGACAAGTTAGGGCCAGACCTTGCGCTGCTCCCGTGCAGTACAGCACCATGGAGGCGATCTAATTGCCCACCTTCCCCCTCCAAAGCAGCAGGTGGGCTGCTGAGGGATGGATGGAGTCCCCTGGATGAACTTTAAGGAAGAACTCCCCGTGTGGAGAGAGCTCTGACCCTGTTTCCATAGCCTCCAAGAAGGGCGTTCCTGCATGTTGGAGTCCACCAGGCATGGAAGGCTCCTTGTTGGTGCTGGCTCAGGTGGGTCCACAGGAGCCCCTGGGCTGCTGGCTGGATGGTACACGGCACCCACCTCCCCATCACTGTGAAAGGGGAGAGGCAGAGGGAAAAGCTTTAAATACCTCCATGACCTTGGCTTGGGCAGTCCCACTGGAGCAGATGGAAACCGTAAGGGACAGGAGTCCTCCTGCTTCGCACCGTGAGGCAGCTTCCACCTGGCGGAGTGGGGGCACGAGCAGCAAGTGAGAATGGCCCAGGGGAAAAGCTCGTTTGTAATTGCCCTCTGACGGTGGGAAAAAGGATCCTCCACCCATCTGTTACTGCCTACACTCGCTATGGCACTCTTACATGGAGGCTGAGCAGAGGACGTGACAGCCTGTTCTGGTACCAGACGCCCCACAGGCTGCCCCAGGGAGACTCTGGACCATATGAGATTCGTCAGGCACTGGGCCATGCTGGGAAAGAACGGGATGCTCCTGCAGGGATGCACTTCCCCAGGAGATCCTGACTTCTGGACAAAGCCCCGTAGCTGAGAGCAGAAGCCTGTAACGCTGTCCTGCCACGGATGGGGACACCGCTGGGTCTGTGCTGGCTATAAGCAAGGACAGTTTATAATTCCCGCTTTTTTATAATAGTGACAGATTAATCCTGTGTTTGCTAATCCACCAGGACAGCATAGCTGACACGAGACTCCTCCAGGCTGCAGTGGGTGCTCACAGCTGGGTGAGCCAGAGATTGTTAAGCACACAGTTAACTCCCACAGACTGACTATTTCCTTCTTTTTTATAACCATTTCTTTAGGCAAGTCTCTCCTGGTATTTTAAAAATTCATTTTAATCAATTTAAAATTAATAAAGAAACAGTGAAATCCTTAGGGCCTGAAAGCTCCAATCTCTGCGGCGCTGGAAGTGATGAGTCAGCTGCAGCACAGCCCGCCATGGAGCTGCCGAGGGACGCCTCCGAGGAGCTGTGCGTGCTGAATTAGGTCACTTGCTTTGCTATTTACAGAGAGGCAACTGTCGCTGCCGTTGGATGCTTCCTTCTCTCTGCCGTGAAAGAGGCTCCGTGCCGCGGGGGCACCACGCCGGCGACACCTCGCCATCGCCGCAGACGCTGTGGCTCTGTGCGGCGCAGAGAGCGAGCCTAGAGGAGGAAAGGGGCCGGTGGCCGCCAGCAGCGGCGACACGCGGGGTCCCGTCCCACTCCTTCAGTGCGGTGCGGCATCCCCTCGGGGGGACCCGGGCCCCGGCCGTGGCTACGGACACGCGCTCGGGCCGGGAGTGCAGACCAGCCCCGGCAGCCAGCCCCGGCTGGCACCTCGCCCAAACCGGGGCTCGCGCCAGGCCCAGCTCCGCTCCATGGCCGGGACAGGCGCTCCCTGGCGCCAGGGCAGAGCTGCACTGCTCCCTCGCTAATCGCCCGGCTCTAATTGCCGCACCACAGTCCGAACAGGCAGCTCCTACGGCAGCTCTCCAGAGGATTAACATTAAGCCTCCGCTTTGTCTAATAACGCGGCACGTGAGGAAAAGCAGTTCCCACCTCATGTGTCTGCAGCACGTGTGCCACGCAGGCCAGTCACCTGCGTGTCTGTGGGCCACGGCAGCGCCCGGGTGCCAGCACCCCAGCGGGCCAGCGCGGGGCCGCAGCGGGAGGCTGGTGGCCATGGGCTGCAGGCATGGAGAAACGCTCTGCCCCGCTCCCCGGGGCCAGGGAATGGGGGAGGCCGAGGAGCTGTTACGGTGCTCTCGCAGCATGAAGGTTCCCGGTCTGTAGCAGAGGAGCCGGAACACAAAGAGGATGTGGAGCTGTCGGAGCGGGGCCAGAGGAGGCCCCGGAGATGCTGCGAGGGCTGGAGCCCCTCTGCTGGGAGGACAGGCTGGGAGAGTTGGGGGGGGTCAGCCTGGAGAAGAGAAGGCTCCGGGGAGACCTCAGAGCCCCTTCCAGTGCCTAAAGGGGCTCCAGGAGAGCTGGGGAGGGACCCTGGATCAGGNAAGCGTTGGCTGCCCCATCCCCGGAGGTGTTCAAGGCCAGGTTGGACGGGGCTGGGAGCACCCTGGGCTGGGGGGAGGTGTCCCTGCCCAGGGCAGGGGGTGGCACGGGGTGGTCTTTAAGGTCCTTTCTGACCCAAACCCTTCTGTGATTCTATGAACAGGACTAATGAAAGGGCAGAAGCCCTCGTAGCCTGCCCACAACATCTCTGCATTTGGTCCTCCCTACCTGCTGCCCATGCCCCAGGCTTCCCCAGCCACGCACCTTCCTGGGCACCCTAAGAGCAGGCACAGGGATCCCCAGTGCTGAGGGATCCTCTCCCATTCCCTAAAGGCACACGATGCAACTGCTGTTCCCCTGGGCTGGGAGAAGGGGGACACGAAAACTATGCACCAGCCCTTTTGGGAACAGCCAGGCTCTGCTGCAAGAAGAAAGGCTGCCCATCACCTGGCAGCTACGCTGAAAACCAGATCTGAATCACCACCAGCTTACAGCCTTACTTGAAAACATTGGTGACCCACTTCGGACTGAACAAGCATATAGTGTCCCTGCGACAGCCGGCACCACCTCTGCATCCCTGCCCAGCTCCACTCTGGCATGGAAAGAACCAGCCAGATAGGAAAGCGGAGAATTCAGCTCCCCTTGCCCCAACAGCCACCCAAACTCTCCTCTCACGCTGCTCAGTTTCGTTCCTAGGTACGGTTTGCCTAATGTCAGTTATTCCTCCCCAGTGCTGGAGCACCAAGAGCATCAGACACAGCGAGGGTCTCCCCTCGGCGAGAGAGGAACACGCAGTGCTCAGCTGGGCCGTACGGCGGGGAACAAAACGCTCACAAAGAACCGCCTGCGCTGTCTCAAAAGAAGCAGTTTCAATTCCCTGACAAGCAGTGGTTCCAAATAACAAGATGCCTTGAGTAATTAACTGAATGTTCTTTGGGTAGAGCTTGTAAAAGGAGCTTATACATATTAAACAAGAAAGATCTACTGTCTATAACTTGTTCTTTATTAACAAACAAAAGGTTTGGACCGAACCCATTTTAGAGCAAACTTTACAAAGGCCTTATGCTGAAATTATTCAATGGAAAGAACGGAACAGAGCCCAGGGCATTTGTGAGGGGCTGACCACAAAAAGCAAGGTTTGTGGTCGGTTTGTTTGTTTTTTTAAGAAAATCAAATACTCTCTCTTTTTTGGCACTAACATGACAGAGCAGTACAGATTCAGCGGTCGCAGTGCGTTAGTCTCCAAAAAACACACAAAACAACTGCTCCCTTAGCTAGATCAGCTGCTACAGCAAGTGTTCGGGTTGCCATTATCAGAGCTGAAAAGTGGAAAGGAATTCCTCATTAATGCACTGAAGGACAAAGGGTCTCCTCTCTAACAAGGGCCGTGTGGTGCTAGGTGCTGGTACTCCAGTACCTTTGCAGCCTGACATACGCTTGCCCAACGTAACCTGCTGTTCCACCGGGAGAAGTAACACTTCGGTAGTAAGGAGAAATACTTCTCTACGAATCAGTATTTTTTACTTGCAACAAGAACCAAAAGCCAATGTTCTACAGTAAAGATAACGTAATCACAGCCACATGGAGCTCTTCTAGGTAGAAAGACAACAGCTACCCAGTGTCAGCATTACGACAGAAGACTCAGATGCTCCACTGCATCTGGAATATATTGCAGTGGCAGGCACTTAATACCGCCGCGTGGTCTGCGAAAAGCGGCATGTAAAGGAAATACGGGGAGAAATGTTGTAATTATTTAAATGGGTGGGGTTTGATATCACCAGAAAAAAAACTGCCTGAGTAAACCAGCATTTAGCCTGTTTATTTTTACAAATGGCCTTTAAAGAATGAAAGATCTGCTGCTCTCCTGAGCTCACCATCTCCCGTCCCCCAAACAACCCAGCCCAAGAAAAGCCAAAGGGGAAAGAAAACCCCACAACTGCATGAAGCCTGCCGAGACGACTACCACAGCCCCACAACTCAGTGTGCTAGCCGAACACACCTAGTTTGGCCAGTAAACCATTAAAAGCAGCCGCATTCTTCTGCTAAGCAGAGAAAGCTTTGACGACGTGACCTTTCCCAGCTGTTGGCAACTGGCTGAGTACAAAAGGTCGGGCTGGGAGTTATCCCCAGCGCAGGGCTTTCCATACTCCGGGCAGCCTGTCTCATGCCAGCTACTCTGGAAACCAACTCAAGCACAAGCGGTATGTGACCTGGGAGGACGCAGAGACAAATCAGCTGCCACAGAGAGAAGAGCAATCGGAGGCTGGAGGACTGGGCTCACTTCTGAGTTCGGTTCCTGCGCTGGCAAACATCCTTTCTCACAACAGCCTTCAGAAGGGTCCAGCCACGTCAGGGACCCAGAGCTCTAACATTCCTGCTTACCAGCTGCCTAAACCCACAAATCTCTGTGTTTCTGAAGTTACAGTCTCCAGAGACCTAAAAAAAGATCTTCTGAATGTACTGGGAAGCACATCAGTCCTAACACTGCAGGGCAGCCTCGTGCCTGTTTCGTGCCGAAGCCTCTCACATTCAAGAAGGGGTTTTGTCTCTTCCAGAGAGGAGCAATGCGACAAAATTATTTCCCGCTCACCTATTCAGCGGTCATAGAGACAAAAGATTTTGCTCGTGCCCTCATTTGCTCACTGAAGAGAAATTAAGATGAACCAAAACGGTTGAATATGTTTCTGTTTTAAATTAATAAGTGGTTTTTTTCATGATAGAAATTGAAGTGCTGCTTCACCGGAAGGCTGCAGGGTGACTAAGACCCAGCGCAGTGGTAAATGACAGAATAAACCTCTAAAGTTTGTGTGCGACATTTCAAAAAGCTTTCCTTGAATGTCACATACTACGCATCCCAGGCATTCCCAAGGTAATTAACAGAATTATTTAAGGAAGCAAACAAAGCTTCCTTTACGTGTCAAGAAGAAGGTGAGAAGAGAACACAATGACAATTTCTTGTACGTTCTTTGCAGGTCGTGTCTAACTGCACACAGCAAACAATCGCATGCCCTGCTGAGGACTCCCGTGCACCCTATTCGTCCTATTCATATACTCCTACTGCTCATGGCAAAGTCTCTGAAAAGACAGGTCTGCAAGAAGACTGAAATTCAAGGTCAGTTTCATAGTGAAGCAACAAAAAAATATTCAGTGCTTTAACGACAAAATTTGTTTCCAGTGCCATCATTTCAGTTCCCAACTTCTGTTTTTTCCTACTGCTGAGATTAGGGCAGGGTAAAATACAAACATCAAAGCACTGTCGTAATCAAAGAACAGTTGTTTTGCTTTCTTTTCTTGGCCAATTAACATAGCTTAGCTAGGAGGAAATTAATACTCAGAAGCAACCTCAGCTTTAGGTCATAAGCTGCTTTCTATGGTTTGGGTTGCCACAGTTACTACGGAGCTAATTCTGTTGAATCAGGAATCACTTGGAGATCAGCAGTGATCAGTCCTCCCAAACTGCCAACACGACAAAGGGAAGAACTCCGCACTACTTTTTCTGAAGCAGTATTTGTAGACTGCATTGTCCTCAAGTCTCTAATGCATCCAACCCAAAAAGCATCTGCTACAGAAGGTAAACAAAACATTACAAGGCTCAGATTTTAATAATAATTAATAATTAATAATTACCAGGAAGGCAAGCTCCCCTCCCAGAGTATGCTAACACACACTGCTCCACACTCACTCCATCGGAGGCTGCAGTATTACTTTGGGTTTACATCAGCAGAGCTAAGAGCGTGTCTGCTGCTTCCTTGCTTGACTTCTTTAGCCTGATCCCTGCAGGTAGCGAGGATCATTCTGACTAGTTGATTTATTTTCATTTCCCTCTGTGGCCAGTTTGAATTTACAATATTGCACATTCAGTAGTGCAATTGTGCAAAACAGTATTTAAAGGTGAAAAACCTTAACAAGAACCTCGTCAATTACACGGGACTATTTCCCCAGCATGCTGCAGAAAAAAAGATGGATTTCTTCCCCAATCAACTTTTCCATTTCAAATATGCATAACCGTAGGCTTAGTCCTTGCACAAAAGGACAAAGAAGAAATAGCATAGCCTCGTTCTTCCAAGCACGATGAACCGGTCTGTGTTAAGTTTGACCTACTGCTCTCCAGCAACTGGTGGTGCATGAGCCAATGCAATGTCGTAAGAAGGAACAAGGGGGCAATTTTAGCTCCGCTTGTGGCATTGGCACGAACACCACTGGGGTTGTGTCTGCAGGTTTGCACAGCCACATTTAAAGGGGGCACTAAAAAATGTAGCCAGGCAGACAAGAGCATGCTCGTCAAGAATAAACCACACCTTGGGCAGTAATTAAATGCAGAACAGCAAAGCAGTGGACAACATGTATCGATATAAATATGGTCTTGCTGTCATATTCTGTATAAACTAGTCAGTCCTCAGTCACCACAGCTTCCTTTGTTCTGCATTCTGCTTAGTTTACTTGCCAGGATGTTATCCAGACTTCAGGGCTTACAGTTATGTATCTGAACGTTTACATCTGATCTACAGTCTAACCTCCACATTTACAAAGGGGAAACTTTTCCAAAGCTTTGGGTCAGAGGAAGCTTTGTGGGTAAATCCTACGTGCATCTTTGAAAATGGAGCATATGCATCTTCTTTTCCACTTGCCAGGAAAAAGGAAGAGTTGCCCAGCCACATTAATTGGTATCTAGGACAATGAGATAAAAAGCATCTAAAAAAGAAATAAAAGTCAGTTTATGCACTGTGTAGATTTTACGACACTTATTTCTGTAGATAAGGTGTCTACAGAACGATGGTGGTGCCGAAGGACAGCTTACCAGCTACATCTACTCATTTGATGAAATGGTGTCCATGTACACAGCAGCAGAGAAGCTGCCAAATATAACAAAGAATGCTCCAGCACGCTTTGACCCTTAGTAACTTCACGAGCTACTCTGTAAAATTAAATGGAAGTGTAAAGAAATAACGACCTTTAACCTTTTCATGCCCTGTATCAGGGATGCCACCAGGAATTATAGCTTCTCATCGCTCTCCAGATGCATTCGAAGAATCGGGTATCAGTGCACTCATTCCTACTACTTATTTCTTTCTTCAAAGGGTAGCAAACTACTTCCCATGAAACCAGCACTAATGGAATTTTACACTCTGGATGCAACTGGTGACAACCTCCTAAGAACAAATTCTTAACAGATACTTAAGCACCAAACTTCCATTGATTCATATGGAAACTATGACTTTGAATACACTTCATCTAGCCACAAGCAGCAATTAAAATTTTGCCAGGTCAACTACAAAACCACCTTCTAAAATGACTTTCTTCAGCAGGGCCTTTTTCTGAAAGCTCCTTCTGCCGTTTCCCTACTCAGTATGGCCAATACTGTAATCAGATTGCCATATGCAAACCCTGTCATCTACAATACTGCATGTACTCTTCCATACATAATATGGTTCCTTAAGTTTTGTAGTATAGTAGAGAGCTTCCAGAAATACAAGCTTTTGCTCATATTGGCAATGCTGCGTTCACGTAAAGTATTCTACAAAGGTTTTGCATTCTGTGGTATGTGCGGAGTCCCTCGGTCCTGCTGATAAAAGGTGAAAGACACTGAAGGATCAGACCTTGAGAAGGCGATGGGAGTGAGATGCAAGACGCAGTCCTCTTCTTTATCACCCCCAGTGTTCTGAGCACAGCATGCCTCGTGACTTTTCCCCAGGTATGCATCTCCTGGCTTACTATATTAAACCACTCAATAAAATAGCAGAGGGGCTGTGAATAAAAACTGATTACACAGTTTGCTACTTCGGTGTCTGGACAGTGGTTTTGACTGCACCAGTCTCTTGCTTGTAAGAACACGGGCACCCAAGAACAAAACCAAAGCTACTTCCAGTTACTCCCGTGGAAGGCAGAGATGGTCTTAAATTTCTGCTATGTCCTGTGCAGCCTGTGAGACATGATGCTTGCTAAATGAAAAGTATTAAAACACTACAGTTTCAAAGCTGCTTTTTATTTGTTTCTATTTGTTCAATATTTTCAAGGGTAACACATGGAGAAAAAATGAAATGACTGATAACAGATGATTCTGAATAGTTGGCTTTGGTAGCATGAAGTGAAAATGCAAATGCGTTAGTGAATGAGCAGAGCAAACAGAAGGCTTGGTCACCCCCACCCCATTCTGAAATACAAACAGAAACTTTGTTCGGAATATGGCATTACCTTTATTCACACAGCCTGGTTATTAGCTTAAGTGTGCAGCACATTTTCAGTATATCTAACTTACAGCAACTTCTCCCACAAGCCTGAGAATACATTAAAGGGTGCTAGCAAGAGTGATTATAAAGGACCTACTGGATCAAGGAGATTCTGCTGCAGTGTTTTAATTTTCATTTAAATTAAGTTTAAATTATACTTTACACTGCTCTGCTAACAAAAGGGAAAAAAAGGCACCACAAATGCAGCAGCAGGCAAACACAGCTTCATTTATTCTTCCCTATTTTTGACTTGTGGTTAAACTTAATAGACTTCTAAGTGCAAGTAGATTAAAGCTCCATCTAGTGCCAGGGTCTTGGAAGTTACGGAGAGACTTGCAGTCCAAAAATAGCAAACGCTCACAAAACTATCAAGAAGCAGCAAGCCTAGCATCTCAAAGCTGTCACACACAGACAACGAGAAGCCTGTTGGAATTACTCTTACAGCATATAAGGGCTTAATTTTAAAGCTGCTGTACCTTCGACCAAGCAGAGAACACGGCACTACCTGGACAGGGACATGAAAATACTTGAAAAACACGCCTGCAGCAGCAAGAGGAGCGCCGGCCTGCGGAGCCACACGTGTAGCCAGCACCTCTCACGTGGTGCTCCGTGGGCATCGCCACAGTGCTCGGCACCGCTCTGCCTGTTTGGATGCCAGGAGCCCAGGAGGGAGCGGGGGAAGGCGGCACACTCCTCCCAAAAGCCAGTCACCAGGAGCAAGGGCACTCTCAAAAGAAGTGGAAAATTGGAACTTCTCAGGAAAAGAAGGGATTTGAACCCCGGGCTTCCCATTTCTTGCCAAGTGTTCTCAAGGGGTTGCGTGGAAAGGGTGATGGCACTCAGACTCCCCCCAGAACCAGATGACCCTTCATTTTACAGGGGCACCCAGGCGCTTGCGAGACGTTCCCAAAGAGCAGCCTCCAGGTCAGTCTCTCGCAGAGCCAAGCTGGAGAAGAGCTAGCTCCAGCTGCCTGCGCTGCAGGGCAGGGATGCGGGGCTGCGTCCCTGCAGCCCCCGGCGCCGGGACATCACCAGGCTCTGCGCCCACATCGGGTCCGGTCACCTAAAGATGAGCCAGAAGCAGAGCAGGTCTCAGGACGATCTCAGGACTGAAACTTTGGATTTAAGCACTTGAATTCCATTTTTTGGATCTATGCCCCAGCTACATTCTCTTCACTTTCAGCAGAAAACACTTGACAACACCAGCCGCCATCTGTGAAGCAGTGTGTAAATCAGATCGCTGGTTTAGTTCTGGAGAGGAACTTCCCGTAGTGGTACTTAGCAGTAGTTGCACTGTGGCAAAAAAGGTATTCCTGAATAATACTGAAAATACCTGCAGAGTGGGTTAAGTTTAACCATATTTTAGTTATATTTTGAAAACTACCTGGGACATCTATTTATTTATTTACTTTTACACCCTTCCGAAAAATCACCTTACAACTACCTGGAAAGCAATCAATCAGTATTTTGTCACATACTTCAGAAGGTGTTTGCACACACCAGGCTGCTGCTCCGAAAGAAGGACCAAGCACGGGGAAGGGCCATCAGGGAGGGGAAGGGAGGAGGAAGCAGAGAGGAGGGAACTGCAGCAGAGATGCCAGAACCACTCGATTGATCTTTGCTAAACTCAAAGTACCGTTTTGCACACTGTATGGTGATCGTGGTCATACTACCGTTATAAACTTCACTCCTTTTGTAGTGTATCTTCTGTTATAGCATATAGTTTCTAAAATAGCAAAGATGGAAACAAAAAATATTTAGTTATTTAAATTATAAACAAACCTTTTTTTTTCTTATAAAGTTGGGTTTTTTTGCCTAGTCTTTTACAACCATTTGACAGGGATGACTATCCTCTCACACTACTGAATAACAGAAGCTGCCACCAAAGCCAGTGCAGTTACAACACCTTAAGAGTAGAGAACGAAGCGCAATCTTGTATTTTGCCACAAACTACGCAAAAAAAAAATAATGTTGGAACTACAGAGAAATATGTAAACAAGAAGGAGAAACAACTGTGTCTGATACAAAGGCGTTATAAAAGGCTGAAGCAGAAAAGTGTACAAGCCAGCCAGTGTACAATAGCAGTGCTATTTCCGCCGCTGTGGCTGTCACGGGGCTGACAGCTGTCCCTGGGCCAATGCCCACAGCAGGTGCTGAGCCAAGCACACCTTGGCCAAGGCCGCCTCCGAGCTGCCCCATTCCAACACAAGAGATCAGTTTCCTGCCAATCAAAGAGTGCGTATTCTAATTCACTCCACTAACCCGTATCTAAAAACCAGCCATCGATGGTCTTGAACGGTTGACGCCCTTACTGTTCCATGCACAGCTTGACCCCGGCCACAGTCTGCCATTACCTTCTCCAGAGGCACCTACTAATGGTAACACAAAAAAAGGGGTGTCTATTAAAACAAAAACACAAAAAAGTCTAGCTGGTGCTAATGTTCCCTTGCTCTGTTTTTCTGCCTTTTTTTTGCAATGGCAACTGCTAAAACCACACCTGTTTCTAGTTCTGTAACGAAAACCACGCCGTACGTCACAACTGCCTTATGTATGCTACTCTAACCTAATGAGGACAAGATTTGCATAGCAAAGGACAGTTATTCTGATTGTTGAGTCAAAGCAGGAACATGGTAGACTTCTTTTTTTTTAACATACTGAAGTCATGTATTTTCATTTAAGGAAAGTGGTCCTCATTCTGAATTTTACATTTGAGTTTCAAAGAAAACTGAAATAGGAGCAATTTTTTCACTCTTCTAGATAAACGTAACACACCTGAGTTACAAATCTTTAAAAAGCACTTTGCCAATTTAGCGTTTTATCTTCATTGAGAGCACAGACAAGTATATTAGATGCATCTTTCCCATGTACGTTGTCATGTAACATAAGCACGCACTGGGAGATACACAGTTAGAAACACATATGACCAAAAAGCAGGTATGAGCCACCGTGGACGCTCCAAGTGTGACCCGATGACACGGTGCAAGCTGCATTGCTGGGTGAGGACACCAGAAGACAGACGGGGAGCAGAGAGCCACACACCAGATGACTGGATTCTTCTTCCCCACAGAACACCATCATGAGTCCATTCCCAGTTGCTGTAAAGATTGATAATAAACCCCAGCATCTGCTTCAAAACATCCTATAACCTGAGATTCAGATGCTCGCCTCCATTGGCACTTACTATGTAGACAATTTTAAACCAGCGATGCTCAGGGGCACAATCCATCACCAAGACCGGTATGCAATCAAAGCCATGAGCTCCTGAAGCCATCTACCAGGTCTCCACAGATGCCAGCTTCCTGCAATGCTGGAGAAGACCTGCCTCAGCTCCACCATCCTCTGCAACATTTTTTCCCCATATTGTTCTCAGCATGTTTACTTTTCATTATGAATAGCTGTTTGGTCGAGATACGGTATTATTTGTTTCCTTCAGTGAGGTATTTAAAAAGAAGAGAAAATGTTCTAAATGACCACCACACCTGCAGTGCTGCCTCCAGCTCGGGGGGGGGGCCAACAGCAGAAGGACACGGAGCTGTTGGAGCGGGGCCAGAGGAGGCCCCGGAGATGCTGCGAGGGCTGGAGCCCCTCTGCTGGGAGGACAGGCTGGGAGAGTTGGGGGGGGTCAGCCTGGAGAAGAGAAGGCTCCGGGGAGACCTCAGAGCCCCTTCCAGTGCCTAAAGGGGCTCCAGGAGAGCTGGGGGGGGGACTCTGGATCAGGGAGGGGAGCCATGGGACGAGGGGGAACGGTTTTACACTGAAAGAGGGCAGATTGAGATGAGAGATGAGGAAGAAATTTTTCACTTTGAGGGTGGTGAGCCCCTGGCGCAGGGTGCCCCGAGAAGCTGTGGCTGCCCCATCCCTGGAGGTGTCCAAGGCCAGGTTGGACGGGGCTGGGAGCACCCTGGGCTGGGGGGAGGTGCCCCTGCCCAGGGCAGGGGGTGGCACTGGGGGGTCTTTAAGGTCCCTTCCAACCCAAATCATTCTATGCTTCTATGATTTTTAGGCTGTTTACCCCTTTACTCAATTTTACTTTTCCCTGTTCCTCCCATTTTTAGATCTTTAATGTTTCCTTTCATCCATACCAGAGTGGCTGCTCGAGAGTTCAGCAGTATTAGACCTTCAGACTCAGTGCACTTTTTCTAAGCACATAATTCCTGCATTTTAAAACTTTTCTTTGATCTTCTTTTGTGATTATGTAGACAAATTTGAGCAGAATAATTCTCATATACTTTGTTTCTCAAAAATGTGATATTTATTTGACTAGATGTAATTGAGAGAGAAGCAATACAGCTATGGCTGAAATAACTTCCTGGGTGCTGAAACTAAGTACTACTTCAATTGTCAAAAACAAATACAAAAATATTCTAAATATCAAATATGCATATACTGGCTCTTCTTTGATGAGCTGACAGCAGGCAGTTTCACTGTTACCCATAGCTAGAATCGAGTACTTTGTGGCTAGAGAGAAATTTGGTACTAAATTAAAAAAATAATTGCAAAAAAAAAAAAGGAGAACGTTTAACCATTTCTGCTTAATTCAAAAAATAATATATATTCATAATTTTACAGAGTATTATAAGGTTGGAACTACATATTTTCTCTGGGAAAATAAAACTTTTTATACTTCAGAATTATTATTAAATGCTTCTGAAGACAGTGAATGTTTTGGGTAGAAATTATATATGACAGATAAATTTATGTATCTGTGATCCAAAAATCCTTTGGACTTTTAAGAAATAACAAGCACCAACAGCAAAATGGCTTGTGATCAGCAGATGAAGTATCACCCTGCAGATACTGTCACTGAAAGAAAGCTTAATGAAGGAAATAATGTACCGAATAGAACTTCAGAGTTCCCTGGCTAAATCACGTGGTAGATTGAATAAGCAGCAGAAATCGGTGCAAAAACAATCCCATAAAGAAACTGGGAGCTAGAAAAACATGAAGGCCTGCCAGTTCAATGGGCAGAAGATGGGCACCGCAGGCAGCCAAGAACTGGGGACAGACGGTGACGCTGGCCGGCTCGCCGGGAGGGCGCTGCTGCCCGGGTGGGCACGTCCGGCTGGAGAGAGTCCCGGTGTGACCGCAATGCACCCTCAAGGCAGTACAGAATTAGGAAAAGTCTGGGGGGGTTTATTAATGTATGCTAGCACAGTGCAAAAATGCAAATCAGCTATTAAAGAGGTAAAATTATATACCAGTCAACTTTAACAGGAAAAAAAAAAAAGGGAAAAGTTAAATGTTGTTCTTTTTCATCTAACGTCTTTTCTCAGTGCGGTCAGTGACGTTTGCAGAGAGAGCAAGGGTACATACTTCCTGCAGTAACAAGACCGTTAGTGGCTCTTGTTTAACCAAGCTGCACAAATATTCATTAGAAAACGACTGCGTTGAGAGCCCATGCTTGCTCTGCTCCATTTTCCACCTTTCTGCTTTCTCTCCCTCTAACTTTGTGCTTCTCCACCTCCCTTACCGCATTTCTTAGTCTTAGTTTTCACTTTTCGGATTAACTTCAATACAACCATTCACTCACTGCAATAATCAGTTAACAAAGGCATGTGACAGTCACCACTAAGCTCGGATAAAAACAAAATAAATAAAAGAGCTTGGACTGAAGACGCTACCACCTTCCCTCCGCTGTGCCAAGCTATCTACAAACTTCCTCAGTTTCACAGTACATACCCTTGCTTCATAATTGAAAAGTTAACAGAGGGTACCTGTTTGAGTTCTGTTTGCTTTATTTAAAGCAAAACAAAATATTGCAGGATCTAAGTACACCAAGGAGCCTGACTGTGTGATAAATCTGCACACGCAGAAAGCTGGGTCATATAGCCCTAATCCTGCACATCTCCCTCATACAGGGACTCTCACCGAAGACACCGTTATGAACTGGAGACTACCTGTCCGAGTAAGCATTTACATATAATATACTTCCATTTCTAGGATTAAGGTTTATTTTTTGTTGGCCACTGGCGAGATCAAGAACTTTAACTAAAACCCCAAAAGCTGAGCAAAGTTCCATGATGTCAGACACCTTTTCCAGTGCTTTGGCCAGCCTGTAAATCAGATCCACAAAGAACTGTCATTCCTCAGAATTAAAGCATTTCTGGAAGCCACCTGAATGGACCAATCTCACACCCTTATCATCTGACAAAGCAATACCTCAAAGCTTGCATCTGAGTTTGAGTTACATTTTAGGTTTGCTATGTTTGAATTGGATGGTTAGATAAAGGATGAGGAAGGGAAATTCTTAACTGCATACCTAATTAATCCTCAGAACGAGAAAGGTTTTGCAGAGCCATCTATACTGGTAAAACCGTAGCAGGCAAGACTCCTCTATGCAGATGAAGCCCTCACCTGCACGCGAAGTTAAACCACCTTTCCAAAACACGTAAGATACACCAGAAAAGCATCTTTTCTTCAAGACGTTCTGGATGGTTCCGAGCACTGCCGTACAGGGCGCTCTGTAGCGCAGCCACAGCTATGCCAGCACTGCACAGGACCTTTCCCTGCCCCTTCCCTTTCCCTGCGCAATAAAACTTTGCATTAGGGTTTTAGTCTTGTGATTTTGTATCACCATATTTTTTTTAAGCTAGCTTCAAGTTTTCAGATCATTAATATGTCATTTTTACCATTCATTTCAGCCTTTGGTGGCTTCCTCATTTTTCAGCCAAGTCACTGAAGCAGCTGTGGAAGTACCCAGCAAAGCCCGTTTTCTAGTCATCGCCCCGAGGTTACGAGGCAGCCTGCTCCGTGCTTCTTGGCTTTGGCTTTTAAAGCCAGCAGAAGCGAGACTGCGAACTTGCAACGCTTCTAAATCAGCTTTACCCTCTGCGCTTCCGAAAGCACTTGTGGTAAAGAGAAAGACTGCCACGGGAAACCCGGTATGGTCTGGAGAGGAAGCCACCAGCGCCGCACCGCAGGCTGGCGGGAGCAGTGGTAACGCTGGAGACAAATGACGCGGCCGGTGAGCTCCGGCTCGGTGAAGTTTACTGGTCGCAAAGAAGTCAGGCTGCATTCTGCTGATGGTCCCTTGCCCTTCCTGTCTACACGTAAGTTCTGGTTAAAGTTATCTCCAAAGGGGCCAATTTGGTGAAAAACAGGAAGAACTTGGGACACCATAAGAAATCTTACCTTTGGCTCTCCTACCCTTTTGAGCACAGCAGCAGCTGTTAGTTACAAAGACTGACAGAAAACGGCAAGTTATTTTACTCACAAAACATACGCCCTCCTTCAAGTTTTTGGCCAATTTCAACTTTTATGTTACTAATATAACAGCAGTCGAGGTTTCTCACAGAGCTATAAATAGTACACTCTGGCTAAGCACAGTCGGTACTTTAAAATTCTTTCAAGTGATTCTTTTTCTTAGATGTGATCCAATATAAATTTTAGACAAAGTCCTGAAGCAAAGCAAAACCACTAATAACTTACAAGCTGCATAAAAAAACCCAAACCGGGGCTGGAGTGTGCAAATACCTTCCGGAAAGAAGAACTACCAGGCAGAATGTACAGAGAGACTAAAATACGAGAAATCACAATTTAACAACTATTTATCATACACGTATAGCTTTATGTTCGGACAGCACCATTTCATGCATCAGTCCAGGTACTGATGTGAAAATGACCCACTGCATCTATCAATTTTAACAATATTTTTGTTTGCTTACAAATCCTTCATTCAACAAATGTCTGAGATTCCAATAAGACTCGAAACAAAAAAAAACCCTGAAATTCCTCTCTCTTAAGTCTTGAACGTACAGAGCACATCCTCATTTTCTTAAATCAAACAGTCTCAAAGGTGCTGTTGCATTAGTGTCTATACAAGCAGCATGATAATGATGGTAGAACATAGAACACGACCAAACGAAGCACCTAACGGTGAAAATAGAATTGAAGGGTTATGATTTTTAGAAAAGCACTGGTGACTGCTGAATCTGCAAATTATACAAGCTACCTGGTAGTTTCATAATATTAAATAGCTATAACCCAATTTAGACTTCACTTTCTAAATATATTACTAGAGTTACTTCACAAACAACACGACTAGAAGGCGAGCTACCAAGCAGGTGGCAAATCCTCTACTCTCGTCCATCCGTTTACGTTCAGGAGATCCCAGACTTCAGTGCAGTTATTTCTGATTTAGATCATTAAAAGCAGTCAACTGCAGTCCCTGTAATGCTAACACAACCCCCCCACCAAAACAGCACTCACGCTACTGATCACCTGGTTTATGCAGCCATTAAAAAAATGGGTATTCCCTGCAAAGCAGTGGTAATATTACTGGACCCACTCTGCATTCTTTGACATCCAGTGAAACGTTTGGTTCACCGAAGAGGCGAAGCACCGAACCCACCACAGATCAGACCCGCAAGGCTCTGGGAGCCCGGGGACCGCTACGCGGTGCCTCGCGTGCCAGAGTGGCGGCTGCTGGAGCAGTACCGTTTCCCCCCAGACTCGGCGCAGGCCCCAGCCGGCATGGACCGTCAGGTCTCCACCTCCCATCCAGCAGGGCTGGGCATTAGGTCACGAGGGCTCGGAAAGGCACGCTTGGTCCTCGGGCAGAAGGGATGGACAAATGCGTGGAAGGGTGTGTGCGAGAAGGTGAGATACCTCCAGGCAAGAGGTGGTGCAGCCTTTGGCTAAAGCCCTGGAAACCCACGGGTTCTTGCGTGAGATACCTCCACGCTTGTACCAAGCAGCCTGCCGTCCATGCGACACCCGTCTCTCACTAACCAAAGGATAATGATGCTCGCAAACAGGCAACTCCGAAATTCCCAAGGACTGCCCCTGGGTTCAGGGTGACAATATGTCTGCCTCTATATTTATTAAATCCACCTATTAAAGTGAAACAATTTGGAATCCTTATTGCAACTTGCAAAACCAACAACAAATCCCAACCACGTATACACAAAAAACAAATGCATTTTGGTTGAACTCCAAAAATAACAAACCCATCAGCCTCTCGTTCATTTAAGATGGATGCATTCCATTCTGTGCCAGTAACAGTGTTAAACTGGGACCTCCTACCGAAGAGCATCAAAAGAGAGAAGTGGCCCTCAACAACAACTTCAGCCAGAAGAGAACTTTTTCTCCTTCTCCTGGAAGGAATCTGTGGAGAGATGATGAAGGCAATCCAAACTTCACAAAAAACGTTAGCTATTTAAAAAGCCGGAAGCAAATGTAAGGCCTGCAGCTCACCGGTAGACACAATGACACGAGGATGTTTTTGGTATACAAGGACGGCTGGAAAAGGATAAAGCAAAGCTCTGGTGCTGCCCAAATTCAGAGAGGGGAAAGGCACTGTGAAAATAAAGTAAGAGAAAATACTTATGGAATTAAGCTAAAAGAGGCAAATAAACTCTTTTGTAAGTACCTAGTAATCTACGCCATCTCTGTTATTATCTAAACCACACTCAATGTCATGACAGCTGAACTAGGTTTTAAAAGGACTAACAACACCCTGAAGTATGCTGTGGGGATATCAGTTATAAATACCGGGGGAATATTCTTCCTGAGGGATATAACCTCAGGAAAAGGCAGATTCAATGACTGTATACTATGCCTTGGCGTATTCAGGTGTAAAATCTAACTTCCTGAATTAAAGCTTCAAAGCTAATTACACGGACAGCGCTTCCCACCCCGTGTCGCCACTTCCCAGAGAACCACGACAGACACGGACGGGGGCAAACCCGCCCTGCTCAAACGGGAGGTGACGCCCCAGTGTCGGGGCTCAGCGGGCCCCAGCCCGTGCCCCAAAACCTGCCCTTAACGTCGCAGGAGACGCGCAGCAGGACAGCCTTCGCGGCGGTGGGCCTGCCCAGGCCCGGGCATCAGCGCAGCGAAACCCCACTGCCAGACCCGGGCGGCGCATCGGGGACCACGGAAATTAAGCTATTTCAACAGAAACTTGCCGGGACCTGGAAGAGTAACACCCGAAATCACCACTTACAGAACCGCGCAGAAATGCCATACGCCAGACGCTACTGTGCGAGACGGGCAGCGCACCGGCCTGGCAGAAAACCAGCGGTTTCATACAGAAATTCTCCTCCCGCGTCCAGGGCCGCCGCTCGACGGGGCGGCGCGGGGCTGTGCCGGGGGGCGACGGCGG